>VWZL01005281.1:796300-821636 GCA_013396915.1 Stercorarius parasiticus | reverse complement strand
AAAGAAATTAAGAACTTTTTCAATACTGTTTGTTGCAAGAAAGAGAAATCCCTTACCAGGGCAGAGTTTCATTCTGTTTTTTAATTTCTCTGGCATTTAGATCTATTCATTCCCTTAGGATACCAGGGATGTTTTTTGAAGATGCCCATGACAGACATTAGAGAGTTTATTATTTTCCCTTCATTTTCACTTTGTGAGAAGCAGTAGCAGAAGAACTTCATAATTCCATAAAATCTCAGTGTGTTGAAATTTTTTTTAAATGTAATAGCAGGGGGAAAAAAAAGGAAAAGAAAAAGAAAAAAAAAGGCAGGAAGCAGGTCTCCTGAGCGAGTTAAAAATTAGAAATACAAAAAAGTAACAGGGGGAAATGACTCACCCCAAGGTCACACAACAGCTTGGGAGCGACAGTGGTGAAAGAATGTGAAAATCCTAGTTTGTTGCCCTAGAGAGAGGATCCCCATCCTTCCCGGGCATCTCTGGAAAGCAGCTGAGGAAGAAAAACATCTGTCCCTGTCTGTTTCCTTGGAGATGGAGAGCAATGTCTGTAGCAGCAAGCATGACGGGAAGTTGCCTTCTTGCAAACAGAGCCAGGTATCAGCTGGCCCTCAGCTGTGTTGGATCCAGGCAAGCAAAAAGTCTGCACTGTACAAAAGGAGCTTCTTTCAAGTGAACGTGTAGGACATGGTGATAGAAGGTGAGGTCATTTCAGAGCAGGATGTAGAAAATCCAAAGTTAAAGCTAAATCTTCCCCCAAAGCCTGTACTTTCAAGTTGCTATGAGTAAGGTACATTGAATATGCAGGAGACTGGAAAAGGAAGGAGTTTGCCAAGTTATGTAATTCAATTGGATGTTCTCGCTCTAATTACTGACCTGGATCAAATCTGCTGCCACCTTGCTCATACAGAAGTCAGCAGCTGGTTCTAGTACTGGCCTGGGATACATTATTATGTTCATTGCATACATTTTCCAGTGGAAAACTTATTAGAGAAATCAGAGAATAATATATTCTTTTACAGATTTTATATATATAGCTATATATTAGAGCTAAAAAGATTTATTTTTATGCATCTATATATATACTTTTGTGGCTTTTGGCATTTTGTGCAAGTATCTGCATTTGTTATAGGGTGTTTCATGGAGGAGTTTGTGTCTTGTGATATGCGGGAGTGACAGGAAAGGATGTGAGACTTTGCTGGGCTTACGAATCTGTTGCCAGACCGCCCGCGCTGGGGGGACTGGACTCTGAGCACAGGGCGTCTCTTCCAGGACTGCTTTCTGAAGAACTCTTCTCGTTAAGTCCAGTGCACCGTGGCCATACACTCAGAAAATATGCAGCTTTTACAAAGCATTACCTGACAGATTTATATTGTGTATTGGTATCAAATTGCATTAAACCATCTCAGAATTATGCCTCAACCTGAAAGTTCAACTACGCACAGCAACCTTCCAGTTTACCTGACCTGTCAGTTAAGTTGACCTGTCTTTTTCATGGGCGGCACCTTTTAGCTCCTTTGTTCTTATTATTATTGTTTTCTGCTAATTTTCTTTTACATGAACTGTAGTCACTATTCTGTCTGACTGATCTACACCTAGCTGTTCTCTGGTGTGAAATAATCATGCTTTGAAATGCTGGAAGACTGCAACTTCTCTACCCTCCCACTACCTCCACAACTCAACTTCCTTCAGCCACCTCAGCTGTAACAGCAACACTGCTTTAATATCTTTGCATTGAAGTCAAACTCATTGCTCATACTTGCAGGCAGTCATAACAATTCCAAAGAATCATTGTTGCAGATAAAAGGGCAAAAGAATTTATGACAGCCAATTAAAGGACAATTAATAATTAAATGGCGATGTGAATTCTTAACATGAATAGTGGTTTTTCTACAAAGAATGCTGGCATTTGACAGTGGATTCTGTGGCTAAGTATTAAATAACATAGCACACCAAAGAACTGGTGTCACTCCACCAAAGTTAATGAAATATTACAGTGGAGTCGGGTGCATTTTGCTCAGCTTCCAAATAAAGTGCAGAGCTTTTAAGAGAATACGTTAGCTGTGAAAAATAAGTAATGTATTTACGGAGTATTTTCAGTCTTGTGGCAGGCCCTGTCTCTAACAGAGATGTCATTGTTGGACCTCTGTTGGATTAAGGTTTGGCATATACTTGCAAAAGGGTCATAAATGAAACAAAGAAAGAAAGAGAGGCAAAAAAAGAACCTGCAATATAGTTATACTTTCCTTCCTCAAGCATTTAACTTAGGAAGGCAGATCTACATCGAAGACAGAAGGCTGCATGTAGGTTTTTGGCTATCACAGAAGTATGGAGGAAGGAGATACATTGCGAGAACAGTGTATAAAGCACAGACTCCAGGAACCAAAGCTCACATTGCCCACAAGAGAAATGCAGACACAACTGTGGATATAGTTGAGTCTCTGGACACCGAGGAGTATAGAAGGCATGAATAAGAGGTTTGGGTGATGTCCTTTTCCTGAACTTTTCTTACGGTAGGGAAACATCAACCAGTGACATATTTTTGGTTGTTTATTCTTCCCCAAAGCTTCAAATTTCAGAGGTTCTGCTGTTATATTATTACTCTATGTTTTTCTGCCCCCTGTTTATTTTTTAACAGCTTCCCCTTTAAAATTTTAAAATAACTATTTCTCTGCATGCAACCAGTATAAAAGCATGGTCTCCTACCTCAACCAACATGGTTAGGAAGCCTTTATTTAAAATGCCTTCTCTCCCTCTACCTCCTTCCTGTACAAAAACAACCCAAACAAACAAAGGAGGCTTTCTTGGAAAGTTGGCAACAGTTTTCCGAGCTCCCACTGTTATTTCTTCTTTAAGATGTTCAACTTGTTTGTTTAAATGTTCATGTCTTTAGGCCTTTCTTCCTGATTTTGTTGCTGGAAACCATGAGAGCTGCTATTTGTTCCAGAAAGGAGATTTATTATTTCTTCCCTACCCCAATTATGACTTTCCTTTAATTTAAAGTAAAAAAACCCCAACAATTTACTCCTCCGATATGCACTTTAACTCCTGTGATTTAGAGCTCCAAGCTGTGAAACTACACATCTTTAGTAGGTTTTTGCAATTGAAAATCAAGAGTGGAAGCCACTCTATGAAATTTTGGTGATGGATGCCACAATCATCTGCAATCATCTCATCAATTCCAGAGTATGGCCTGGTGATGGGAGTCAATATGCCATAACAACATTTTTAAATAAAGGATAAATATCCATTTTGCATTCATTACATGATATAGAATCTTGTCAGAATGGAGATGGCTGGGGAATTTGCAGATAATAATGGTTATGTGGTGGACAACTGTAATTTTAATGAGTGTTCCTCAAGCTTAGAGGCACATTTCATGAAGGCACAGGGGCTGTAGCTGTTGGTGAGCCTCGGCAGTGAGTGTGTGAGCCGTTTGCTCCGCTGCTGCCTCTCTCCAAAGAATTATGTGCCACTGTGCCAGCAGAAGCCCAAAGTGATATTCACACTGGGTTAGCAAAGAATAGAGTGCATGCACAAAGGGGAAGAGAAAAGGGGCACCTTCACACACACATGCACACAAGACTTGAAATCATTTGTCCAAATGAAAATTTTCCCAAGGAGCGCATTTATTTTAGTGAAAAAATTCCCTCACCCAAATGCAATTTTTCTTTGTATTCACCAAGAAAATGCCCACTATAGGAAAATAACAGAATAATCCAGCAGACTCTGAAAAGGTGAATGTCTGGGATCACTTCTTTCTATCCTATTTGAACTGACGAGGAATTTGAATCCAGTCATCCCTCACTTCAGAGTAGGGCTCTAGATACCAGACTGTCAGTGTATTCTAGGGAAGGCAAGGGGTTATTTTGTATATGTAACCGAAAAGACATTAGCAAAACTTCAGTTCTGTTCTGCAGACTGGAAAATGTATTTGTAAACCTGAATTTTCCACTAAACACAATTCTGGACTTCTTGCCATTCTACTTCAGAGATCAGCACCTAAAATTGTGCGATAGTCTTTTGATTACCTACAGAGTCTTGATTCATCTATACGAGTAAAAAGGTAATTCAGGTCATTTAGTTGTAAATAGAAAGATGATTTCTGGCAGGTACTGAAATGCATGCGGGGATTTATTTATTTGTTACACTGAACGAAGTTCTTCATGCTAACCATTACTGCCTAGAACACAATCACAGCTAGTGGCAGCTGAGCATTCACCACGTTGTTCTTTTGAGATACATAATCATCACGACAAAGAAGAATACAAAGAAGAATTAGTGATAAGAAGGCCTTGGTAAAAATGGGTTCTGTGCTGATTGCATTAAAGATTTCCAAATTCAAAGTTAAAGTGTTAAAAAGCTCATGATGAAAGAAATTCTGCTTTTAATGAAAGCTGGGTTGTGCACAACCGCTTTGACGAGAATAAGCATAAGACAAATAACCTGAAATGTTTAAGGGTCCCTATGAGTATGTAGTACTACAGATTGCAGTATCAAAGTGTTGGAAGTTATAGTGGTTTATTATGTTCCTCGTGATTTTTCTTATTTCTTTGAAGAATTATTTTCATTTAAAAGCTCACCTTAAAGCAACAAGGCCATTTTTCCCAGCTGTCAGTTCTGGGGCAGCTTTGGCATTGTTATAATTTTGCAAGGTATCAACAATGCTGTGAGTGTTTTCCATGGCAAGAGGGGATCAATAAGAGAGGAAACTGATGGAATATGTGGATGGTCAAATTAGGCACCTTTGTAGGGGTGACTCAGGGAGCCATCCTGGTTTGCTAACATTTTGTCCACACATTGCACAAGAGTAAATGAGTATATATTTCAAGAAAACAAGAAGTGTGGGACAGTGAATCTGCAAGTGTATGTGTGCAGGTGTGTTTGTGGATTTTCCTTCCGTCATTTTGCATCCCCTGAATTTCCCGCGGGAGAATGTGCAGATGAGTCACCAGTGCAGATCAGGATTTCTTCCTGTAATGGGGTATTTTCTTGTGTTTCCCATTCTGTTTGTCTTCTAAATTGTTCTATCTCGTGTCACTGTCTGCTATGGATATGCTACAAATTCCCTGGACATTAGCTGATACTGCTGTTGAAACACCTGGGAATAAAATGCCTTTTAAGCAGATAAGTACATAGGCGGCTGACCTTACTGTGGTTCTGTGGGTTGTCTTCTCAGGATTCAGGAGTCTGACAATAGATAGAGGTCCCACCTCACTCGCACATAGTGTTAACACACCCTACCACCAGAAGACCAGATATGACACTTGCAAAATTATGGCTCCTCTGAAGTCACCAGAAATCCAGTAACTTAAGACCAGAGCTTAGTTTTCTGGAACCATTCTGAGAAAATACTTTTAAGTCACACTGAAAAGACAGGAATGCAACAAAACTACAAGCAAAATGAGGGGAAAAAATGGCAAAGGATATTGATTCTCCCTTGTTGTGTGTCTTTTGCAGATATTACCTTGAAAGGAGTACAGAAGAGAAGCAACCTCAAGCAAATTGGAAGGACGATGTCCTCCTTTCCAAGGGGACTGTGGGAGCTACCTACAAAGCTATGGTCTGACCTGAAACTCATCTCTTGTTCTCAATGGCTTATGCAAATACATAGATACACTTTATCATGCTCATTTACAAGAGACTCCAAATGTTCGTAAGTGGTTATCACTATGTTTAATTGTAACACAAAGCCACTAAACTATTACAAGAGAACTCTATCCATAGGGAAATCTCAGGTCTGCTAGGTGAAACAGATGACACTGAAGACTGTAAAATTGCTTGCTGCCTATGTCCTTGCAGGATAGGTCCCTTCCCCCAGTACCGATTTCTGGCTTTGCTTTTTTACCTGCTCTGAAAAACTGTCTTCTTGGGAGTCTTCCTTCTCCCATCATCTGCAAAGGTTAACTTTAGGTTCCTTCTGAAAAGATCCCATAGGTCTTTCAGTCTGCCCATAATTGCAGTTTAGTCTCTCTCTGTCACAGCTCCACCCTATTTCCCCAGCCTGGACATGTTCAGCTGTCATCAGGGAGGGAACAGCAACCCTCTACTCCACTGCCCACATGCTCAGTGTTTAAATAGAGTGCAAAATGTACATGTGCTAATAGAGAAAATTGTACAAGGACAACTCAAACATCTTAACCATCTGTCACAGATGTAGATAACTGGACATGAGGCAGTAGGAACTTAAGCAAAGATGTGAAAAAAATACAAGTGATTCAGTCCAACTCATGACTCAAGACTCATCAGGATCTTCCCTATAAATAACTATGGTGTTGTTTTCATTTCTTTTTCTGGAGTTTAGCTGTATTCCCACAGATCCATATGTGTATTTCCCACAGTGTCTCAGTGGAAAAAAGTATCTGATTTTATTGTGAAGAAAACTGACATGTGCCAGCAGCCCCAGTTGCAATCAATTCAAGCTACCCATTAAGGAGACAATGATTTCCTTGCAAAAAACAGGATTCAGCCATTCCCATCAAGGTGAGGAGTGATAGCTGGGTAAGGACTGGGTGATGTAAGGAAGGGAGGGATCTGTGTCTTCTCCTTTCCTTTTGCTTATGCAATTTCACTAGTAAAAAACTGTATTCAACTTCTGTTTACTTGCCTTGCCTGCACTCAAGCCACTAGCAGCGAAGGGTCTGTTTTCTATCTCATATTTGCTGTTATAAAATTTATAAACGAGTCTGCTATTTCAGCAGTCTCTCCCTCTGCGTTTTGATCTCTGAATCTGAGGAAATTAGGACCATACGGTTGAAAATATCAGCAACTGCAGTTGATATTTCTTTCTTTAAAAGTTGTCTTAAGGCTCATAACATGCCACATGCAGTAGGTAAATACAGTTTCAACACAGCCTGTCTGAGGCAACCATCCAATACCATCCTATAAGTGGATCCCTATCTAAAAAGTAAATAAAACTGTCTTAAGTCTAGGGAGAAGGAAGAAGAGCTTAAGTTAAGAAGGATTTTAAAGCTGTTTCTTCTTTGAAGCGATTTTATTGCAAATCATCTTAGTGTAAAACTCCGCCTTAAAACTCATGTCTTCTCAGATCACCAGTGCGGAATTCACCCACGGTTTACAGAACCAAAAAAGCATACTTTTTACATCATTTAAGTATTGCCATGTGAGGGGATGTTTCTTAATCCGTGGATGGTATCTGCTTATCCTCTCAGGTCAAGAACAAAGAGGCTGCATGTCTAGTTTGGGAACTACTTGGTTTGGAGTTGAACTGTCTCCACTTAGCACATGTTAGTGCACACCATGTACTGACTTTGGAGCAGTTACTATAGGTTATGCTTGGAGGACTAATGTTACTCCAGCATGAAAACATCTGAAACATATACAGCATGGACAACAGGTGCTCAGCACCAAATATTTCACCCTATAGATCTGTTCTTATAGTACCACACTACTTGACAATGCAGAAACGGCCATAGACCATTACAGAAAGCCACAACAGAAGAGGAACTGTGGTCTTTTCATTAGCTAAATCACCTCTAGATGGATGGTAGCAGTGCTAGGACCTGAATGCTGAAATCCTGAATGCCATTTCATATTCTGAACAAATACAATACATCCTCTCCAATTCTTCTTAAAAGGTGGAACACTAATTGAATTTCTCTGCTCATTCTTAGTGGGATCATGGTTCACTATTGTCTTCTAGTTGCATGCCTCACTGCAATTTTACTTTGTCTCACAGACTGTGATTATGAAAACTGGCTGTGTGGCATACAGTGAATCATGCTGTGATTTACTTTGAAGAGGTCAGCTTAAAAATTTCCCGAGAGGAATTTTATTAGATGCAAACTGTACCATAACTGAATTAAAATGCAGCCTAAGTATTCTTATATCCATTTCATCAATATCATTATATTTCTCCCACTGTTTCCCATTATAAACTGATTGGAGGTGTTGTTTTTCTTTAAACTGGATGAGTCAAAATAAGTTTTCTACAAACACAAAGTCAATTGTGTTCCACTGAAAATGATAATAAATAGTTCCAAAGCCTCAGTTACACTCTGTGACAAGTGGGCAAGATAGACAGAGAGTTTAATGGAAGGGCAGATGTGGAAAGTGTCATTTAGGAATCACTCAGCCCAGAGGTTTGCAAGAATTTTTACCAACTGGCATGAAATGATGGAAGCCACCATATAATGAAACAACCATTTCCCTCTTTCATTCAAGCCAGACACTCTTAAAGCACAGGTCTGTGCATGTCTTTCCCAGCTAAATAGAATAAATCATATGTATTAATGTAAAACACGGTACAAAATTAGCTATCAGTGCTCCACTAAGCTATGACTGTTGTTCCTGATTTCATCAACCACCTTCCACTTGAAGACAGTGGACCCAGAATTTTTGGATCAGTCCTGTAGTGTCTGTGTGAGCTATAAGACCTTGTAGATAAATATTCCTGTTTGATTCAAATGTAGTAGAGGAATCCATGCCTCACATCTTGGATAGCTGGGAAAGACAATTGTCTTTCAATGTTAATTAATAGAGAAGGTATAAATAAATTATGCCAAAACCAGTGCATCAGGTATTTTTGATTTGTCAGTAAATTTGTTGCTGTCTACCAGGAATGGATGCTTTTTGTCAACCCACATATGGTCTTAGTAACATTATTTTTTTATTCTTATGAAGAATTCTGCAGAGCTGTTAAAAACATATCTGCAGTTTTGGCTGAACTGCCATCTTTAATCACGTCACTCCAAAATGGTTTATGTAAATCAAAAAGTGACTTGAAGCATGCATTAATCTCTACTTGTCGAGACTGAGACCACTAGTGGAAATGCAGTATTTCCTGGCATGAAATGTCATCCTGGCAACACGCCTGCAGACCTGGCAGCATGTAGATGAAGACACCTGGCAGTAGAAGAGAATTAGAAGGTATTTTTAGGATTGATGCATTTCTGCTTTGAAAGTATCAAGTGGTAATACAATATGCAAAGAATAAATCCCTCTGTACATTCATGCATTTTGATGCATCCTAGCTCTATACGTGCCACCGACATGCATAAAATACTTAGATATCTACTAAAATTATAATAAGATTATAATAAGAAATAAGTATTTTCTGAATTCTACCTATTTCTGTTTCTTGAATTATCCATGTTATGATTTCTTTGGAAAACATTATTTGTGCCTGTAGCTGAATATTTTCTATGGCTCATTAGTCAACATTTGATTGTAATGATTCTGTATTCAAAGACTCAGTGATGCTCAAAGACATGATTTTATATGCTTAAAATCACTTTTTAGATGACTGTAAATCATAGAATTAGGTTTCTAATGAGGTTACTAATTTCTAAGTTGATTTCCAAAATTCTGCTCGTACAGTTGTCTGTGAGAATGGGACTTATTGAAAAGAAAATACCATAGTGATTTAAAAGCACTTAAAATTAAAATATTCATGCAATCTTCCCCTGACGCTTGCCCAACTCATAATTAAGAGGCCCAGCTCTCAATTTTTTTCATTCGTAATGACTAAGCCAATATATTTCAAGGCATGTGATTAATTGATTTTAACTTTGTTAATACCTGTACTAAACCAGAGCTTTATGTCAGAAAGGCAGCACTAAAAGTCAGGGAAACATTGTCATTTGAATCCATCTAAAGATGTAATTGTGTATCATCTGCATATAATTAGAAGCAGGTGCACTCTCAGGCAACAAAGAGATAACACTAAAAATTCAGTAAAACAGAAGTCTGAGATACACACAGCACTTACAGAAGATAATTAATCAGTCTGGGACACCATAAAGACAAATTAAATGGGGTATCTGATATAACATGTTTGAAAAGTTCATTTGTAAATTTTCCTGAATGACTTAAACAAAAACAGTGAAAATGCCAAGAATGAAGGTGATATATTAAATGACACGCTACATATAGTAAACTGGAGATGGTTAGAGAATTTAGCCCTGTTAAAATGTAAAGCCTAAAGGTCTCTGCTTCATACCCTGCAAGCGCTCACAGGATGCCAGTCCCACAGCACTGACATCTATTCAGAGTTGTATTTAGAAAATTGGGGTTTATGCATGTATAAACAAGAGACCAATCTATGGACTGGTTTTACTCGCCTCAACAGTTACTTCCCATACTATTAATTCCTTTCATTTTACATTTCATTTTTTCCTTTCTCAACTCAAAGTCCATTCATATCAAGGGGAATTTTTCCATAGGCATTCAATGGGCACTGGTTCATATCCTAATTTATCCGTTCCCAAGAAAGCAAGTCTAGAGCTGCCTAACTGCTGTAAAATCAGCATTCACAAACATTCATTTAGACTCTGAATGGTTGTTCAAATCAGCCAAGCCTCTGTTGGTTTTTTATCACTGAAAACTGTATAATCAGGTATTTGCCCAATGAACAGCTGTTCTGCACCTATATTCTTATGTGCACAATATAATATTATTGTTATTTGCCATTCATTATTCATTATCCTCCTATGAGTCACCACTGATTTTTTTTCTTTTTTTACAAAACCACCATTTCTTGAGGAGTGCTATTTTTCACTCTGCCGAGCATTTTGCAGTATTGGTTTTTCAAACAGAAAAAAAAAAAGACACACCAGTATTTTGCCTTCTTCATTTTTCCCTATCTTTCTTTTCCTGATTACTTTTAATAGACAATAGGGTAGGAAAATGAAAACCAGAATAAATTTTTTTTGGTCAATAAACAAACAAGATGAGTGTTACAAATGAATTATGATAATTTCTTTTTGAATCGTCCCCACTTTTTAAAATTTTCAGACATCTATTCAATGGAAGAAGAGTAGCATGTCTCATTCGGAAACAGAAAAAAACCACCCTGAAATCGAAACAAACAGTGCATGAACACATCATGAGCCAAAATGTGTTTGCTTAAATCAGTCATTGAACAATTACAAATGAGAAATAAGTATGCAAGAAAAACAGTGTGATTTGCAAATTAGTTGTGAACAGAAGAAGAGCAGCCAAATACACCAGATAACTGATTAATTGTAATTAGAATGTGGGCTCCTGATAGTGCATAGCAAATTTCCCACTGATCTCATTTCAGTGAAAATACGTTTTGGTCCATGGTAATGAATTCTCTCCTCAAATCTATTGATTTCAATTCTCCCAAGGAAAGTATCTGGTTCACTTCAGCAATAAAACCCATCCCCATTACCTAAAAAGCTTCATTAAAATTATCCGTTAGTTCAGTAAGAAATTGTCACATAAAGAAGAAGTGACAAAAAGAGATGGTTCTACAATACCTGTTGCTGTGTGTTTGACAAAAGTACTTGGAGCTCAGGTACCACAACACAGATGGTCATGACAGCATCAAATGTCCTAAATAAGTGCATATTGATGAATTTATTTTATTTAAACAGAAGTTTTGCATCAACATACTCAAAGATGTGTATTTATAACTATCTCTTTCTCCATTAGTATAGCAAACCTGCATCAGCATTTGATCTTTCTGGAAAATACATAAATTTTGTATGTGGCTTGGTAGAGTCAGCATTTTTTGTTCAGAGTACTGGGCTCCTGGTCCTGTTCCAGCTGAAGCTGTCAACAGTTTTGCTTGTGACCTCTTTGAGGGCAAGAATAGCATGTATGTCTGCATTGCCTCCAAAGGACGGATATACGACCACCTTTAAGGCCAGAGCTATTGGCAATTTGCACAAACATGTAAGTCTGAGAGAGGAGTGCACTTGGCAGATGCTCATCCCCCCTCCACCTGAGAGCATCCAGTTGGGTTAGCAAACTGCCAGGGCAAATGATCCGCAGTGTAGCAATTGCAAAGAAGAAGTAAGAAGAGAAACAAACCTGAATGCACGGAAATCAATCCAAAATTCAGAATTTTCCCTTCAAACAAGTTAATTCAGTAATATTTCCATCTTTCTTACATCTCCGTGTCTGAAAAATCATGCAAGAGTTTTTGCATAACTTTTGGCGTGCACATGGGCAAATGAGACTCACACTCACAGGTTTGAGAGGAGGAACATTGGAGATCATTAATGTTACATCTGAGGTTAAAAATTACTTTTGTTTCCTACTGTGTGCAAATGTAAATTAAATAAGCAGAAACAAGCCAGAGGAAATGATGCTTGATTGGAAGTAGGAAGTTCCTGATTTTCCAGCTTTAAAAATGACAGATTTTTTTGTAACAACTTATAGGTAGAATATTTCCGCAATTCTGAATCAGGGAATTAACAACCTGAAGATATATTAATTGTTCAAGTGTTATGAGAGAAGTCATCCAGGCAATGATTAGTCCAGGAACTGAGCCTGACACCAGTTTGACCCTGAAGTAACGCTGATGATTCGCAGTGGCATGGAGGCAGAACTCGGAACTGGGAGACCTGGTGGAATTCCCGCAAGAAGCACAAAAGGAAAAAGAAGTGCATTAAAAAAACCCCAAATTTACTCAAATAGTTTTGGAGAGGAAAAAGATTTTGTGGGTAAAAGTGAAATGCACTGAAGCAATATACTACAAAGCACAATATTGCAGAGATCTGGTGAGCATCAGAGACATTCAGACTTGTAGTAAATAAATGTTATTACGCCGCCACAATTACAGCATCTTCCTGTTTTCAGGCTAGTTGAGCCATCTGGCATGGGCATCCGGATAAAAGTTATGCAATCATTAAAACAAGCTAAATTAAATTAAATTAATTTAATCATAGTGTATGAAAATAACTGGCCAGAAGCATCAAATCATAGTTGTTTTGAACATGATGACCTATTTTTCTGTTTTTTTCTGGCCTTTCTCTAATTATGAGATAACATGCTGTCTTTGAAACCAGTGGCAAAAGTCCAGTTGAGTGAAAAGAGAGATTTGCGCAGGGTACTGTTTCCCTTGTACACTAGCAGTAACATGCTTCATTAAGCAACATGCACATACAGCACCTAATGAAAGATACAGATACCTTTTTATTACTGTATGTTGGCCTCTCATGTAGGATGTGAAGTTACTACATTGCATTAAAATGTTTCCCACCCTATTTTGGGAAGGTCCAAAAGACTTTTTAATTCCCTTAAATGTTATGAAAAGTTTGTGTCCTTCAAGCTATTCATAAGTAGGTATTTTTTATTTAGACATTTCCAAAACGATTGCCTAAATGCTTTATTTGCCACAAATGTAGGTTTTCTGTTACAAATTCAGCCAAGCTTTTGGTGACAATGTGTTTAAAAAACAGTGTAAAAAAATGACTAACTGAAAATGGCTTGATTTAAAGTGCTGAAGAAAATGGGAAGGCGTTCAACTAACAACCTCCCAGAGCTGCTAGGTATAAGAGCAGTTGAGGAGGAGAATCCCAAGAAGGAGAATCCTGAAGAATTTATTTCTATTTTTACGAAATCTGCTTGCCAGTACACGGAGGGAAAATGCAGCATCTTGCCTACTGCTTGGTCAGAGGCAGCTTGGCTCCAGGTTTAGGAAGATATTTGTGTCCTACTGATTCAACAGGGCATGTTTTCCATACGTAACGTTCTTGATGTATGCCTGAAACCCAGCAGCAGACACACTGAGGACAAAAGAATAGTAGCTTCCACAGATCAAGTCCTGAGCATCCCCAGCTTTAGCTAAAGCTCCCTAAAATGCTTTCCTGCATCCTAATAACTCATTAAAAGCCACCCAGCAAGGATGTACATATCCTCCTACAGCATAGACAAAAGCTCCCTCTAAACTCTATTTGCCTTTCATTTTTTTTCTTCTCTTTTGCCATTTTTTTTTCCCAATTACGTTGGCTTTAAGTAAAATCTTTTACAGAAGTTCTTCCAGTCTATAACTGAATTGCGTAAAGATCCAGTTCAACTAGTTTAATGCATTGGACTGGAATCTGAGCAGCAGATAAAACATGCTATTTATTTGTTTATATGTTCCTGATGTGATGTCCCCCACTGGGCAAAATCATGCGTCACATATTGAAGGGGATTTTATGGGATGCAGGAAAAATCTGTACTAGATATTGACAGGTATTTTTTTCAGAAATGTTCAGGTAGGAGGTGGAAGCTGTTTTAAAACAAATAATTTTTCCTAAGTGAGGTCCCTACTTCTCAGAATAAAGCACAGGTAGGAATATTTATCACTGGTTTGCTTTCTTTCTTAAATAGAAAATGGTAAAAATGCAGTCAGTGTAAGGTTTTATTTAAAAAGCTAGCCTAGACTTGCTGTTCATCACTAGCAAATTTAAAATGCAGAGGCGCTTATAGCTGTGGAGGAATCCAGGTGTGGAATACGTGACTTGGACCAGTATGAAATAAAAGCTTAGGCAGAAGCGATTCTCTAACTGCAATTAGATTTTAAGTTTAAGTAGCTGCAATTTCACAAATTTCTTACCCTTCTAAATTGTGAAGAAACTCTTTTGAGTAAAGCTGATAATCTGCATACTTTCAGTCTAAGGAAACAAAAATGAATAAATTATTCACCCAAAATGACATGGGCATTTACAACAGGAGTCTTATCTCTAACAGCATTGTTATTACCATTATAATTGTTACAATAATTTTCTTTTTAAAATCTCATAAGCCTGTTTCTTGTACGTGCATTTAATTCATATTCCTTGTCAAGTAAGTATCATGCTTATTATGCCTAGGTTTCAGTAGACTTGCCTGAAATCTTTTCTTTCATAAATTCTTACCTTCTGAGAATGTTATTGATCCTTAGAGGTAACGTGGTTATCTATCTGGGAGAGGGATTAGGAGTCTGGAGATGTAGTCCTATTCTTGGCCCTCTCATTTAAGGCTTGTGAATTTTAGCAAAGCACCTTTAAAAAAAAAAGCCTCAATAGCGAAACAGGATACTGGCCCACATGTATCTTCCCTATTTAAGCCAGTGAATTTTGCAAAAGGAACGGACTAAATGTAAAACTAAGTCATTTTTTACAAATAAGGTTTCAGACCTTCAGCTGAAAGCCCCTAGAAGTGCTAATTATTTTTATTCCAGCATCTATGTATGATCTTGCTGAACAATCAAATACTGCAGCCTTTTATATTTTCTTAAGTGGTTAGTTCCACTAGGATTACAGTTCTTTTAAAATATACATGAAAGACAGCAGTTATTAGCAAAAGCCTTAGAGATTCGTATTGACAGTGAGGACCAGAGGGTTAAAGTCAGCTATTTAGAAATGTCTGTATATAAAAATACCCACTAGACACATCAAGTACTTGGGTGTGTATACAATGGAGCATCACATCAGCTATTTGCATTTGTAAGCTAATAAAACCCATGCACAAATACCTGATTTATATGCATACCTTGGGGTTTGCGCACATGAAAAATGGCAAGGGCAAATATCTGTGAACAATTGCATTTGCCTCACTTGGAAAATCTGCCCATTAGGATCAGTCAGTATATTTTGAGAAACAACCCATCTTCCTCCTTCCTCCTGAGTGTTTATTATTGTAATGACCAAGTCAGCTCAGAAGCACAGAGAAAACAGATGAACATTTAGAAGGGGGCAAGAGAGAGGAGTTCCTATCATACGATTAATCAGACACATGAGTTATTTGGAGAGGATTTTTTTACACACAGCTGAGTTTTCTAAAATGTTATGAAGTAATTGCATTATGAAAATAATCAGCTGTTCTGCATTCTGATCATTAGAAGCTGATGATATAATTGTGTCATAATGAAAAGCATTCTGATGATTATTCCATAGAGAACTTCTCTGCAGATAATATTCAAATTTACTTCATTTTGGCATCATTTCAAAGAAGCTGAAAGTACAATGTAAACAGCTGGACTGTGAGGTAATGTTATTATAACTTCTGAAGTATGTCCCTTTTTTTAAACCGTTATCTTGAAAAAGTTCTTTGAGTTTATCTGCATAATGCCAACTGAACTTGTTTTTGTTTTATTGTGGCTCATTAAATAACTCTGTTCTGTATTTCTAATGGGAAACAGCAGTTTTATTCTTCTTCTTTTCTGAATAATTAATTTGAAAACATCCCAAAGCCATAAAGAATCAATAATACTGTAATTCTGTCATATCCTGAATGATGTTTTATCACATACTCTCTTGTACTGACACTCTATGCCAAATCTTAACTGCCTGTACTACTGGTGACTTAGATTTGTGGTGTTTTGCAGGATATAACACAAGTCAGACCTTTTTCCATTGGTAACTTCGCTATTTCAAAATAAGCATGCTGCATTTCCTCAAGTTAATCATTGTCGTGGTTTTGGCCGTATTGGCCAATCGTAACGACAGATGGCCCTCCCCCCCCTCTCTCCTCAGAGAGGAGAGGAAGAGATAAGGAGATTTACGAGTTTAGAAAAAGAACTACACTACTTTAATGAAAATCATAATAAATAAGAAAATAGTAAATAAATAAAAAAAAAAGTATACAATGTATACAAAACAGTATCCAGCTCCCAGGATGACGATCGCGTCACCAGCAGACACGGGGAAAGTCCCAGACTGGAGTCAGCGACGGACAGGAGCTGAGTTCCGAAACTAGAGTCAGGAATGCTCAGATCAGGATCAAAGGCAGACGAACAGACAGGGTCCTCCTCAGACGTTGGCCATTGAAGAAGAAACCGAGCCAGAGCCCCCTTGCCCCTTTGATCCCTTAGCTTTTATACTGAGTGTGATGCAGATGGGATGGAATACCCTGTTGGTCAGTTTTGGGTCACCTGTCCCGTCCGCTCCTCCTTGCAGGTGGGACCCTTCTACGCTTCTCCGCTTCCGACCCTCTGACGGGCAAAAAGCGAGGTTATCTGACCTTGGTTGTTATAGCAATAAGTATAAGCAAGAGCCTCTGTGCATACCATTCCTTGGTATAATCAGGTCTTATCACTCTGAGAGCGAACAGTTTCTGAACAACATGCTGTTAATTTCAGACTTTAGTCAGTTAGAAGAGGCCCAGCTAAAAAGTAAAATTACAAATCAGAAAATTGGTTCTGTTTTACCTCAAACCAGGACAATTATGATCTCAGAACTAGGCATCTGGTATATAAACCACTCCTCTGGGTAAATGAGGATTGCCTCTCAAAAACAATTCAATCCATCGGGTTTTGATAGGACAAACAATTCTATGGAGGAATCTGCTTTCGTATTGAATATCTGGCAAACTGTGGCTGTGGGTAAATTAATCTCCCAGGCAAACAAGAAAACTAAGTTATTCTACTGTCCTGTTAAAAGCTGTGTATATTTCTGCTATTGCTACAGTATTTGAATGCACCTTGAACAGTAAAACATAGTTTTATGCTCTGCTGACTATATTGCTTGCAGGGAGATGTCTGGGCTACAACACAGGGTAATCTTTGACTTGTAACAAGCTCTTTGTTTTCTACTCACCATTTCTTCATTATCCTTCCCCAGATAAATATGTAACTGCAGTCCGATTTGGTGGGTAATAGGGGTGAGAAAGCAGAGGTGAGTACTGTTCTACTCAGCAAGATCCATTAGTTTCCCTTTGCTACAAACAAGCATTTCCAAGCTCGGAATTTCCCAGCTGATTTAAATCCTCTCCCTGCCTTTTTATCCATGATACACATGGCTGTTTCTTGAATTTGCTCTTCAGTGCAAAGAGAAAAAATTGCCAATTCAGTGTAGTGTAGAGCTAGCCAAGTCTAGTAGCTGCAATGGTAACTGGAAGTGTTGAAGAGGAGATACTGAGATCTTGACCTCAAATGTCCTTCTGTATTGAAAATATCACACTAATTACAAAGTTGTTGCATTATTATTTATAATAATGCAAATGGGGGATGAGGTTATATTGAGTCCTTTAAGGGCTTTTGTTTGTAATTACGGTCTCGCATACCCGAGCCTGCAATGTTTGGGAGGTCAGCTTGCTCTCTGGGTCTGCACGTGCTTGTTCCACCTTTACGTTAGTCCTGCTTTAAAACCAGAGTAATCAAATGGCTGTTGCATCACTTCTAAAGCACAAAATCAGCTTCCCCTGCTTTCCTCATTCTCAGGTCTTCAAAAAGTGTGTTCACATCTTCACCACCCTGCACCTGTGATGTGCTGAATCAAGTCAGAAAGCTGGAATAAAATGCCCTTTTTCATTTGATAATGTTTTTACAGGGGAAGTAAAAGCCCACACCTCTCCTTGACTCTAATTAGAAGAGCACATAATTGGCAGTGCTGAAAGTAAAGCCACTAACACAGATGTTTCTTGTTGTCTTAGAAGTTTAAAAGAAGCAAAGAAAGGCAGCAGCAGAAATTGAAAGGGATTTGTAAGCTTCTGAAAGGTATTTAGTTGCCTAATTCCAAATTTCTGTAGTAAAACTTAAGGACGTAAATACACTTAAAGCTGTATATATATACACACATATATGTGTATATATATTTGTCTATGATTACTTAAGACAATAACTAAATCTTAGACCTTTAGAGCCAGAACTCCATTTCCTGCTTTAACCATTAAGTGCTACTGCCAGATGGAAAGAGGTAGAAAAAGCCAACCGGATAGAAGAATGTTTTTCCCCTCCAGCCTCTGCAGTTCATCCAACAAAGAGAACTTCTTCAGAGTCCAAATGCACTAAAGCTGGAGTTGATGTATCTTAGTCTATTGGCCTATGAAGTTGATTGCTGACTTGCCCTTTCTTACTTTCATGCTGTAAGGGTCTCAAAATGGCATTGTAATAACGAAGTGCTGTAGCAAGAAGTAACAACTGTGACTCCATAGCTATTATGCTTTTGTACAGGGAGCTGGATTTTTCATGTAACTACGATGTAAGTTTTTGAGATGTTGCTTTTCCAGTGCTTTTTATTTTACTGCAGTAATCAAAGAAAAAAATCATTTCTTTGACAAGTTATGTGAATCCAACAGAGAAATGCTGGAGGGAGGCTTTGGGAATTGCTAGCTGCATATTCTATCGGCAACAGGAAGGAAGGATTGGGATAATTCCTGCGCCTTTGATGGGCTTGCAATATCTCCAGATATTGCTGAATCACTAAGGCCATAGAACTTCCACCTGGAACTCGTAAAAATATTGGGGGCAAGCAGTATTTGTGTCTAAATTTACCACATTGAGGCATGTATTGGATTAATGTTTTTGTTTCCTTTTTTTAAATGCTGCCATGAAGAAAATCACCGGATGTCCCTACGTCTTTTCTCACCACCCTCTAGCATATCTAGAGACGTAAATGGAAGCTCTGGATATGCTGTTCTTCTGGGAAAAAAATCTTTCGCAACGTAGCAGTGGCTTATGAATTTATTTACTAGGTAGCATAAAATAAAAGAAGTTTTTATCCCTTATTAGGTATTGACATCTACCCCTTGACATCTTTACATTGAACAACAGAAGTAAATCTGTGAACGTCAAAGTGAGGTAGTAAGGGGAATCGTGGCACAAACATCATGTGGGAAAAGGCTTGGGAACCATTGATGCTGCTGTTACTAGACACAGTATATAATAAGAGAAAGAGGTTACACCTCTATCATCAATTACATCTATGAGCAGGGTCCTAAGAGAAACTATAGCAGAACATCTCTGTATTTTAAGCATTTTAAGACCAGATCTCTGCTAACAATCCCTCTAATCTATAGCTATGCTTGGTTATATTATTACTACATGTACTGCTATGGCACCTCATGTTGACAACATTAAAACATGCACTTCAGCAGCACCTACGCATCAGCAAAGCTACCTCCTCCTTCCTCCCATGCCCACTGTGCTAAGCAAATGCCAGGTATGGTTAAAAAAAAAAAAAATTCTAACCATTCTTACCCCTAAGTCACACAGTTTAAACATTGTGCATAGCAGGGTGTTAGTAACAGATGGACTGTTACAGTCTATGCCATGAATACCTACTAAGAATTGAATATATTTTGTATCAATATTGTGGTTGGGAAATAAAAATCCTCATGAAGTAAGTAAAAATGCCTGTGAGTAAGCAGCATAGTCTGGCAGCTTTAACTGGGGGGGTGGTGGAGAATAACAAAAGCAATCATTCCATATAATGGAATAACTACCTGCAACAGCTCCATTTACATAAGCAGTCAATTCTAATTCGGAAATAGCACACAAGCTAAATTAAAGGAAATATTAATGGTTCACAGACTGAAACTTTGCAAAAGAAATTTCTAATGCATGGTGAACTTTTGCAACCTAGCTAAAGAAGGTATTAATGGAAGTTTTGAAAGACCGTTAGTTAAGATACTTTAAGTGAAGCCTTTGCAATTCATACTAATTTCATTCTCATAAATGCATCATACGTGTCTTCAGTATCTGCCATAATGTTACCATTTCCTCTGGTAATTATAACTCTAACTTCTGTTAGTGTTATAGTGTACGTGTAGTGAGTCTACGTATCTATAAAACTTAATGTTTCACATCCTGTAATATGCTTCCCTGGTAACAGCAGTTTGCTGCTACTGTTGGCTTCTCATTATATGGCCCACCATTACCAAATATGGTTTGTAATAGCCCATTTCCTTCTTTCCCTATTCCTAATTTAAAAGCAACCATTTTTTAACGCTCGTAATATGCATGTCACTCAGAGCTGAAACATTTTGCTTAGGGCCAAATTCTGGTCTTCATTGACGGGAAAATTCCCATTCTTATGAATGAAGCCAGGATTTGTCTGCAGCTGTCTGTAGCTCATTTCATTTGGAAAAGTGGGCTAGGTTTGTGCCTGGTTTCTTTGGGTTGTCCTTCCAAGAAGCTGATAACCTTTCTACAAATGCCCTTTGTGAAAGGAAACAATCAGCAGAATGAGAATTAAAATGAGTTGAAGCAGAAAATGAATCAACCAGGAGGTGTTAATGGATTAACTCCTTTCCAGGCAGTGTCTCTTCCAGCACCCCTACACCCTCTCAAGGACAGGGTAAGCATGAAAACTTGTCCCCTAACCTGGAGATCTGCCTAACAAGAGACTAGCTCAGCTCGTCAGAGAAGCATACCCAGTCTTTTTCACCATTTGCTGAACAAATTATTATTTAATCTCTGATTAATCAGGACACTTAGGCAAGTGCTAAACTGACCCCTAATACTTTCTCTGACACTTGCAACAAAATGCTGACAAGCCTTAGTTCCTTTGGACTTTTCTCATGCAGTTATTCTCATACCCAAATATTTTAGTGCTTTCTGCATTAAAACCAAAGAAGGCCACCTGATCACATTATACAATAGAGTATTTGACTCACCCTTATAAATATAAATTAGCAAACCCCAGGATTGTTAATGTTTAAGTCAACAAGAAACAAAATTAGCTCTAGCACTCTTTTCTTAAGGAACTCAGACACTAAAAAAGAAAATCACATGGTAAAATTGCTTCCCACTCTTAAATCTTCTGCTGTGTCACTAGCTAAATAATTCTAAATTCCCATGAAGTCTATCTGTTCCCGAAGGAGGTAATCTATCAGCTTGTTGTATTGTGTTTGCAGGTTAAATATTTGCTAATGGTTTATTAGCACATATATTGTAGATGATCAACTTTGATTAATGCCCAAGTGCTACGGAGTTTCTTATATTTAATAAATATTTTCAGTACTCCCTTATTGCTTTATCAACATAAATTACAGTAACTGTCTAATAATTTCAAATCAATACAAACCCTGCAGTAAATCATTCTGAAGCAGAGAGCTGTTAAAAAGTGAAATGCCAATCCAAATTTCTCTTTTGCTGCTTTATTACACATTCTCTGATGGTTGTTATTTTTTCCTGAACCCTCAGCAACACTAGGACAGTATATTGGTTGAATCACCTCATTTGGACACAATTTTTCTCCTTGTCTCCATTCATTGAAATTAGAATTGTTTTCTTATTTTTGCTATAGGTTGAAGAGGCAAATATCATTCTTGAGATTTGTAGTTAACTTAATTTTACTTTGCCTCCGGCTCTCTCTTGCTTTCTCTACTATTTAGTTATTTTAATTGAAACTTGAGCATGCACTGAAAACAACATACCCTTGTATGTATACCTTGGACAGATTGAATCCCACATCCTTGCTTTCAGCACAGAGTGGGCCTTAAGAAGAGAGTTCTTGTCTAGGATTATGTTGGAAGATGTAGCTTTCCAGTGTCTGCTCCCCTGAGTGTCCTCCACCAGCAATGGAGACGGAGGGAAGTCTTTCTAAAGAGCAATTCCCAAAGTAGCTGCCTAAAGCAGGCAGGATACATCTTCCTCCACAAATGACAAAAAAGGGATGACTAACTTATATTCAACACCTACCTTTTGGATGGCTAAAGTTAAGGAGGATGAATCATACTGTTAGTGTACTAGTCTCCCTTCCCTTTATAGAACAAGAATTTTGTTGTTGCTTCTGTCTTTATGCAGTCCTTGCCCCAAAATGTCTACTAGTTTTATGGTCTTCCAAAGACATATTTTACAGAATCATGCTATTGAGTTGAAATCATAGGCTGGAGTCTAGGTACATGGAGAACAAAAACCACAGAATTTAACTACAGGATATGTTATTTGGTGAACAGGCTTTCAATAAATTTTAGTATGGTTATTTGCCTTGGATTGGCCAATCTGTTCAATGCTTCCTGCTCTTTCAAAGTGAGTCAGTACGGTTGGGATGATTTCAGGTAGTCAGGATCCTAATGTGAGTAAAAGTACTTCTAACAACAAAGTCTTTACTGTGTTGGAGTCAGTCAGTCCTCGTCAGCAGAACTGTTTGCTAAAATTACTGCTCATTCCTGCATTGTTTGTTAAAAATCACTTCTCACCAATTCTATTTACTAGTACTGATGTACCCTCTCTGAATATTTCTGCTACCAAACCTCTGCTTAGTGAAGTCTTTCAATGTTCGATGAGCACAACTTAATTTAAGACACCCTCCACACACCCCCTTACCGCTGAATATCTACATTTGCTTTGCTGTATGGAAACAGCTTATTTTAAATTTCTTTACTGAACAAACAATTAGAAACTACCGATATTAGCAAACCCTGTTAAATTTTTGCCTGCTGCTCAATAAAATGATCTGACTGTTGATAAATTTCTTCTTAGCAACATCCTGTAATATTCCCACACAGATTTCACCCACTCGAGACTTTTAAAATCACATCCACAACTTTGGCTGCAGGCAATAGATGCAGAGACGACCCAACCTAACACAGATATGAAGCTTATAAGAGTATTTAAGTGCAGTCGTTTTGAAGGAAGTTTTCAGGCTTTCTTAAAAATATCAGGGACAACAACAAACAAAAAAAAAAAAGTGAGGTGTGTGGGAGGATGAAGGACACAAGATATTAATTCTTAGAGTCAGTGAGCTGTAATGTACAAAATGAAGCCCAGGAACATATACCACGTGTTTGTGAAGTGCTAACTGATAGCAGCTCTCCTTTTCAGCAGCCACAAACAAGCCAGCTAGATTAGAAGATGCCATGGAATGAAAAGGAAAAGAAAACAATAGAATTATCTACTTTAATTTTCCCCAAAGGACAACAAAACTTATCACAGAAGCTACAGAATTGCATAAACCATGGCCTAATATTGAAGATTTAGAGATTATAAACTCAAAAGACATCATTATGTTCACCTAGTCTGACCTTTGGTACAGTTCATAATACATACTTTCAGTGAGCACTTCTTGCATCAAGGCTATAACTTTTGGCAGCATTAGGACCTTTCTCCTAGAAAAACATCCCAACATAAAGACTTAAAACGATGGGGAATCAATAATGTGCTTTAGTAATTTGTTATACAGAGCTCTCATGGTTTAAAAATGTGTGCTTTATTTCCAAAATGATTTAAATGATTTTGTCCATTGGCTCTTGCCATGCTTCTGTCAGCTAGATTAAAGAGCTTTCCATTATCAGAAGTCTTCGCTCCATGTTCTTACTTATAGATTAGAAGGTGACTTAGTCATAATCTTTTCTCAGATAAACTAAATAAATCAATCTTGTCTAGTCTTTGACTGTAAAGAAGGCTTTCCAGACCTCTATAAATCCAAACACTCTTCTAGACTCTGCTTTGCAAGATGCAGTTTCATATCTGAACTATCTGACATATTTTCTCCTTCTATTTGTATGAATTTTCCTGGTTTTATTCAAATTTCTGTAGCTTAAATCACTTCATCAAATGATTCAGAATGCTCTGTGAAATCAGCCCTTCATTGCAATTATTTCTTATAACTCAAAGCTCTCATTGATAATTAGTGTAGGGATGCTGCCTGATCACTTATGCCAGGTCTACAGTGCAGTACAGTTATGATCTGGATTTTATTTAGGTTTTTAGAGATTTCTAATGGACTATATTCACATTATGTTTGCAAAGACTCCTCTCAGAAAAACACAAAAGTATTGTTCCTTGTATTTATTCTAGAGTTCTACATACAGGTTCAGCTGGATGGCTTTCATAGACAACTTCTGATGACAAAGCTTGGAAAACACAATGACTTGATTTACTTATTTATTTGTTTTTAATCATTAGGTTTGGTGGTCACAGTCTAGTTTTAGCAGGCAAATACCTTCCTCTAAAATTTACCAAAATAGCTAGTAGAGCTTACATCCTGATTGGTCAAAGGCTGCAAATACTTTCTTTACTTGCACATATGAGAGGTGCTAACAGTATTTGTGACAGCACATGGGCTAGTTTCACATCATTTCTAAAATGTTTCCAAGCTACATCATACGACAAAGTAGTCAGAGGTATTTTGACTTGGTAACTCTGTCACGTATACAAGTAAAGGCTTTTGTAGCTCTAACCTAAAGGAGACAATTTAGGGAAGAGTCTTACTATATTGCCAATTTTTTTTTTTTATTTTTTTTTAACCTTTCTTCTCATTTACATGTGTTTCAACAGTCTTACAGAAGGTGGTAGCAGCCACCCTAAAGAAAGCTTTGTGCCTCTTACATGACTTTCTTTTAAAGGAAATACATGGGTTTTTTTTTCAGTTGGGAGACCACTTTGCTCTTTAATATACACTTTTATACAGGAAGCAGTTGAAGTAATTCTTCTCAAGTGAAAATATGTTCAGGAATAGGAACATTTCATGTGTTGTTCATGTGTTTACGGCCAAGAAGTCAAATTTAAATCAGAATCTAGGCACCATAATCTTATAGCAAATGTTACCAGCTGTTCAGCTCCACACTTTCTTCTTCTAAAAGCAGGAAAGAAAGTGAAAATCCATCATATCAGTCAGCTAGTGGTTCTTAGTACCTTTACCTTGACAGATGATACATCAGAGTGCCTGTCTTTCTGGAAATTTTGGTTTTAATGGGCTGGGATCCATCTTCCTGCAAATCTTAAGATAAAAATATGCGTCAAGTCATTTATATATGACTTAAGCCTATATATATATAGTCTCACTTTTTATATGTTCTTCTGAGAAATAGTACTTAATTTTTCTTCTATGTCTATTTATTATGCCTGACTATATTTTTCTTAATTGAAAGGGCCAATGAAAGTAGTGTGGCCGCTCTAGTATTTTGATATCCTTCCAAATGCAAAGAAGTATGAGAA
>VWZL01005281.1:776059-796238 GCA_013396915.1 Stercorarius parasiticus | reverse complement strand
AATTTCTGAGAAATTTGCCAAAAATTTAATTTCAGGGGAAAAAAAATCCTCATCAAAGGGGAATTAAAAAAACCCAAAGAAAGCATTTTTTAAGTGTTACAGTCAATGGGGTCACAGAAAGAAACCTCATTCTTCATACATATATAATTCTATACTATATATAATTCTAAATTATATACCTATAATCATACAAACCCATTGATCCCTATATGCTATATTACCTAGACTGCATTCTTCTCTCATACCTGTGCAGAGCTCTGCATGACAGAGTATGGATGCTAAACATAATGTTAGATGCTACTGTAGNTGGTGGTGAACATGTTTTTTAAACACTATAATCTTTGACCACACAATAGCAAAACAATGTTTAACTCTGAGCAGCTAAAATATATGAGGCAAAATAGCCTCTAATCTAGGCTTTTTGCCAGATAGGTGTGACCTTGGTGGCAACAGGAAAAAACAGACAGATTACACTGTACGCTTCCAGTACCATAGAAACAGTCCTGAAAATATGATTTTTTTTAAAATTTTCTCCCCTCTGGCAAATCAGAACTACTTTGAAAAGCCAGTTGAAACTGTATGCCCTATATACCAACCTGGGTAGCCTAATTCCACTGGGTTTTTTTGACAGCAAAACTAGAGTAAGTGAGGAAAACAAATGGGGCACATTTAAATCCATGACATTTTGTATTTTCATTTCTTATGTAAGGGAGTTCGCCAAATATTAGAATAACTCAGATGCAAGCTCCATTTGCATGTCTATATCAATTGATAGCTTCTTGTCTTTAAAGTCAAACCCCTTCATTACTCAACCCCAGTCTGTTTGACCCGTTAACTTGTTAGGACGCTGACCCTTCCCAGTAATCTCAGATTTTACTGTCCATCTGTCAATTTATCCTGTATATCCACACTTTACCTTGTACTACTCCTCAAACACAGGAAAAGCTCCATACTAAAATCCAAACATCCATTACCTTAACTTTCTTCAAATCCTGATTCACAGTTTATATCTCTCATGTAACCTACTCACATCTCCCTTTTTTGCTACTTGTTTACTTCCAGCCTCCACTTGCGCATTAGCAACAACAAAAATACTAGACATGTGTGAATTTTCATTTTTGTTATTGTCCGCTGACTGAAATGGAAAAAAAAAAATCAGTATGTTCTTCTGATAATTCATTTTACTTTCATTTATAGTCATTCTGGCAAAAATTAAAAGAAAGATAAAATTATTTTGAACTGAAAAAAGTATTTTTTTTGTCTCTAAACAAAGTAATTCAAATTGTTTCTTAAGCTCCATTTTTTAATATTCTAAAGGAACTGACTTTTTTAAACATTATTTTTATTTTAAAATTATTTTTTCTAGCTTTTTCCTTTTTTCAAACAGTATGCACATATTTTGATTGGCATGATTCAGCTTCTTTTTGTTTTCATCAAATAGATTTGATAGGAAAATTTTCCCATACTAAGAAACATAAATGGAACAGAAAACATTGTAATACTACTTTGCTATGTTCATTTATGTGCAAATTCAACTTTCATGCCTTGTTTCATGTGTTCATGTCTTAATCTGTAACATTTGCTGGCCAATGATGCCCCCGTTCAGTGTTTGTGCAACACCTACCACAAAAAAGTCTGGATCTTAGTATAACCTTTTTATTTACAGTCCAAACCAAATGCCAGTAAGGGATGGAAATTGCCTACCTTTCCTCTCCTTTCCAGATTTAAGCTTAGATCAGGTATTTCACAGCAAATATACTGAACATAAATATTCACATGAATAAAATAATCATATTTATGTAGCCAAGTGGAAGCACTTAAGGGTTGTTTAATGTACAAGTACAAAACTATTAACAAGGGCATAAATTTTGCAAAGAATGTTGGCAAGAGATTATGTACTCCTTAAAGGATTTATCTATTCCCATTAGTTTAAAGCTTTAACAAGACAACATCAGAAAACTTAGGTAAGGTATCCCCTTCAAGGTCCAAAAAATGCTGGAGAAGCTTTGAACCGGAAAATTCACCCTTTGGTACACTTCAAACGGCTTTCAAAGCCCAACCTCCTTGGGCACAAGTGTGCAATTACTTGAGGAGTATTGAGTTGACTGCACATGGCTGCTGTTGGGAAACCTATTGAAGAGAAAACAAAACATCCAACCAAAGAGCAACACAGTATCTATCTAGGTATCTAGTGCAGTCAGATAAAAAATGGGTAGAGTACATATATTTATTTTTTTTATTGGCATTTGGAAAGACAGTATTCCCTTGCTCTCACAGGTCATGTCTACTCCAAGTTGTTGGTGTTCTGCACCTACTCCTGAGCGGTACATGGGAACTGGACACTGCAAGGTTGTTGTAGGCTTCTGGAATGATGGATAGCTTCTTCATGACATCATAGCCAAACGGACTACTTAAGAAACAAAAAATAATGGCATAGCAATGGATTTGTCTCCTGTGCTCCCAACTGAAGTATATGACATGTTCTGCAGACTCAGGACTTCCTAGCTGTATGGGAATGTCCCATTTAGTGGAGAAATGCTGGTGGGGAGTAATGATCTCAAATTTCTGGCCTATTTTCAATCAGGATCATCTGCAGTGTCCTTTCCTGATATCACACAAAGGACAGACTTTGAGTATATCCTTAGGATATCATATAAAATAACCGTAGTAATTATTCCTAGCTGAATTATAATAGAATGAAGTGATCCTGTTCTTTTTTCTTTTTCTTCTCCTCCCCCCCGACCTGTTCCTCCTCTGATCCTGCAGCACTTTGCAGGTTTGGGACTATAATCAGCAATTCTACGTGAAAACTTATTATCTGATTAAGCACTTTTGGTTCAAGCTGATAGGAGAAACTGCCTAAAAATAAGGAATCATTTTGAGCCAAGTGTTGTAATTTTAAAACCACTACTTAAAAGGTATACGGTAATGTAATTAGTCAGGGTTGTAATTAGAAACATTTAGATGATGGCTTGAGTGAATGACACTTCTTGCTTAGCCGTGCATTTTGGAAATGTTACAACCTGGTTCAAGTTCTCAAAGTAACTTTTGACTTGAACTTTGTACACTGTAGAAGTGGGAAAAATACTTGGCAATTCCTTTGAGGTGATGTTTTTCTGACTTTCCCCCAAAATGCCTTTGCTACAACATTGGTATTGTATCACAGCCTTTATTCAGATCAAAAAGCGATTTCAAGCAAGCCAGCTTCATGTCAGATATTGAGCAAAGACTAATCAGACTTTCAATCATGAAGATACTCTTTAGGGAAGCATGTTATACAGACACATTTAGTAGATGTTGTGCTGATTAGCTTTCTGTTTCTTATCCATCTAGTAAAGCTGCACGGTGAAGTTACCAACTTCTTAACATGTAACCATGTATGACAGAACTGTAGTTTACTGTCCCTCTGTGCATCCACAGCAAATGCAAGTTAATTTGACTTAAGCCATCCTAGAATGAAAGATAATCAAATTTACCTGTGCTGGCTTACTTCTTTATCAGGGCAAGGCCACACGCACGAAGAAATGTCATGCTGTAACTTGTAAGACTCAGTACTTTCCTCTTGGATCTGAACACTACATTACAGACTGGATGAAGAAAAGCAATACTTGGACTAGGACTAACTTTTGGTGAAGGTTCAAAGGTCTGGCTGTGGGATATCTTAAAATTCAGGATCATTGCTATTTTGTGAGTGAGACTGAAAACTTACAAAATTAGGTGGTACTTTGTAGTTGCCTGTTCTAGCAGGGGTTCTGTTGCCAAGTGCCATAATCTAATTGCTTTGGTGGAAATCTAGGAAAGAAAGATGCTTTTCAAAAAGGACTTAATTAAAAAAGAGTTAATAAACATGAAGAGAGCAATATGAAATGGATAAGGATGGAAAAGGCTTCACTGAGGGTCAGTGTTATGGATGGTTCTGCATGAACATTAGGAAGGAAAAATAGATAGTTTGGGATAGAAGCTGGGACTACAACTGTAAGAACAGGTTCAAGTTTGTCTATGTAGGTCTGAAACCCTTTATATGTAGGGATCTGAATCTGCAGTTTTATTTTTAATTAAATATTTTTTTAAAAATTAAACACATTTTCTTGGCATATTTGAAAACTGTTCATTCTGGGAGAAAACAACTGATATTTTTAATCCCTAGCTGTTCACAAACAGCCTACTGTATAAAAAACTGCACATCATTTTGTTTCTGCGTACACAAAAGAAAAATCGGATATTTTCAAGGTTGTATAACCTGTTCTTTTTTTTTTTATCTCTGTAAAAGCTGGAGGGTTAAGCCTCTGTATAATTTGCCGAATCAAATGTTCTTTCACATAATCAGTGATGGATAGAATATACAGATGTTTCATCATCATTTAATACTGAGTAAACCTCTCTCCAGAGTTTCTCCAGGTCTCCGTATCTGTTATGTACTACCCAGTTTAAAACTATGACTGATTTTTGTTACACTAAATCCTTTCCTCAAAATGACTTTCTTTAACAGTATGTCATTGATTATTTTTCCTATGACATTGTGGTTTCAGGTTTTTTATGTCTGGTCTTTTGGTTTTGTTTTTTTCATATTTGGAGGGGATGTTGGGTATGGTGAGTTATTTCAGGATGAAAGTACCTTTCATTGGAAGGTAGTAATCCATTAAAAAACCTTCTATCTACTCCAGACTTAGTATTTATTGTGGCTCAGCTGAGCACAGGAAAGCGTTAAACAGCTGTATTATGGCAAGTGTTGGCACAATGTAGGAAGTCCACAACTCAGATGACACTGCACTCACTGTGAGAGAGGGACAGTAACAGCAGACTGATTAAACATCAATGCCTTGGAGGAAAGCTTTGCCTTGCATACTGTGACTTGTTTTTCTTGCTTGTGACATCGTGCTGTTTTTTGTCTAAAATGTGCATAATTTTGTAGATACAGTACTTAAAGACTTTAATCAGCAGTAAAGATAAAACAGTATCGCTTTTGTTCCCCTGCTAATGCTCTTTTCATGTAGTGTCACTAGCTGCTCAACAGCCACTTTTATTCTGCATGTCTTGTACAACCCATCCAGTCCATGGGAACAAGAACGTTCCTCACAAATATTTTCAATGTATTTTCTATCACAGGTTTATGAACCATAATTGATCCTGCAGTAATATCTGTCTTTGCTCTTCCTATAGCTGTGTACGACCCCCCCCTCAAAATGTCAGAGTGCAATTCCCCCACTGTTCCATAATCCTTTCACTTTGGTCATGGCCCTGGTTTGGCTAAAAACTCCAAAATGTGAATGGTGGAGGAGGAGATCAAATTGCTCCCTAACAAGACAGTTCTGACAAAATCACGTAGGAGGATTTCTTTTCCTTACAAACATGGAGGTGACCAGAACTCACAAGTGCCAGATATAAATCTGGTACAAACTGATCTCTCTTTAGTTGAATGGAGTAACACATCTTTCTCCCGTCTGATGATTTGGCCCTTCGTTTCTCATCAGTAAGAAATAAATAACATTTTTGAAGACAGAGGGAAAACAAACAAGCTCCAAAGATTGTTCATCAGTTCTTGTGTAACATCACCTGGATTAAGTTGTGAAAACTTAATTAAACACACAAAATCTAAATTTCTCACGAGAAATTAAGTGCAGTGTGCTTCCTTCCTTCTGTTTATGTGACTGACCCCTTTATTGCTGTTTACTTTCTGCAATATTGTAAATTATCTAAACAAAACTGAATCAGTGGACTAAAATTATACTGTGCTGTTTACAGAAAAATAGGTTTGTGCTGTCCTCATAGTAGGGGGACAGGGAAGAACTTGACATTTACCTCTGCTGTTTGCCACCAGCCAGCTGGTCCGACAGCATATGTGTATTAGCAGGATAACTGGCATATGCAAAGCTTTACATAGCATGTGCCATTTCTTGCAATGAGGAAGTGAAAAACCTGGACACAATAAAAGCTGGGGATACTTCAAGATTCTGAGAAGCATGTATAGAAAATACAGGACAGAAATTCACAGAAAAAATTAAACTTTTACCACTATTCATGGAACAGCTGATTGTGGTGTATGCATCAATAACTGAATATTGGTGTCCTTTTAACATGCTTTTTCCTAGAAAAGCTGCAATGTCTTGTCAATATTAAGGTTATTTAACTATTAAATATTTTTTTGTTGATTTTTATAAATACAGAAGAGTCTACAGATGAAAACTTTTTCTTCCTTCTATTTAAATTTTCAGTGCAAAAATTATGTCCCCCATTCATATTAGTACAGGTTTTTGTCTGGGAAAGGGTGTTTGCCCCTATAGTACCATGAAGAATTTGGCAAGAGAAGAGGTGATAAAGAATTTGGGTGCCTTAGGTGTTTACTTGATTGTAAGACCCCGTTCCTAAAGGGGGATGTTGCTATAGCCTAACTACTTTGGTTCCTAAGAAGCTATAAGTACACACATCCTCCCCCCAGAGAACTTACTAAATCACCTAAATTTCTCCTACACTGCACAAAGCATGATCACCTTGATTGCATCAATGGCTATTTGCAGCCCAAGGCTACCTGCAGTTCAGAAACGTACCTTTGGATTACCTGAAGAACCTGAGCTGATGGATATGTTCCAGTACAGCGTGGATAGGATAAGAAGCAGGCACCAATCAGCCATTTTCGTTGGTAAGCCCAGTGAAGGGGCAAAGCCAAGACAACCTGTTATTTTAGAGCCTGGGAGGAAGATGTGGGTTGGAGGCCAGTCTGAGGGATTTCAAACCCACTTTTTCAAGGAGTGGGCACAAAATTGGAAGTACTGTTGTAACTGTTGGAATTGCCTGTCCTGCTGTAGCTGAAGCTGGGCATATATGCATACAGAAACACATAATTTTGCAACTTTAGCAGACAAAAAAAAAAAAAACCGCAGGAACCTAACTTTGTAGTATTTGCTGGAGCCTTCTTGTTCACCGAGTAGACTGCAGGAGGTGAGGGGAAGGGGAGCAGTCCCCAGTCCTGCTGTTTGGCATGAGAAGTAAAGAACTTGGAATCCATTTATGGCATGAATCTGTAGTCTGATGGTCTGTAATCCACTTTTCTTTAGTGCTGAAAAGACTGTATTTCTTTTTTTCCATTTTACTGAAACTAAAATGGCTCTAGGATGCCATTTAAAGACACAGGAGGCTCAGAAGATGCATATGAGCCAACACGCAGGAGGTCTGCATAAGAGTCAGAAACAGCACCTCCTCTCCCGTGCTGCCCCATGTCTAAGCACTCTATTACTATTGCCTTGCTTCAGAATAAAGGTGTTCAGTTTTACTTCAGCTTACACTTTGATTACAGATAGGAAATTAAAAATAAGGTGCTAGCTCTGTCCTATCATGACATAATTTTCCAAGTGAACATCATTATGGTCATTTACTTCAGTAGTTTGGATTGACTCATTAAATTGCTTCCTTTTTATCTTTACAGATGAACCATATTTAACGTCTGTATTGCATAACATCTACTTAGCAGGACTACTCTGAACTTTCTTGAAGGGCAGTTTAGTTCTGTTCTACCACATTTATCTAAGCATCTAAGTCTCATTTTGAAGATGCCAGATCTTCTTTCAATTACTATTCTGGTCGCTTTTTGAGTTTCATTATAATTTATAATGATACAGTTTTCAGAGAGAATCTGGAGATAAAAAAGAGAGAGATTAGGCAATTTTTCAAGAGATATCCACTGTCACCTTATAAAGAAAAAGATTGTTATAAAATAAAAGTCCTCAGCATATTAGAATGTATTGGAATACCTAAATCTTTGCTTACTAAGAAAACATTCTTCCTGAAACATACTGTTTGAAAATAACATTACCAAAAACTCTGGGAGGGAGAGGTGAGATGCATAGTACAATAGCAATAAAGCTTATTTGCTCAATGTCTTACTTTTACAGTTTCAGCTCAGATCTGATGTCCACGCAGCTTAACTCATCAAACTACCTTGTAATTTACATCTTTATAATTACCTGCAACTAATAAAAGGTACAGCAATTACGGTCTTAACTGAACAAATGGAGGATCTTGTGATAACAACCCTTGCTCACTCCTTCCCTTTTCACCACTGTTATTAGCATTAGGTGCTTCATTATGTCAAATTCAGATCGTGCTACTGCTTTATTCTTACACAATCTTGCACTGTGGGCAGTAACCTGGTAGCCTCCCTCCTATCATCAGAGGCTCCCTGTTGTTCTTTTAATGTGAAAGAGGGAGTTTCATCTGGAGGCAGACCAAGGAGCCAGTATACACCATCATCATCACCATTTTTCAGCACTGAAGACTGAAAGAATTCAAGATAACTTGTCATTAATATATACTAGAGTAGAATCCCATGGCACTGCTCCAAGTTTAAGCATATCAAGGTCAAAGGAGATACTCAAGACATACAGGATTTGGACCCTTTGCTGTGTTAGCTCCTCCTGTATGGCTGGGATTATTTTTCAAAGAGGGGACCCATGTTGTAAATGCAGGCTACGTAAGCCTCGACCCGCTTCTGGGAAAGGGTTGTTATTGCACACTACCCAAAAGGCACTTATGACATTTTGGGCCACTCAATAAATAATTAGAATATATATTCAATACTTTAATGCAGCATACTTCTTAATATTCTAAATCGGTCAAGGGATGACACCCACATTTATTTTTAAATAATGCTCATTTTTATGATTGTTTGCATGTCTTTTTCTCACATCGTTAGTATGGTTTTTAAAAAATTTACAGAGTCAAATAAATCACAGATTTGAACTACTCTGACAGCTTTTTACTGTTAGGTAAGTTGAGAAACTATCAGTAACTTACAGCTTGAGCACTCCTCATGGGATGGCCTGTATCGGCCATCTACTTTTGGAAAATCAGATACTGAATGGTAAGCTTTCAGCTTGCTTTGTTTTTTTTCCTTTCCACATTGTCCTGAACATCTTTATTTTTTCATTTGCTCTTATGATGGCTATACTTCTATGATTGTGCTCCCTCAAATATGTTCATAGCTAGTGTAGCAATTACAGATATTCTTAGTTCTCATGTCCTTTTTACAACTGCACAAATTTACACCTGTTGAGTCTTTAAACAAGCTGTGTGATACACACTGACTCTGTTTTACATAGTTTCTCCATGTCTAGAACCTGAGCGAATGCATAGAAACACAGAATGGTTTGGGTTGGAAGGGACCTTTAAAGGTCATCTAGTCCATTCCCCCTGTAACGAGCAGGGACATCCTCAACTAGATCAAGGTTGCTCAGGGCCCTGTCCAACCTGACCTGGAATGTTTCCAGGGATGGGGCATCTACCACCTCTCTGGGCAACCTGTGCCAGTGTTTCACCACCTTCATTGTAAAAAAATTCTTCCTTATATCTAGCCTGAATGTAGCCTCTTTTAGTTTAAAACTATTACCCCTTGTCCTATTGCAACAAGCCCTGCTAAAAACTCCATCCCCATCTTTCTTATAAGCCCCTTTAAGTACTGAAAGGCCACTATAAGGTGTCCCTGGAGCCTTCTCTTCTTCAGGCTGAACACCACCAACTCTCAGTCTGTTCTCACAGAAGAGGTGCTCCATCCCTCTGATCATTTTAGTGGCCCTCCTCTGGACCTGCTCCAACAGGTCCAGGTCTTTGCTGTGCTGGGGATCCCAGGGCTGGATGCAGTACTCTGGATGGGGTCCCACCAGAGTGGGCAGAATCATGCTCCCTCCCTATCAACTAGAGCATGATGGCTCTGACTGATAGCACAAGTCTGTATATTCCCAATATGTGCTGAAATATATATCAAAGATACATAATAAAAAGCACGTGACACATGATGGTTTTCCGTGCACAGTACAAAATAATGTAATAAAAGACACACCTAAATGTGTGTGCCAACAAGTGTGTTGTCCTGAAGTCAAATGTCCTTTAACAGAGTCAGAGCCCTCACATAAAGCACTTGTTTTCTCATCAGCCTTATACAAATAACCAATTTCCCAGGAGCACTTTCCTTTTTACTTCCTATTACCGCAAGCTCTCCCAAACCATACGCATTTATAACCTGCTAACAGGACAAAAACATTGAAACATTAAAATAAAAGCATAAAACAAATGTATCTTGCTCTTTGCATTTAGTCAGCTGCAAATGTCAGCATGTGTCCAGGGGAGGAAAGAGTGAAGGTAGCTAGCGTTGGAATATAAAAAAAAAAATAAAAATCGGGAGTTTCTGTAACATTTCAAGATAAGAATAATTTTTCATAGGACTACATAACATCTCATACACAGTTATATAGACCATCTTTCTCTTCCATTCCCAACTGCTTAGCATCTCTGAAACAACTCCACGGTTTGGGGGAGAAAAGAACAGAAGAAAAAGTCTGTGTTCTAACCCTTCAAGCACAACGCCTTTCAACACATGCCTAAAAAATGCAGTTTAACACTGGCTCCTACAGTTCCTCTGCTCATCAGTCTTAAATCAGCTCTTTTCTACCTGCTTTTTCAGAATACTATACCCTCTGCCTGTTGCACCTTTCTTTTTCAATACACTCTCCGGTTATCTTTTTCCTTGCTTCAGGACATTCCTTTTCCTTCTTTCTTAGCAGCCTCAGAGCACCAGAAATAAGTTGCCATTAATGAAATGACTTCTTATTTCTTGACAGAACTCAAGCATATATTGCTGCCACGTAGTAGTTCTTGGATAACATTTTGAGAAACTGTGGCATAAACCAACATAGATGTCAGCCACTCTTAGGAAATACAATCAACTGATAATCCAAAAAACCCATTTGCTTTAAACCCCATGATTAACCCAAATGTATAGGACACATCTGGGTTAATTTCAAGGAGGCATATCTATAAATTTTAATAAAAGAAATATCTCTAACAGAAATTTATCAACTTCACTGCCCCATACCAGCAAACTCCATGTTTGGCAGCTCCTTCTCCAACCTATAGTTCTTATATTCTGATGTTAAAAAATCTAAAACCTGACAACACCCAGTCCTTTCAATACATCTGAATGTGAGGACTTAACTCCCAACATGGTAAATACTATCCCTCATAAAATCTTTGAGTCAATTTTATACTGTTGCAAACGCACTGGCACAGAAAGACACTTTTTGGGTTTTTTTTTTAATGTAACCTCACTTGCATTATCAGCTAACACAGTGTCCACTGGCACCAATATTAAATGAGCTTCTTATGTTTCTTATTTACAAAGGACTGGATGCAATTCCCTGTATCCACTTAGATTTCTCTTGGCATTGTGCTACTAGAACAAAAACCAGAACTGTTAACATTTTCTGTCAATGGTTCATATATATACCATTGACTTCCATTTCAGAAACAACTAAAAACGGTTTAGCCAATGTGTGTCATTTATTTTTCAGTCACTTATACAGAACAGTAAACAAAGTCAGTTAAACTAACAATACTGTATCTAATGACACTACTCATTTATAAGACTAAAGCTATGTTCTCGTGGGTTTATGACTATGCAGATGTAAGTTAAAGCATTTGAAATTAGCCTTCATCTTGACTTTGACAAATACTGAAAATTAGGGCATTGAAAAAATGCCTGGAAATTTTTCCCAAGAGGAAAAATGCGTGTTTTGACAGAAATGGCTTCATCTTGACATATTTATAATACAAAACAAAGCTAAATTAGAAATATTTGTAGGAACTGTCATAGCAACCTGTTTTGATTTAATTTGCCAAAATTCTGTAATGGAAAGTACTATTTTTTACATAGTATTTTATGTAATTTGCATGAAGAAATCATGAAATGGAATGGATCCTAGTATCCTGTCAGAGAAATTTCCAAAATAGGATCGTGGTAGGTTTCCCCCCCCATGTTATTGCAAGTTCTATGATCGTTATAGTTTGCTCGATGTTCCTTCAATATTTCTGAGCAGCTTCATTAATTTAATGAAAAAGTATTCTCTGTTTTGTTTCTTTCTTTTTTTTAAGGGATGGTACATTCAGCTGTCATTCAAATATGAAGAATTCTTTGAAAATGTAAATATTCCTCCAGTGTCATTCCCATTGGAGGTGTGCTTTAGGTAAGGCCTTATGTAACTCTTGACCTGATCGATCAAGAAGTGCAACCATTTTCAGAAGTAATAAGCTGCATAATTCAATTTGAATGTGCACAGCATTTCTGATATTTCCAAACTGGAAATGGATGATCCTGCTGCTAGATAACTGTCTGCCTTCATAAGCCTATCTGATTATTTGCACTGGTCATGACAAACAGAGAGACAAAAAGGAATTCTTTATAGAATCATAGAATTGTTAGGGACAATAAAGATCATCTAGTTCCAACCCGCCTGCCATGGGCAGGGACACCTCCCACTAGATCAGCTTGCTCAGAGCCCCATCCAGCCTGGCCTTAAAAACTTCCAGGGACGGGGCTTCCACCACTTCTCTGGGTAACCTGTTCCAGTGTCTCACCACCCTCATGGTGAAGAACTTCTTCCCAACGTCCAATCTGAATCAACCCATCTCTAGTTTTATATCATTCTTTAACTGTCAATGAAAAGTGAGAACAGGGCAAAGGGGTGTGAAATACTCCAGGCTTATTGCTCATAATTTATTAATTCGTTCATAATAAAACCCCCAGAATTTTATGTTGCTGTATTGCTACTGTAGATAATAAAAGATTTCTTAGTTGAAGTACATGATTTTTAGCAGAAAAAAAGGTTTGACCTTTCTAAAAAACTTAATTAACAAGAAATACTGTAAATCAGGTCAAAAGGTCCATTAATATGCAGACTGGTCACAACCAGTAGTAGCTCTTGTCAACATCTTTCCTTTATTTCATTTTTTTTCTTGATTTTTCTCCTCTTTTTTACTTACAGCTGCTGCTCCTTTAGAAAAATCAGCTTTCTGCCATTTTCATGATTCATTAAGGCCTGAAGGAAAAGACCAGAATCATCCACAGTTTTTTCATTTGTGATGCAGACTACTAACAACATCATTTTTACAGCTGTTAATGGAAAGATGCATCGTCTTGGGCTTCTGTGAATAGAAAAAAAAAATTAGAAATTTTATATACTTCAAGATGTAGGAGATAATTTCTGTAAACATTGTTGTGTCTAAAACAAATCTTGATTCTATCTCACCACTGCTTTGTGCCCACAAGATAAAAAGTATATTTAAGTGACTATATTTCTTCTGATAAAAAATGTTTAGCAAGTAATACATCACAAGTGTCTGTTTTAAACCTTAATTAAGTACAGAAAACCTTTTAATGTAGTGCACACCAGAAACAATAAACAAAAAGAAAGGTCAATAAAAAGAAAAAGAAATTTATTTTTTCTTCTAGACCAAAAGTTCTACAGCTAGTTGCCTCTAGATTAGCATGATGCAATGTCAGATATGGATAGTCCCTGTCATGTTTTGTCTACTAAAAGTCTTATAAAGACAACAGGAATTTGCATAATAAGGCCTGAGAAAGGATCAAAGTTTAGCCCAATACTCTTAAATGACATTGCAGAGAAGTACAGTACTATGATTCAGTGGAGGAATACAGCAATTTTCACATGGATGAGCAAGTACCAGACAGCTTTCCATCCCACCTTATATGTATAGAAAGCACAACAGGATGTAATAATTGAAAAAGCAGAAGGTTGAGAACAGTAATTTCCCTGAAGTGAAGCAAATCCATTGGCTATTTTCTTCAACAGAGGAATACTTAATGAAATGCATTTGGAGCCATGGCAGAATAGAAAACCCTTCTGTTCCTCAGACTGAAATTTTTCAAGACAGTCATTCTTGCTCTGTGACAGTTATTAGGATCCAGATATTAATCTTTCTTCCTAAACCTTTGTTTGCTAGGAAAAGAAAGGAATTCTAGGGACAGAGCAGTTCCAGAAGACAACTTCAACTAGTTCTGCAAAGGCATGAGTCAAAAATACATACTGTGGTTGTTAATCTGTGCACTTTCTGCCTAGTTCTTCTACTACCTCCTGTCTCCTCTCTCACACACTCAGCCCAGCTCCCTCCTTTGGTCTCCTTCTCACTTGTCTCCATAGACAAGGCTACCTGAACATATATTCTGTGTACATATGAACTACATTGCCTTACAGTTTGCAACACTGTAGGCTGCAACACAGAGGTTTGTTTACCTCTGATGAGTTTCACTAATTGAGTCCCTAGGAAGAAAAAAATTATATTCTGGCATTGTGTAGGATTCACAGTCATGGACAGATTTCCTGTTGTTTTGATGCAGTGTGCAAACATAAGAAAATAGAGCTTCTTTTCCAAGGAGCTAGCAACATCAGCAGCACAAGACATGAAGTGTTTACAAACAACAGATGGGAAACAGCTAGAAGGTAGTGGTCAACATCAAAAGCAGCTCTCTCCGCTTAAGAGCTGCTTATCTGATCAAGGCTTTTGTAGGAGAAAAGAGATTTAAGAAAAGGTATAAAAAATATTTTTTTCCGATATATGTATAATCAAGACAACTTAGATGCAGAGAAAATGAGGCAGCTTTAAAGAAGTGAAGTCAGTTATTCAAGGAGGCTTGAGGAAGAGCTGAGAAGTTACATTTTCCTGAGTCCCACTCTTTCTCCCTAGCTGCTACTCCTGTCCAGATAGAAAATGATTCATTTTATAAATGTGAGAGAGAGATTTTATGGCATTTGAATTGAATATTCAAAAGTTTATAGCACATTCTCTGAATATATGCAAGATTTCTAAACCCTGCTTTCTCTACCACCTTTCAAAATATGGAGGTGCAACAAATCTACCACACTTTGCCCTTCTTGCAATTAAAGGATGAGAGATGACCTCCACGAACACACACCCCTGCCCCACATCAACTGAAGTTCAACATAAAGCTTTAACAAAATTTAAAATCTATTTCTGTGGTTTTGAGAAGTAACCATTTAAGGAAAAGGCCTTAAAACAGTCTGCTATGGTAGTTGTTAATTTAGTCAACATTAGTCTGACAATAGCAAAAAGCAGATGTCTTCTTTGCATTTCTTTTGAATTTTTAAAGTTAGCTTTCTGAAAGAAGTGAAGGTAGTTGCCTCATCCTCTCCAGCATGAAAAAGTGGATAGGCATACGCCCTGTGTTTTTTTCAAAACAAACTGCATCTGATACTTGCCTTCTAGTTACTTCAGAGGTACAAATCAGGGTAAGTCCCTGAATGCTCTGACTGGTAGATTCTTTTAAGCCAGAGAAAACAGTTCAAAGGGGTGGCAGAGGGCATGGCAGGGAGTGTCAGAACCCACCTTGCATATGACTCTTTATACAATATCCAATTTAAAAGACCTGCAGGGTGTGAAGGTTTTACTGTTGCTTACTGAGCTGCTCATGCTAATATCTAGCACAGAAATGTCTCACTGCAGAGGAGAAGCAAGAAATATTTGCAACCCAGTGCTCAAGCGAACATGCCAAAAAAAACATACCTAAACCAAAATACAGGTCTCTCAAATACCTACCTAAAAGGTACACAAATGTGCTCAGGGACAGTGAATGATCTTAGTCAATCCCTGTATATTTATGTGCACTCAGACAATCAAATCTGAAAGGTAATGTCTTATTAATACAAGGCACCGAAATAGCTTTCAGAGCTGCTGACAGCCTCCCATCAGTACAGGAAGGCAACAATCTACTTTAAAGAAACAACCTATTAGTTTTCTGTCTTTAAAGACAACTGAGACTAAAAGAAGCTTAAAGCATTCTAAGTGCCACCTGCAGCTTTCAAAGTCTGCTTAAGTTGCCTAAGAGATATAAATCCTCCTTGATTTCTCTCACTTAGATACTAGTTAACTGTTTGTTTCTACTAAAAACCCTGTTAGGCTCAGCTTTCCTGTTCTCAGAAATTCTTCTTTTCAATAAAGCACAAGTGTTGTCCAAACAGGAACGGGGGTTGAGGATTAGGCAGTGACAGAAACGAAGTCCATCTAGGCACAAAGAGCTATTGAGATCATAACAGAGGAAATAAGAACTCAAAAAAGTTCATGTTCTTGAAACAAACAATCGAGATCGTTTTTAGCAATAATTTCTCTTATTGTAGAAGAGTGTTCTACAAGAGAAAAAAATGAGCAAAAGGTGTGGAGGGTTTTTCTTGTGTATGCAGACACTTTAATGGGGATAATTCCTGCCATGGTATTTTCATAAGCGCTAGATGTAAAGATAAAAACATACTTTGCAATATTTCAAGAAGTGGACTAAGCTATTTTAAGGCTGAAAACATGACAAATATTAGGACTTACTGAAGAAGCTGATACTGTACAGTATTTGGATGCTAGAAAAATAGAAAAAAAAAAGAAAAAGAGCTAAATGAAATGACAGATACATTACAGCAAAAGCTAAATGCCCAGTAGTTACAACAAATGTGTGGAAAAAATAAGAAAAATTGATTGCTATGTTAAAAAAAAAAGAAAGTTAAAAAAAAGCAACAAAGAAAAAAGCTGGAACCAGCATTAAGATGTAATATTGTGTTTACATTTATAAATATGCCCAGATTAATTTTAGATCTACCCTCAGTGCATGCTGGAGAATATAAAAATTCTAAATTATTATCCTCACTATCCAAAAATAACTTTGTCAGAGAACACAAGTAACGTAATTTGACAGAGAAAACCTGTATTTGCTAGATATCATGTCATAGGTATCATAACATGTAACAGACTAAGGCTTGATTGCTATAGATTTAAATGTTACCCAGAAGAAAATGATTTTGCAGTACATTACATCATGTCAAGGTACCTACTCTCTAACGTTGTCATAAAAAAAAAAAAAAAAAAAATTCAATAGATGATTTAGAAAGTCAAGTTCAGATTTGTCCAGGCACCAGTAAACTGTAGGTCAGTATTTGAAAACTGGGACTGCTATGTGTTGAAATTTGCTATGCAATACCCTTGGAACAAACAATCTGCCTATATAACCACAAATGCTAACATACAGTTCCTTAAGCAGATAAATTTAAAAACCTGTTGATTTCCTTCACTTTTTATTACAGGGATCACACAGCTTTGAGTTCTTCAAAAAGTAGCAAAGAGCACTGCACTTACAGAACCTAAATGCTCTTTCTGCCATGCAGTCTCCACAGAGTAAATACTGCAAATTGTCTACAGAGCTCTTAAGACACCATGGTTTCTTCTGTACATCTACCTTCTGGTTGATCACACCACCACTACAGATCTAGGTCCTGTATTAATGTCTTTCAACAATGATCCCACTCATTTCCCGATGGCCTTTATATAGATGAGGACTCCTACACCTATGAAAGGTAAGTGACTGGGCACAGAGGGTTCATCTAGCACATGGTGGGCTGAGGCTGTGGGATGCTGTTTCAAGAACTCCAACTCTGCCAGGACCTTTTGCCCATGCGCATTTATGAGTCTCTTCAGTGTGTGTTCTCCCCCAAATTCTGCCCATCTCCTTTTCACTTCAACGGGCTGCTCCCAGCAAAAGCTACAGTGAATGCAACTTGTATCTGACTAGTTACTCCTTTGAGTAACTATGTATTGCAGAACTCAACGTGAAAATCTTAAGGAAAGGAAAGGTAAAGATTAAATGACCATCAAGGACCAGGCTAAATGATACAGGCGAAACATAACGCTGTTTTTATTTTTCTGTAGTTCTTATTCTAATAATTCTTATTTTCCATGTACATGCTTAATATTTGGATTCTACGTGGTGACAGACAGTTCCACAGTTGGCACAGAACTAAAATACATGTTGTTTTTTTTTTTTTTTACAAAAAGCATCCACATGTTCACTTAAGGAGAATAGTCTTTTTGTCTGTCTTGCTAATCAAAATGGCCAATATTTCTGATGCTTTGGTGATGTCACTTTTCTATATGTAGCTGAAAGTTGGCAGTGGGAGACCCCATGGCAGTTGCAAGCATTTGTTAGGAGCTGTCAGTTGGCCTCCCTTGGCTGGTAAGAGCTACATTCATTTAAGAGCAGCATAGCAGCTCATCTCATTTTTTAGTAAACAGTGGTAACAAATTCCATTTTCTTCCATTTCTTTTAGACATTTAACAGTGATAAAAAAATAAGAGTAGCTTCAAAAATCAGTTAATAACCTACAGGAAAGAAAGAAATTTCTAAACGGTGGACAGAGACCTCTTTCAGTACCATGGAAAAAAAAAATGTTCATACTGCTCTTCCAGATTTTCAGGGTTCTTTATTGCATTCTGGCAGACCTCTTAGCAACAGTCCAGCAATCCATGTCTTCTGCTTTAAGTAATCTAGATGAGGTAAGTAATCTGATTTGTTTCTTAAATTGACACACTTTAAACAGAAACGTGCACAGATAGTTGAATGAGACCTTTGGTTTGAACTTACGAGAGATGTATTTGCAGCTTAGTTACTGGTGAAGGTAAGAAGTAATATAAGTTTTCATAATCATGCTTATTTACTATTTGTGGTTCTTATATGTACACTATAGCTCCTGCTCATTTTAGTCAAATGCCTGGAGAAGCATTTAGTTGACATCAATTAATAATGTAATGCACTGTGATAAAGAAGTAGGAACCTTGCTTGTTTCCATTAATAGGAAGAAGTTGGGAAACTTACTTGTTTCCATTAATTTTCACAATAGACTAGGCACTTACAACAAAGTAAGGCACTGTCCCTACCTAGAAAACTAGCAATCCAAAACATATGGAGTACAAAAATGAAGGCAAGAAACAGAAGGCCTGTAGGTAAATGTTTCCTAACATCACACGGCTCCATTCAATAGCATGGGAAAGACAATACCAGTACCTAGAAAAGTAATTTGATGCAACCTGAAAACTTATTAAAGACACAAACCAAATACCTACTTTGACTTACTGCAATAATTTACACATCACCATAAAGGGCAGGCCAGCCTAGCACGACCTCTGTTTACGCATGCAGGATAGGTCATGTTTCAGTCCGAAATGATACTGTGAGGTTAAAATAATTCAAAGTACTTCTGTATACTACTGGCTGCGACTACTTACATCTGTTCTATGGCTGTAAAAAGCATGTGCCATGATGAATCTGATCACATTTAAATTCATATTTAAATAAGTTCTTGCTGAAAAAATTGCTGCAAACTCCCCCCTGGAGTTGGAGTTGGTGTGCCTTGATAAAGGAAACCAAAGCTCCAATTCAGCTCCCTTCCTTATTTATTCATTGTAAAAATGAATGTAGAGATCCTGAAAATGTTTTTCTCAGACTGTGGAAGAGAGAAGAAAGACTGGCAACTACTGCCTCTACTTGAGGCCTGATAAAAACCTGTACTACTAACATCATTCCCTTACAGCCTGAGGTAAGGAAATTGTTTTGGCAAGTCCCTTCCAAGCCTAAAACAGGCAAGGAAAGGTGAAAGCGTGGTAGGACTCGTCCCCCTCCCCTCCTTGTTGCCTCTGAGTTTACGTAGAAGCTGGTGAAGCAGATGGATGCCGCAAGAAGTGCAAAAGATACATGGAACAACAGCACGTAAGTGGGATTCACACCCCCTCAAAACGGCAAAGTCCCCTCAACAACACCTACTCCATAGGGATCCTCCGCCACTTATGGGACTTCAGGATCGGCGATTCTGGAGCAGGATGTTTCATCCAAAAGAAATAGCAGAAGAAGGTGCTGCAGCATAGCGAAAAAAACTTAAGCTTGGTAATATTAGCAACACAAGTGAAGTAACAGAAAAAAGTGCAAGGCTTTGCAGAGAGGTGCAAAACTTGACATTTGGAGCAGAGAATGTAGGGCTGTAAAACACCCAACTAATGAGAAAACCATAAGCAAAGTTTTTGTAGTTTAAGAGAACCGGAGAACCGAAGTTCTTGTAATCGGTCCTAATGGTACACTCATAGAGCAATTATCTTCCCCCTGCCTAGTATCTGAAGCAGCGCAGATCATTAGGCGAATAAAATCGACATTAACACCCCTCCTGTCACAGCTTCTCGGGCTGTCCCTCGGCCACCGGCCTGCGGTTGTAAAGCCCCCGCTGCCGGGCACAGCCTCTCCGCAGCCTCCCCTCGGCCTCACCACCCTCACACCATGGACCCGCCACGGCCACCGAATCGCACCTCGCCCCGCCATCCCCTTCCCGGTGCCGCTTTCCAGAGGCGGCCGGAGAAGCCCGGTTTCCCCCGCAATCCCAGCCCCGTCGCCGCCGGGGCCCACATGCGCCCGGTCCAGTCGGAGTCCCCTCACCTCAGCCCTCCACCTGCCGCGGCTGCCCCCCGCCACCCTCCGAGCCCTTCTCCCCGCCCACACGGCAGCCACCGCCCCCTCCCCCCC
>VWZL01005281.1:635466-769540 GCA_013396915.1 Stercorarius parasiticus | reverse complement strand
AAATCAATTGGAAATATTTTATTCTTTATATTTTAAGTATAGAAACTCAGTGCATCCTGTGCAGAGCTGAGAAAATCACTTTTATCAGTTCTCTAAATCTTTTCAAACATCAAAAGAAACTCCGAAAGACCTCTTCCTAAAGATTTAACTTTCAAGTTAGATTATGGAGTAAAATACTACTACAAAATTTTAATAAGCAGTGGTTTCATTTCTACTGTAGTATCATAATGTTAGTAGCAATAGTTGTGTCCTTTCCAGAGGAACTGCATTAATAAACATGAATAAAGTCTCTTGAAAAAGGCATAAAAATTATTTGCAGTTTTAACTCCCTCATTATTTGAGGCAGACGTATTTATCTGATGAGATATTTTTTTGCTCCTTCACTGCATCTGGGAAAACATTTGGTTGTTTGCTTCTTGGCATGGTAAGATATCCTCTTTAAGGTTGTTCTGTAACTTTTGAACCAGTTTAGATATTCTTGTAAATAAATAATATTAAGTAAATGAATGAATATAAATAAATAGAGAATAGGTGTGATGTCCTCTGTCATTAAATATTCTTCCTTGAATGTTTATTGAATCCTCTCTCTTTCTGATATAAAATGTGATCAGCTGTGATAAGTTACCCATGGTTAATGCTTCATGTGAGTTCATATCTGTACTGTTACATGTCCCCCACTGGATGCGATATTGCACTTGTAAGCAAGATGCAGCTAATGCATGGAGGTGAAATTTGTTTATGGCCAGTGTAGTATAATAAAACATCTGATTATTTTGTTAGATAAAGGAACCATAATACATATATCCTAATAAGATGTCTAGATCTCATGGTTAAACTCCTGGAAGTAAAAGCTGCAGTTGCTTTAACATATACCACCATATTTATTGAGAAATTTTGAATATGGAACCCAATTACTTTTTTTTTTTGTTTTCTGCATCACTGTAAAAAATCATGTGATGAAAATGGTTATTTCAGGTTTTACCAAAATATAAAGGGATTGAGTTTAACTTTTTTGTTACTGTGCCAGAATATTTAAGTAAAACAAATTGTCATCTGTGCTTGAGTTTGGTAGAGTATTTGTCAAAACGCTTCATAAATGGTTATCCGATGGTTACAAATGTTGACTGTTTAGATAACAGAAGACTGTTCAGCCTTTCGAGAAAAGGTATAAAACAGATAAGAACTAAAATTTTAAGAGAGAAAAATCCAGAGTCAGTAGGAGAATAGTTCTTCCATTTGTAAAATATAGGATAGTTGGTTAATTTAATTCCTGCAATTAAAATCCACAGGTGAATCTTTAAAGTGAAGTTACAGAATTGCAAAGAAACAACTACCATTTGTTACCAGTTAGAAAGAAACAACTGCCGTTTCTTACCTAATGCTTTTTTTTGATTGGGGTCAAACTGAGAGAAATTCATGTATTTTTATTCCAACATACGAACTCATTTCTAGTTCTTATACAAATAGTCTTGAGTGCTTACTATAATCAAGTCAGAAATGCAAATTCACAAATACAGCTGCTTAGTCTAATTTTAAATATATCTATTATCTCTGTAATCTACATTTCCAGTGCTTAGATGCTACACAGAAATACTTCGAAGAAAAATAATTTCTCAGGAAGTCCATGAATGAAGGAGGATGAGGCTGTGTAGGGGTAGAATAGGAATAAATAGATCCTTGTTGGCTGGGAGCACTTTGCCCCAGAAAGAAGTCAGAGGCCTCAGCAGTGTGCAAAGCTGTCACTTGTGCTTGGGTGGGCTGCCCAGGCTTTCTGTAAAATTCAAGCCTATTTCATTCATCTGACAAAATGTTTTAGACTTGCTAAATATTGTTTCTGGGTCACATCTGATATCTAGCAAGAACAAGAACATTAAAAAAAAAAAAAGAGAGGGAAAAGCCTGTTGCTGTCTTACAATTTAATTTTACTTTCATGGCATAGGGAGAATTCAGTGCGTGGCTAAGACAGCCAGCATACTGGATCTCTGGATGCTTTAAGTTGCTCTTTCACTTTAAAAAATTTTTTGGTGACTTGCATCCTGGAACAAAGTTTTTTCTTTTATACTCGAATTCAAACCTTTGCATTCAGGCCTGAGCTCAGGGAATATCGGGTCAGTGCAGGTCAGAGTAATGGAACTGTATGGATGCTTTCTAGGTGCTAAAGAGCAGCTGGGACACAAGTCCTAAACAGGATTGTCTTCTACTCATGCTCTGTTTGTGTGAAAACCAGCATCAAACCTGATATAAATTTTATGATTCCCCTGCCTGCTTTCGTCATCTTCTAAATAACTTAAGTGCATTTACAGAGCATTTTCTACAGCCTTACAGATACTTTTTGGCTTACCTTGTTCTAATTCTGTACTTAATACCAACAGCATTTTTGTTTACAAATGCAGCCTACAAACCAGAAAATATATGAGGTTTTTACATTCAATATTTACCTTTTGTTGGCGGGGTAAGAAATAGCATTTTTTTGTTACTTTTTATTTTATTTAATATATTTAATTATAATTTCCTTAATGTAATCGGAGAAACTATCACCTTGCTTCTTACAGAGTCTTCTTGGAATGCCAGCCAGAGGTATTGTATGGTCCCAGGTGATCTCAAATGCTGCAGCATAACCTAATTTACATGACAGAGTAATATGGAAGCATACATTTTATGCAAACATAGCCAAAAAGCCTTCAGAATTAATGTCTTAAAGTAGTTGAGAAAGCTGAGGGACTGTAGCCATGGTGACTTTTTCTTTTTCTTTTAAGTAGAAACGTCACTGATTACTAGTCTTCATGTGAGCCTTAAGCTGGGTACCCATTCAGCAAGCTACAAACCTGGTGGCAGCAAAAAAAAATCATAGATGTGTGGACAGATTCAAAACATGAAAAGTAGTGTGATTTTGATGCAAAAAGAGCTGTAATGATGACACAAATGCTTTTTTGAGGCTCTGCACTCTGTGTTTCCTTGTTTGCTACTAGATTTAGAACTGTTTTGGCTTGACAGGTGTTAAAGTTGTAGCCTTTAGTTCAGATGCTGCAAGAGTCTGACTTTGGACTAACAGATCCTTCCAAACTTGGTTGCATCCTGAGGGTGGAGTCAGCTTAACTTTATTTTAATTTTTTCGTGGCTTCTGGGTTCACGAGAATGATGCTGAGATGCACTGACAACATGAGTGTGTTCAGGTCTCCTGTCAGCTTAATGAGTTTATTTTTTGCTGGGTGGTTGACAGCCTGCCAAAAGAAACACCAAAAAAAAAAAAAAATTACATAGCCCAAGAACAGCTTCTTGGCCAGTTTTCCATAAAAAGATCGGTCAGGAGGAAGGGGAAACACTAGGGATGACTCTGTCTTTCTTTTTCTTTTTTTTTTTTTTTGTTAGTTTTCCATAACGATGTAAAAATTGGGATCTCTTCCTTTTTGCTCTCTCTGCACCATAAAAGTGTTGGAGACAGTGTGAGGTCCATTCTGTTGTCATAATATCCAGAAGAAAGATTTGTTGTACCCTAAGGATGTTGCAGGACTTGTGATGCCTAAAGCCTTTCCTGATCAACCCTTGGGAGATAATCCACAATGATTAAGTATTTCTTGAAACAGAGCTGTGAGCGCGATGGGCTCTGTAATGACTGGGACATGGGTGAGTCAGAGCAATTAGTATTTGGTTACACAAAAGGAACAGCTACTAAGGAAGGAATGAAAGCCACACTCCCGAAAGAAATAAGGTGTTGGAGTCTAAACACTTCAGGTGTGCTTGAAATTGGTGGTGTGAATTAGGCAGTTTGAACCTGGATCTCCAAGATTTTAAGTGACTGTTGGTTCAGCTCTTGGCTACATTGGTTTGGGATGTTTCTCTTTCATTGCTGTTCTTCATTAAGAAGTGTTTTGCATTGGGGTGAAACCAATATCATGTAAGTAGGAAAGAATTTTGAGATCGCTCTTTTAATTAGAAATGACTAAAAAATGCTTAGAATTGAAGTTTCCTCTTGGCCATTACAGCTAGGGTACAGGAAATACAGGCAAAGTGTAGCTGCTGTTGGAAAGGTATGATGCAGGAAGACTTTCAGCAGCTTCAAGTACCTAGAGCTCCTTTAAATAAGAAGAAAGTATGTAAGTACAAAAAAAAAAAAACAAAACGTACTGTGTCTTGAACAATTGAACTTGCTTTATGCATTTAAAAAAAAAACACCAAAAAAACAGAGCACACATATTGAATCTTAGCTCTGCTGTTCACTTAATTTACTTCAAAAGGAGTACTAAGTGCCTTGAATCTGAAATATGTTTCTCCAATCTTAAGAAATGTGCAAAACATGAGAAAAACTTCACAATGACCAAATAGAAAGATTTATTTTACTGTGGGCCTCTTCCAGCGTTGCAGATGGGTTTCTCAGTCTTTTAGCTAAGGGAGTAGTTTGGGTATTCAGATTATGCAGATTATGCAAGATTAAATCCTAGATACTTTAAAAGTAATTACTGAATTTCCATTAATGTCGCAAAGCTCTTACCCAACACTTCTGGAGCTGACTTTGCCTGTAGCAGGAGCCAGTCCTGTGTGGTATTACAACAATACATAATAAATTGCTTAAATCTCTGAAAAATTTAAATGCTTATCAGTGTTACCTTATAGAGCTGTTGTGAGTACTAATTGTATCTGTTACGTGCTCTACAAGGCAAATGATTTATGTGACCAGGATGTTTTTTAACATTTCAAAAGTTTTAAAAAAAAAAGTAACAGTAAGTGTCCATCAGCTCTTCTTTGCGTCTGATTTCTCATCTGCTGCAACTATATGATAAACACTGCTCAAACTTTTATTTTAATGAGCTATTTTTTGTTCATGTTTTGATCTAAAAATAGCTTTTCCTCTGAAGAGAGAAACTTGTTCTGTCACGTTGGGACAGTTGAACCATTACAAATGGACTCAGTTACCTAAACATGAGCTCGTAACACCCTGTTGTAGACACCTTACAGTATTCAATTTGTTCTTCAGTTGTGTCATGGGTCTCATGCAGGTCCTCTATCGTATATGTCACTGCTGTCTTGCTTCTGTATAACATCCTGGGTTATAGCTTATCTCAGTGACAAAAAACCCCCAAACATATCAGAGCACTGAGTTACTTGATGGGTTTCATTGTATTTCTCTCGAATGGTGCTAACGTGGGTGGAAGAGTTCCATGGGAGGAACCACATTTCATGGTTAGTCTTTAGTGTGGCAAGGTACATTAAATAATTATGAAATTTGGTGAGAGTACTGACATTTCAGAGATCCCTTGGATACGTGGAAATAGGGAAAATTATGAATGTTGTCTTAAAATGTGTATTATAGGTGTATGTATCTCATATGCAGAATATACTGTATGAAGAATCTAAATTTGTTGTGGGCCTGTGTTTCTAAATGCAAAGAGTACTATGGAAAATATTGCAAGGTGAGATGCAAAATGTGTCAAGGATGGTGGTGATAGTCAATATGTTAGAAAGGTTTCATTGTTTCTCCAAGGAAATTTTGTTGTCTGAAGAACGACTATTGCATTTTCATTGTTGGATCCCACTAAATAAAATAGATGAATTTGATGAAGGTTTGTAGTCACTTAGATTTCTTCTGTCACAATAGTGATTTTGCTTTGTGCAGTCCTTACCCATGTTTAATCACCATTAAAGAAAGTGTTGGGTTTTAGCCATATTTATCAAGGTCCTGTAATTTGGAAGTGCAAAACAAAACAAAAAAACCATCACATTTTACTTCTGTTAAAGAAAGTATTTGTCTGTTATCATTTCTAAACTTCAGTCCAAACTTCAGTCCAAAAGATGTATATCTATATAGTTCTAAATAATGAAAAAAAAAATTTAATGAAAATTATATATGAAAATATATCATATTAATGAAAATTGATAGTATTTTTGAGAATAAAAACATTTGAATGTGTTAAAATCTAGTTTTGCAGAATACTCTGAAAAAGATAAAAAACAGACAACCTTATTTTTATTATAATAAATTATGTATGCTTCAGATGATTTCTGGATATCTTAGGTGTTAATGTAATGAACAGTTCTACTGCTGGACTATTTTATTCTAAGTTATGTTCTTAAGGCAAAGAAAAAAAAATAGTTTTTAAGAGCTGTATTTCTGTAAAAACTGTTATCAAATGCTTATCATTGTAGTGAGGCCTCAGTAAAACGTAAGCTATTCTTCCTTATGTTTTATTTCAAGACAACTGAATGTTGGGAGCTGCTTTTCTGCTGCACACATGCTCAGAGTTGCTACAGTCCAATATTTGCTGTCGTATTGCTATTTTTGTTACTGCTTTTTGTGGCGAGGGCTTGTGATTTCAATAACAGGTATTTTAAAACCCCCATAATCTAACAGAGGGCTAAATAGAAAATAATTCTGTTTTCCATGTAGATAAGCACAGAAATACATGAATAAAAATCAGGTTAGCCTCTCCTCCATGCTTCAGAAGTCTCCTGCGTAGCTTTATGAACCTTTGGGAAATGGGGCACGTTATCTTAAATTTTGTAAATAATTAACATTCTCTGTGTAGTTATTTTATCAAAAGTATACTTCTGGATTAATTTGTGGGTAATAATAGTTGCAGTTCTTAAGAGGCTTTTATTTTTTTGTTGTTTTTGTCTATATTTCTGGCATAGCAGAGTAGCCACCTTTGTTCTGTGAGAATCCATACATTGTATGAGGCAATTTTTAATAATTTCCACAGAATTTGAACTTGTATTATGTTGTGATAACCCTTGAAACCCAAACATGTATTTTATATGTTAACTCCACCTATGGTTTCCACAAGTCATTTTAAGAGAGCTTCTTTGTCTCTCATGGTGTCAGAATACAGGGTTGTGTTTGTCCTTTGAATTAAGCAACAGTGATTAAATTATACATGCTTTCATGATCCTTATTTTTCCTGCCTAAAGAACAGTATGGTGACCTTATGTTGACACTATAGAGAATGTGTACTTTGTTAACTGCATTCGAGATCTGCCGCTGGAGCTTGAACCAGAGGGGCACTTGTTCTAAAACAGCAGCTTTGTTTTTGGGGTTATCACAATCACATCTGGACCTTCACTACCTTAGGTGCCATGGGTTGGTACTTATTCTTCTTGTATTCATTTTGTATGATTTGCTTAATATAAGAGAACAAGCATGTACTCCGCTTATTCTGAAGTGAAGAGAAAAAAATTACTTTCTCTGGAATGATGACAATAAGCTGTTTATCACCACAAGCTGTGCATTTTGTTTTCTTTTAGTTAGAAAGCAGTGATTTGTCTGAATTTTTGGAGTGGTTTTTAAGTGAATAATGATATAAGAGCCTTCTTACTTGAGGCTTCTTATAAATGTAGTTATTTATATGAGGAAAAACTGTTCAAGTGTGGATTATTTATGCAGGGGAGAAAACTGGCTCTGGATTGATATAATTTTTCTTTCTCATCTTCTCTGAACTAATTTGTTTTCTCTGTACAGTGAGTGCTCGATGTGCTTGGAACTTTGCTTCAGACACTTAGGAGCTCCTTCTACCATTTCCCTTGATAAAGTGATCCGAATCAGACCTTGTCTTCTGTTCTTCAAGGCAAACTTTGTTCCCTCACGGCTTCAAAGAAGAGTATTATGGCCTTTCGCCTTTCATTTTTAGCAGACCTGGTTTCATCACACATTTAAAAAGTGGAACTGAGATTTTTCCTGGTTCAGTAGTATTGGCGTGTTCTTTTCTTAATTTCTGTGGGTTTTTTCCCCCACAACAATTGAGAGATGGATGAGAAGATTAACTGCACTTTTGACAGTGCAGCACTTTTGATTTCTCTTTTGATGGCAGTCCTCTCCTCAGATGGTTCCCTAAGCCTGGAGCCTGGGCTCAGCCCCTGGAGTGAACTGTGATGTGAATCCACCCTATTTATCCACCAGATTATTTCAAAATTGGTAGTTCTGCCATTGGGAATGTGCAGTCATTGGTAAAAAGAGCACCCAAACAGCTTTCTTAAAGCATTGTTAATCATTGACAGTAGACATAAAGAGAAGGTGTAAAGGATTTTATATCAATAAAGATCTCTCCTACCTAGAGCCAAGAATGACCTAATTTTTTTTTTTAGATACACCAGCAGGATCTGTCTGTAAACAGTTTCTAAGCAACAGCTGCCTGTCCTCTAGAAAGAATGTCACTTTATCCATGATTCCTGGGCTTTATAGCCCTTCTGCCCAAATTGGTGCCCTAGATAAGGGGGAGATTGAAGCAGCCTTGTAAGAAATGATGGTTCTCCTTTTTTCTAGTAGCAATCACCTACGGTTCACTGAGGTGTGTTTGAAATTAAATCACTGTCCCCTTTATTGTTGGTTTCCCAACAGCTTGCTGTCACAGTCCAGCACTGTGAATTATTTCTGTGCAGTTTTATAAACATTCTGTAATGATCAAAGAACCTTTCTAGTTTCACTTAAACCCACGAGGTGACAAACCGGAAACAGCTATTTTTTTTATTATTTTTTTTTTTAATGATTACATGATTAGAACTGGTTTTAAGGCAAAAACTGATTTTTCCCCACAGCACAGCAGGTCTCTTTCTTCAAGAGTTGTGTGTCATCTGTCTCAAAAACTGGGGTAGTTTAGAGGCAAATAAAACAAGAGCCCTTTGGGAATGTATTTTTATTACTTGGCAGCCTATCTGAGGCTTACCTGCATTAAGCGCTGTTGAATAATTTGCATCTAGAAGTCAAGCAGAAACAACTACCCAAGGAACAGAGCTAACCTTTTCCATGGTAATATACTGGTAAATGGGAAAAAAAGGGAAGACAGAGAGTAATCTTACCGGACATTGTAAGCTCTTGTGATCAATTTTAAACGGATGCTATTTGAAAATAGCAATCATTTTCTTTTACCCAAATATCCATATAAGATGAAGTATGCAAAAACACGTTTTAGAGGGATTTTTGTTTGTTTTGGTTTAATATCAGCATCTTTTAAAAGAAGGTTAATGTGAGGGCTGCGGAGATCAAGTAATTAGTTCAGGCTATTAGAACTTCTAGAAGTTATATATGTCAAGTTCTCTAGTTTGCAGCTGATCTACCATGTTTTGCCTTAGCTGAGGCTGCTTTTGAGGTGGGGAAACACAGATCTTACAGGTTTTGCCCCAAAGGACATTGTAATGAAATATGATCATAGACTCATTTAGTAAGAAGTGAGAAAGAGTAAGCTGGAATCTGTCTCCCGTTATATGCCAAGCAGCTCTAGAAAAGTAGCCTTCAGGAAAATACGGTGGAGGTTGCTTACATAAAAAGCTTGAATTTTAACATACTAACTCCATGCTTCCGTTTACGAGTTGTTTTTGCCAACTCTGTGAGCCAGGAGAAGTAAACTTTCAGTTCTTTGAAGGTTTGGGAGAAACGAGAGTAGCCTCATCATTTACCACAAGATGGTAGGACCTACATAAGTGTATTGATCATTTTACTTAATTATTTTTAATTGCTCTCTCTTATCTGCTACTGTATTTCCTTTTGAAAAATGATCTTACTACTTTTACTAATGGTGCCTGAAGAGAAGACCTGTGGATCTTGGAATCGGTTAGATTTGAGTAATAGTTATGATTGATAATATAGGCTGTAGCCTATGGCCTAATTTGAGGGAACTGAGAGTTTATTTCTTCCCCAGAAGAGTTAAAATCATAGGTCTTTGCCTGAGTGCTTTTGGGAAAAACAGAGATCTCTGTATGTATTTCCTCTGTTAAATCGAGAAGCTGTCTTGTTTCTTACAACTGTCTTTATTTCCTTTGTTTGATTTGAAATCAGAGATTTCTGCGATGTACTGAATAGGGAGTTAAAAAGTAATTGAGGCACTTTTCTGGCTTGCATTAAGAAATAAAAATGAGTAGAAGGAATTCTGTCTTATGAAAGAGGTGCAACTGGGAAACACAACAAGAAAGGCAGTTTAAAATACCTGTATGTTTAGAAAGCTAACATTACAGTAAAAAAATGTTGAGTAAGAAGACATATGAAACATGAGCTTTTGAAGAACTTTTTATGAAAAAGGCAATAAAACTAAGATTTGTGACATTCTTACTTTTTAGGGCCTGCTAGTGTGGCTTCCTGTCAAATAACATAAAAGTAGACTCTGATGAAAGACTGAGAGTAAATTCTGGTTTTTACTGTTTTCAGCATTCTCACCTTCTCCATTACATTTTGGCCAAGAGTAATGTATTGTTATAAAATTCAGACTAAAAGTAAGCTTTTGTGGCTTTGTTTATTTCTGTTCATTTCTTACATAAGTGAAACAGTAATCTTGGTCAATCACTATCAATAATTGGTTACTAATTCCCTCCAGAATTCATCCAAACTTACTTGATAATTTCTCTTTCATGTAGTAATAATTCATCATTATTATTATTTCTCTGTTATTCTGAGAGACATGGACAATGAAAGTATGTCTTTGTTACTAAATATTCCTCTCTGTACAAGTAGAATTCTTCTATCTTTTGCAAGCTCTTACCTTATACAAAATCCCTCCCTTTTCATAAGCGAACTATTGTAACTCTGTTTCCTGCATATATTAACAAAATGTTTGAAGACTGAAGGGAGCGAACATGCACTGAGTCATCTTCTGTTGAGAACAAAACCTGATACATTTGTGAATGAGATCTGGCTTTCTGAAGTAGAGCACGTAGTTTGTTATTATTGGGTTTTGGGGGATTTTTTTTTTTTGGGGGTGTGTGTGTGTATTTTTGCTTTTAACAGATGTGCAAGTTAGGAAAGTTTTAATTAGACTTGAGAAATGCTTTTTAAACACACTTGTAAATCTGTGAATATTGCGATAAATTGGATTTAGTAGAACTTTACTATGACTAGGAATACCTCCCTGAGGTGATATGAATCTTTTTTGGAGGTGCCATGAATCATTTTTGGAGGTGCCTCTGTTGACAATATTTAAGGAACTTTGATTCCTAAACCTACACACAAACACTAGGATGCCTAAAAATTTTGCAAGTGAACTGAATGCCAAAAAGCTTGGTGAAGCTTCTTGACAATTAAGTAGCATGTGTTAGAACAAGTATAGGATTTTAGCAGAAATGTGAGTTGATCTGATTACATATATGAAATGCTAAAGTCTGCATAAGTCCAAGTGTGTGTTGTACAAAGATTTCTGCAACTTAGAAAATACTAAACATGGTGATTACAGGCAAATTTTAATAACAAAATAATAGAATCTTAAAGTCCAACCATTAATGTAGCACTGTCAAGTCCACCTTGAGTCTTTTAAAAGACATTTATGAGTCTTTTAAATACCTCCTGGTATTTAAAATACCTCCTACCTGGTGACTTAACCACTTCCCTGGGCAGCCTGTTTCAGTGCTTGACAACCCTTTTGGTGAAGGAATTTTTCCTAATATCCAATCTAAACCTCCCCTGGCACAACTTGAGGCCGTTTCCTCTTGTCCTGTCGCTTGTTACCTGGGGAGAGAGACCAACACCCATGTTGCTACGACCTCCTTTCAGGTAGTTGTAGAGAGTGGTAAGGTCTCTCCTGAGCTTCCTTTTTTTTCCAGGCTAAACAACCCCAGTTCCTTCAGCCACTCCTCATAAGACTTGTGCTCTAGACCCTTCACCAGCTTTGTTGCCCTTCTCTGGACCTCATGGTCTTTGTTGTAGTGAATGACCCAAAACTGAGCACAGTATTTGAGGTGCAGCTTCTCCAGTGCCGAGTACAGGGGGATAATTGCTTCCTTAGTCCTGCTGGCCACACTATTTCTGATACAAGCCAGGATGATATTGGCCTTCTTGGTCACCTGGGCACACTGCCAGTTCACATGCAGCTGGCTGTCAACCAACATCCCAGTTGCTTTTCTACTGGACAACTTTCCAGCTACTCTTCCCAAAGCCTGTAGTGCTGTGTGGGGTTGTTGTGATCCAGGTGTAGGACCCAGCACTTGGCCTTGTTGAACCTCATACCATTGGCCTTGGCCCATCAATCCAGCCTGTCCAGATCCCTCTGTAGAGCCTTCCTAGCATCAAGAAGATCAACAATCCCACCCAACTTGGTATTGTCTGCAAACTGGCTGAGGGTGCACTTGATGCCCTTATCCAGATCATTGATAAAGATACTGAACAGAACTGGGCCCAGTGCTGAGTGCTGGAGAACACCACTTGTGACTAGCCGCCAACTGGAGTTAACTCCATTCACCACAACCCTTTGGGTCCAGCCAGTTTTTCACACAGTGAAGACTATGCCTGTCTAAGCCATGAGCAGCCAGTTTCTCCAGGAGCATGCTGTGGGAGATGGTGTCAAAAAATATGGTATTCTTTCTGTAATGGTAGTTGAAAACAGAGTACATGTATGGGTTGATTCATCCCTGGTTATTCCATCCTAGCCTGTAAGAGCTAGCTTTTGATGGAGTTCCTGAGAATCAGGGTAGCAACTGGACAATAGTTTTTAATTGACAACAGATGTGTTATTGTTTTGTAACTTCTCTCGTTAATGTTCCCTTCATCTCTGAAACATCCTGCTGCAATTGGTTCTGCAAATCTAAGGGAAGAAGTTACTGCCTATTTGATACTTAGAGACCTGATGACTGAAGAATTTGAGGTTCGTTGAAGTTCTTCTATCATAGAAAGAATTGTGACTTCTACTCATTTCTGTGCTGTCTGTTTTCACATGATTTTTAATTGTATTTCTTCTCTGTGATTTATACTGAAAATTGAAGATCGAAGTGTTTTTAGACTCTTCATATGCAAAGCATTCAATGCCTCTGAACATGAAGACTTTAGAGATACACATTCTAGTTTTGCCAAACCTTTTTGTAGGTTGAAGTGCACATGGCATTGAAGATGTAGATGTGTAATAGATTTATACAGTAATGCACAAGTATGCCCGTATACCCCCACATCCCCTCTTTTATTTTCCTGAACAAAGCTGTGCAGAAGTGCTGGCTTTTAGAGGACTTCCAACTGTGATTCCAGGTTCAGTTGCTAACTTCAAGCCAATTGTTTTATACGTAGAGGTGCTTTCCCCCATGTTCTTTCTGATATTTTGCAGTGGTGGAAAATGCATTTTCATCTGCCATATTTGCCCATGGTCGCTAAGCTTGACAAGATCTGCAATTCTCTGTAGTGAGATTTATACTGAAGTATTCTGCTTTTATTATTTATTTATTATTATTTTTTTATAATTAGCAAATAGCCACTTCACTCTTCGCCTCCTTTTTTCCAAACAGTGGCAAGAATTCAGTCTGTGAACTAGTGATACTATACAAGTTATGTATGATGTGCTTTACCTTCCAGAAAGCTTATAATCATGTTAGATAAATAAGTTAACTATTTTAATAGGCAATATAGTTATATTGTTATGGACTGAAAGTCTGCAATGAAATATGAAGAGCTCACTGACGATGACGCAGAAGTTGTCTGTCTGAAGATAGCTTTGCTGAGCTGTTGTCAGGGATCACAGAAGAGGAGGACTCTTGGTTTTGAATAAACACAGGACTAAAACTGTTCCTATTGAAGACATCTGAAACAATGATCGTATACCTTGTGGTTCAAAGCCTTGTAGGAGGTGGGGAAAAAAGCCAAATTCATTATAGTAGTGTTTAATCTAAAGGAACTACACATACAGGGAGACATGCTTATAAGGAAATTCAAAAGAACACGAAAACATTAATTTCTTTTGGGTTTTTGTTCTTAAGAAATTTCAAGGATGTAAGGAAAATAAATAATATTTATTAAAATAAAGCATAAAGAAAAGACAATAAGGAATCAGGACAGTAGAGAACGCTATTTTTAGGTAAGTAAGTATTTTTTAAAAGCTATCATAATGTGCATGTATTCAATGCCCAAAAAAATAATTCTGCAAAAATGTTCAAGACACAAAAACCAATTATGAATCTCTTTCAAATCCTTTGGAAACAAGAAATGTTCCAGTGTGTTGGCAGCCAATAGACAAGCGAGGTAGAGAAGGCAGAGTCAAAGAGCACGAGGCCCAGCAGAAAAGCCTGGGAGATTCTGTGCATCCTTGTTAACTGCAAAACAGCTTCTGAAGGATTTTCGTAGGGGAGCTTGCAGGAAAGGTGTCTGAGACTGAGGTGTTAGAGACTGAGGTGTTAATTAAAGGTGTTTTAGAGGAAATAGATACAGGTCACTAAAACTGAATTTTATTTTTTTAGATCACCGTGTATTCATTTTTCAATTATTCTTCTCTCACTTGAAGCTCTCTGTGTCTAAGCTACAGCGACTGGCTTGAGTGCTAGATTTCATATTACAGTGAGCTTTGATTAGTTTCATCTTTTATAGTTCCTGGATTGACATTGTCTGATTTTTGCCAGTTTTTATTAATGCTTAATGTCTTATTTTGTTTGAAAAGGTATATAAGGTTTCATCTTGTTTTTTCTTTTTTTTCTTTTTTTTTTAAACCACTTCACTTTTCATTGTAGTCCTATATGAAAACTATTTGTATTCCATTGAGGTGCCGTAGCAGTTTATTTACCTGATGACCTGAAAAGTTTCATTGCCATTTTCAAGTTTATCTGGGTTCCTTTATTCTCTTAATCTTCACAGAGATTATTTTTTCAGACACACTGATCAAAGATTCACTATCAAGATGGAAACTGTGTATGAAAAGAAAAGTTCTTCTGTGGAAAAATTAATCTGACATTATCTAAATTGCTTCTTTTGAAGAACTAGCACTTTATTGTCACCTGTATACTTCTTGCATTTGCTTTAGCCTGCAAAGACTAGTCATTTGTTAATTAATCCCATCATAATTTGCAAGTTTTTATGAATTTATGCAAGAAGTTACTTCATGTTTTAATGTCACTAAAGAAGAAAATGCACTTTGTTTCTTTCTTCCCCCAGATTTCTGTTTCTAGGGGGTTTTTTGTTTTTTGTTTTTTTTTTTTTTTTAACATTTTCAGTTCTAGTAAAAGTCGTCTTGTAGTCAGACTGGAAAGGTGTTTTGAAGACTGAAAAAGAAACAGGTTAGATCTGTTGTTTTCCTCTGTGGTCAGGACACATAGTGATGGTAATCGCTTGGACAGGTTGCAAACAGTTCAAAATACAACCCTGCAGTTACTTTTTTGTCCTGGATTTGAAGGCATGGAAAATACTTATTGCTGTTAAATATCTATGTATCCATATATATTCTTTTTTTCTGAGCTGGTATTATTCCCTTCTGTATTGCTTCTCCAGATTCATCTCAGATCCATTAGTGGTGAAATCAGTTTCCTTCTAAGAATAGCACCATAGCATCAGTGAAAAAAATGCTTTTAATTCTTTAAAATGTCCTCTCACAGAGAAGAACCTCATCTAGTAAATTTGAATTTTCTATGTTTGAAATTCCAATTTTTTTGTGAAACTTATTTTTTTTTTAAGTTTTTGTATTAATTTTGAAATGGCTACTTACAGAACTTGGTGACTCAGAACTGAAAGCATCTCAGATTAAAGTAATTTGACCATATGGATATGGCTGTTACTTTTCCAGATGAATGAATTTTGAGGACTCTCAGTTAAATATCTGACAATGTATATCTCTCTCTGTAACTGTACAGCCTGTATCCATGTGTGTTTATATATGTCTTCTGGTTCAAAAAGTACAGTTGTAGAGTGATGGATATTTTAAGGATCAAGCACTGTTCTGCAGACCTCTTTATGTAAGAGATAAAGATCCCATATTTAAATGCTACTTGTTTTCTCGCATATGGATTTTTTTGAATTTTCAAGGTCAGCCAGTTTTTTTCTTCTGTGGAGTTAGGACAAAACCAAGAAGGTGGGTAACTTCTGTATATTCGTCTTGATACCCATTTGCTCTGTCTTTCTCAAGAGCAGAGATTTATATCTGGAAAGCCAAGTATATTCTCTCTACCATTTTGTAGTGTGCTTTCACAAGACAAGTGCTCTCCTGCTTCTGGTACGAATGATGCAATCAAGGCATTTTCTAATCCTTGATGATTGCAGATTTCTTTGAAGTTGATGGGTGTCCTGAGCATCCTCTTACAGGCTCAGCGGAGGGGATGTTTCAACAGCTTTCAAAGTGTAGCAGGCTTCCCACCAACTCCTACAAAGTTTCTGTACTTTTCTCATCTGTTTAAAATTCATATACTCCTGGCTTCTTAAGACTGCTTTTTCTCTTTTCTCTCTGTGTTCGTGATTCTGTCACCTTCAGTCAATAATAGGAAATCCTGTGCAAATTGAAAAGCCTGTACTACCCAAACATCAGTTGGCAGTCACTATACTGGAGTGTTTCTTCAAGTCAGATGTTTTTGAAGGAGAGGAAAATTGTTCATTTAAAGTATATTTAATAAAATCACAACATTTTTGCTGGCTTGCCTGGGGTTGTGAATAAAAACGTGATGAACTTAATTAAGCATGACATCACTTTTTTTCAGCATTACTGTAAAAAACATATTAAGCTTTTCATTACAATATTTCCATTTTCAGAGTTTTATATCACCTACTAATTTACTCATTATAAGAATATTACATGGAAGGTCTGCGTTGAACCAATCAAATTTTATTTGCAGAAAAATGCTCTCCAAACAGTCTTTCCACCTGTTCAGGAAGACATGTGGTTCGCAAAAACTGTGCTAAAAAAATACTGACCATTTTGTTCAGAGAGAAGGAAATATCAGATTAGGGTAGTCTGTACGATGAGAATAAAATTAGTTTAGCTTGTGGACTCAAAAATATTTTTTCAGTAATTATTTTTCTTTTAATTTTATCCATATGGTTGAAGAGGGCAACAATTCTAGAAACATTCATTTCGAAGTTCAGTTTATAGTGGTATACACACATTTCTTGATTGTTTTTTTTAAGTTCAATCTAAGTTAAATAATAACATCTATTTAGTAATCCCTGAAAAGATTATTTTTCTCTATTATTATCCATTTGCTTATTTTGCTTCCTATATCTGTGTCCATATAGCGTGAACTTGATCCATAATGCATAGCATTATGCCAGCGCTTCCGGATTTTATTCCTATTTTAAAAAAATAGCAGGGGAGGAAGCAAGAGAACTTCACCTTTTAGTTGTCATACACATGGGGGTAGTGATAGTTTCCGTGATTATTTGAGAGGGAAAGGGAGGCTCGTTTTCATATATTTTAATACCTTTGATTTTGAGTCTTGGACAAAGATCCCATTCTGTTTGCGCTAAGTGCTATGTAAATACCCGGCAAAACCAGACTCACTCTCCTTGTTCAAAATGAAAGACAACAGCTGGATTTAGACAGATGGAGTGCAAACACAGGCTGAGTTAGAATTTATCAGCAAGGTAAGGCTTGATGACAGCAACCCATCCCAACCCAATTGCCATTGAGTTTCTTTCTGTGGTGCAGCCAAGAAAAGTACTAGGAGGAGTCTGAAAGCAAGCAATGAGGAGGCAGATCTTTGGAAGATTTTCCTTGCAGATATAAAGTGCAGCTTTTTAGAAGGTCCAAAGTTACCTGTTTAACAATTTAGTCAGCTGCTTTATGGGATCCTTATAGCTGAAGTCAACTTCCTGTTGTAGAAGGCTTATTTTCAGTAATTCTTTGTCTCCCGGGCTAATTTAAGCAACTACTATTGATGATTCTTGTTCTGCACCACCTCCTGAGCTATGCTGTAATATTTGTGCACAGCTGATCTGTGCTAAATTAACTTTTTTTTTTTTTTAAACAAATGCTTATTTTAAACCTGGATTTTTTTCTTGGTTTCATCTGGTTTATTATGCGCCTGAACAAGTACTTGTATGAGCAGACTCGGAGCAGAGCATGGGGATCGGAAAAAGTGGTGAGGAATGTGTGGACACTGCTGAAAACATGCCTACTGAAGAAGGAAAGGCTCATTAAACTACAGCCCAGTAGGTGTCTGCAGTAAAGTTTTGAAAAGCTTTAAAAGTGAAGGTGAGCAATATGATGCAGAAAGGTGATTTAGTTAGTGGAAGAAGTTTGAGAAAGCACTGACTTTACAAAAAACTAAACTATTTTTGTAATAGTTTCCTGAGTGCATATGATGCAATAAGATTGCCGTTAACAGAAAATACAGAAAGTGAGATGCAGGATAATAAGAAAGGGAGGGGAGGAAGCTTAGCTTCAAGTATATGGATGAATCAGAATGTCGTAAGAGTATAATATCTGGAAGATTTAGGTGTAGTTTGGATTGGACAACATAAAAGGACATCCAAAAATGATACCTATATAACAGGACAGAGAGTGATTTCATTTTTGACTGTGGATATGATTATCCATACACAAGGTGTGGAAGCCGCATGACTTCCTTCTGTACCTCTCTTGTTTCTTGGTAACTACTCTAAAATCTGAATATCAGGACTGAATGCAGTATGGCAGTTCTGTTGCTTTCCATATGACCTTAAAAACCCTATTAGTCATTACTTGTCACAATATTACCAGTCTCTTCAGAAGTAGCCAGTTTTTTTTCTATCTTGCTTTATACTTTTGCATGATTGTTATATTGCAACAGTTTTCTTGAATGATCCCATTTTACCAAATAACTCAAATTTTGCTCCTGAACTATTTTCATTGTTGTCTGTTTATCTTTGCTGTGTTTGCAGTTTTTATCACTTTACCTGTTTCTTCTTTTCCTTTTTTTATTCTTTCTTCTGTAGAAAAACTGAGGTGCTTGGGAAAATATTTTTTTTCAAGTAATGGACCACCAGCCTGACGAGGCTGAAAAATGTTCTTTTGCCTGAGAAATCATACCAATATCTAAACTGATTCTCTTGAGGCAGGTAGATAAATTGATTATGGCGGGAAGGTATTTGTGCTGGAAAAGACTTGTAGCAAGTAGTTAAAGCCTTTGATTTGATCAATGCTTGTTAGTCATGGTAAAAGGAAGGTAAAGCAGTAAAGCATCCTTTTGAGGGGTTATTTATATTGGTCACCTGAATGTTGGTGTAAGCCTTTGCCAGTTGCTCCACATTAAACTTTGATGTGCAGATATTCTTAAATGACACTTCTGTTTTTTGTAGCAGTGAAGGTATTTTTATTAATTTTTGTTTTGTTTTGAGGTGGGGGTTAGCAGGAGAAAATATTGGATTAGTGTAGAGGGTACATTGGAACAAGTGAAAATTTCGTTACTTAATACTTTTCCCGAAGTTACCTGCAAGGCTAAGCATGCTTTCTGAATAGATTAAGGACTGAAATCAGAATTAAGTCAGAATTTGAGTGACTATGTATTTAAACAGTAACTGATGATTTCAATAAATTATTTCAGATTTTGTTTATTGCTGCATGCATGGTACTACTAGAAAACTGAGGAAAAGTATGAATACATTATCAGATATATTAATTTTTGTCCTCGTACATGCTTTTGAAGGAACTTTAAACTGGACTTGTAAGGCACTGAAAATCATCAGGTAGAACATATTCAATTAATATTTGATATTTAACACCCCAGTCCCCACCCCCCAAATCTGGGATGTTCTAGGTATAATTTTGTGAAACATTTCATGCAGGACATGCTTGTGTGATTGCTCAGAGACTGAAGGAACTCAGAATTATTGCAGAAATTTAAAAAAGTTAGTAGAATTTAGATGTTAGCTTAAATGGGGCAGAAAATGCCTCTGTAATCAAAAATTGCCTTTTAAAAATAATTGAAATTTAGAACCATTATATGAATTAGCAAGCTTAAGAAAGTTAATTTTCCATTTACAAGGTAATATAAATATAGTCAAGCTCTTTCATGGTGAAGTTGTGGTATTAAAAACTATTCTCAAATACTTTTAAAATCAGCATAGTGTGCTCATGATTCACAAAAAATAAGCAAACAAACAAAAAACTAAAAAGACAATTTGTATATTTTTGTAAACCTCTTTCTCTATAAAAAGAAATATTTATTGAGTTGAAAAGAACTCTTGATTTGCCTAAATGCTGAATTTCCCATCTGTATGGTAAACTTCTTTATGTGGCATGAAGTCTTAAGTGATTAAGAAATCTCATCTGGGACCTGCAAAGCCAAAGCCGGAATAAAAAGACAGTTGCTCTTCTAGACAGGCAGGGATTTCTTGGTTCCCTTCATGGCAAATCAGAACTGTGGGACTGTTGAAGGAAAATCCTGGGCCTATTATTAGATACAAGAAGTAATTGTATTGAGTGTATTCAAATTTTTTAACTTTGAATTTAATTTAAAAATAACTGTTGGTGTCACACGCCCCGCTCCTTTCTGGTTATAATATATCCCTCTAAGCATTTAGAGTAATAGCACTTTTAGTACTGTTGTAGCAATCTTGCCAATGGTATGAAGTTGCAGGCCTCATAGTTGAAGAAATACTGTTGTAAAATCTAATAGCGGTTTGTGTTGGCCAGTAGGTTTTATGAGCAGTCGCTACCAGAAAAGTAATATATCCAGTTTCTAATTGTAGCCAGGAATTTGAACTAGCAAGTTCATTAGATAAGTTCCAGTTCAGTGGTACCTGAAATTTCCTTCCATTTCTTCCTCCACCAGTTTAGCTTTTACTTGGGTTGGTAACAGTTGATTTTGTGCACACCACAAAGTATAAAATTAAAAATTGGAAGCTGCAGTGTGCAGGTTCACCTGGGGAGAGTTTAGTCCCTGTATTTTGCTGCTGTAACTCGGGGACCATTTGTAGTTCATGTGCAGTTGTCTGTAGTGAGTGGGTTGTGAGCACTGTCAGGGCACCCATAGCAGTAGCCATGTGCTCCTCTAACGTGCAAGAGCAGGAAATCAGGATTGCCCCTCATTAAGCCTCCTCCCATTAGCATCTACAAAACAACATAGTACTTTTTTTAGAGCTTCTTTTACAGCTGCAGAATATTGGGATGTTCAAGTAGCCTGGCATCACAGTGCATAAAGAAATGGTGGGTTATATGGTGAAAGAGCTGGGGTAGGATGAAACGTGGGAAGAGAAGACAAGACAAGGGACCTCCTGAACCATGATGTTGCTACCATGTGCAAACAGGCTGTGCTGAACTGGTTCTTGCTGACATGTCAGAGTGTAGGAAATTTCAACTATCAACTGGAATAAAAAAAAAAATTTCCATTAGAGCTCTATTTACATTTCTAAGCAGCACATCAAAGTAGTTCTACTTCAAGAAAAAGAAATGGCTTCAAACATTTTTTTGGTTGGGATTAAGTCTGGGGCTACAGCAGTTTTGTTAGCTTTTTGGTTTTTCTAGTTGTGTTAAATTTTGCTATTTTTCTAAGGATATCATGCCGATGGTTTTGGCAAATGCAGGTCAGAAATCTGTAAGCGATGTCACAAATTATTTTTTCTAAGAGAAATGGACAATAATCACATATATTACCATTTTCTGCCTAAAACATAAAAAAAAAAAGTATGTATTTTCATGAGGCAGTTTTTCCAAGTAATGTTAAAATGATTTTATTCCCCTTAATCCACTCCTTTTCTGTGTATAATTATTATCATACCGTTGCCAGCATTATTTCTTTTCTGTAATTATCAGTATTAAAATGAAAAGCCTTGGTTTTTTGTCAGGCATTTTAACCAATTTCTCCTCTGACAGCTTTCTCTTGCTTTGTTTGGTCTGTTTATTGAAAAGATCGACAGTTCCATAGAATATGGAGTTTATAGATGCATAGTGATTTTCATATATTAAGGAAAAAATTGTCATCACTCTTTCAGTTCTGATTATTCGTGTATTATACCAGAGTTTCAGAAATGGAAATTTTGGGGTTGAATATAGTTTCCACACAGCGGCTTCTTGACCTCTGAGCGTCTGAAATTGCTGTAGAAATATTTTAAAAAAGGTAAAACAAATTAAAAAAAATAATCCAGTAACTTAGGTCTCAAAGATCAAAATGAAAAGTAAAAGCCTATCTCATATGCATTGGTTTTGGTCTTTATGCAGGTCAGGCAGCAATGTTAAGATCCTTTGTACAGTGTTACACCTTTTGAGGTCAGAGAAAAGCATGAAAGAGCCGGTGCTTAGGTTGTTATCCTCTCACTGCACCATCTTCTCTGGACGTATCAGGCAGAATTTCCGTGGTTTATGTTAAGGTTGTTGTACGCTGGGTTTAGATGCTCTGGAGTGCAACCTGGCACTGCAGAAGATCATGCTGCAGAAATGCATAATCTTTTTGAATATACATGTGTTTAGGTGCATTTGTCATTTCTGCAGTGTCAAAACATAACTTTGAAATCTGTTTTATTAAATAGAGAGGTACGGAAAATGGACGTGAGGATTTGGAGCAACCATATGTACCTTTTTGCTTAGTATGAGATGCCAAGTTTACCATCCTTATCCAGTAAGTGAAAGAGCTTAAATAGGCTGAGAGTTGGTAGGGGAATCTTTATTTGAAACAAAATTACAAGTTAAATTTTTACCTCATGTAGAGCTCAGTTTTTGGATCTGAGACTATTACTTTCACCCTAACTGAATCTACTGGCTTCTGAAAAATCTACCCAAAGGACATCTTCCCACCTCCAGCATTTTTGGACGTATGGATTTTTGTGCCTCAGCCTTTGGAGTTATTGAACCTCTTATCATTGGAAGCTAGATTGATAGATCTCTTTCTCCTTCCCCCAGGTTTTGCATTAGGAATTCACTGAATTATTTCTGTTAAAAATCTGTCTCCTCCTCACTCTCTGAAACATCAGTGCAAACCAACCACAATCAACACAAGGCAGGCAGCTAATGTCATTCCAAGTGGCCAAACTCAAATTTATAAGGACCTGAAATTAAAGGCCAGCAGTGAGATCTTCTATTCCACCTTTTCTTTGGAGGTACTATGCATGAGAAAGATGCTTAACCGCTTAGTTTGAATTTATTGCTCATCTTTGTCTCAAATATGTTTTCCAAGAAGTTCTGTTACACTTAAACTTATCTAAATCCAGAATGGCTGCAAATGCCTGCTTTAAAATTACATTTGCAGTGTCATAAAACATTTTTTTTCCTTTTTGAAGAAGATAAAGTTTGAAATTGGCCTAAAGCACCAGTCTGGACTGTAGAATGATATTTGGAAATAGCAGAAATAAATCACGAACAAAATTGTTTTACTTGAAAATCTCAAAGTTTCGTTTAGTAGAGATATTCTTAGGTAGGTAGTTAGAGAATAATAAAGAAGTCTTACCCTATCTGAAAATGGTTATAGCATCATTATTATTTCACTGTATATAGTTCTCTCTTTACATAGGTTTCTATATAGATTGTATACAGTGGATAAAACTTTTTAATTTCACTTTGTTTAGATCAGTAGTATTCTTACAACTATGGAAGAGTTGTTCCCTATTTGATATGGAACATGACAGCATGTTTGTGTGAAAAGGTAAGTATGTAATAGATAGATATCTATGTGCCTTTGCTTTTAATTATTAGGTAGTTCAAAAGGGCACAAGAACACTACAAGTGAATCTGTATAAAGTAAGCAAACAATGCCAGCAGACACGATTTAAATTTGAAAGAAGATCATCTCTTTTCTGGTATTTTATTGCTGACGTTTTAGGCAGTAGTGCTATGTCTTAAACACTTCGTACTCTGTTTTGCTGTGGGATAAAGTGTGATCTGCAAGTCCCGAAATCCCAGCAATTAGAGTGGGAAAAGACCTGTCAAGTTTGTGCAGATTATTTTCTTGACAATGCAAGATTTTTTTTTCCCTTAAAAAATGTTTTCAAATATGTGTGCCTGTTCTAATCGCAGATGTTCTTTTAAAAAGTCTTGTCCACACTTTCTAAATGCAGGTCGCCATTGGAAAAACATTATATATCTCCAGTTCTGTGATTTTCTTGACTTTATTTCTCATTTGTGTTAAAGAATTGTCATTGAAAAAAAAAAATAAAATTTGAAGTTTATTCCATTTTTCTCCTTATCAGTTACTTTTCTAAGAGGCGAATCATTCTTGATCAGTGACATTTAAAACTAGTTGATTTACATTTAAATACAATTTGTCATTTACACTTCTAATAAAAATAAAGCCAGGAAGCTATGTGGTATTCACATTTAAAGACTAGGTTTTGTCTATCATCGCTGTAAAGACAATGTATTCTAAACATTATAGCTATGGAAAATACTACCATTGAAATTGAAATTAATTTCAATGAGAGATATTTTTCATGCAGAAGACAAACTTGACAAACTGCCCCAGTGTAGTTATCTTCTAAATTTTCTTTGTGCTCTTTCACTTTTGCTGTCTACTTATGAGCTTTCTAAATTTCTTTGCTTGGTTTTTTCATTTTTTAATAATTTACATTTAAAGAGTGCTAAATAATGTTATTTGATAGATAGATATTTTTGTTGAACTTTTGAATTGAAATTTTAATTAAAATGCAGGAAATTGGCATTTAAATATTTCTTATTTTAATAAAATGTGTATGCAGGGTGAATAAATTATTTTTGTTAACATTTCTTACACTGATTTAAATAGTATCTGTAGTTATAAGTGATTTATTTTGGGTGTGTGTGTTCATCATATACTTTCAGTTTTAGTAATGGTAGATTTCTGGTAGATTTCAGGTTATCATGCTGACTTTTATTTATTTATTTATTTTCTGAAATGCCCAAATGAGTAGAAGTAACAAAGCTTCCTGATATTTTCAAATATCGGTTATCTGAACTTTGAATGAAAACGACATGGATTTAGAGTAAACAGTCTAAAACAAAACAGTTTTTTCATTGCACTTCCTGAAATGGTTGAGCTCATGAGCAGAATTTTCTTTCAGCTTCATAGTCAGCAAGTTCCCCCGCTTCAGCAGTTTGGCTTTCATTAGGGTGTATTTAGTGAATGCGTACTATTTAGATATTATTTAGTTTACATTATGTTGCTTCTTTATGATGACCTTTTTTTCCTCTGATAGGCTTTCTTTAAATAGTTCACCAACTTTATAATTCTGGCTTGTATAAGATGCATATATTATATATGAAATATCTTCTAAGGTAGAAACATAAAATCAACTGTGATTAAGAGTATATGCATAGCACTAAAAAATGCAGCCGGAACTTCAGTTCTGACCTTGATAACTCCTGCAGAGAGTTTAGGGCAGTTTTACACTCCACCTGTATCTCTGTTTAATTTACATGGAGGTAATAAGGAAATATAGAAAAATATTTTTCAGTGAATAATTCTTCTGAATCTGCCTTTTTTCCACCCATTCTTTCATTTCACTGGTCTGACAAGTTTCTGTCCCGTTACCAAAGTATTACTTGAACTTTTAGAATGAAGTATTCTCTTACTTCCTCTAGCTAAGTTGTACAAGAGTTGTCAGAAATTTTCTGAAAGAAAAATTTTAGTTTCCAAAGACATGCAATTAAAAAAAAAGGTTTTTATTCTCAGCTTCATTATAAATTGATGAACTTGCAAATTTAAATTAGTTTTGCTCATTAGTTTTCATCTTAGTGAGCTAGAAGTGTGTTGTATTGATCAAAAGTTCTAAAAGGTATGTGATTAAAAACCATAAGTACTATGTGACAACACAAACCGGTGTTGATCTCTGATGTGATTTCAATTTCAAAATACAATAATTTGCTCAGATGGATGAGATCTATGCAGATTTAATTATTCATGTTATAGAACAGGTATTGAGGACATTGAGTGACACATCGTATCTTACCAATTTTCATTTTTTAGGCTCAATTTAATGTAATATTGATAGCTTGCTAACAAATACTCCCTGTTGTACTATTTTAAAATCGTCTTTCAGAAACATGAAGTCAGGTTTCACTCCAGAACTGTGTTATGCAAAAATGAGGAAGATGGAGCAAATGCGGTTGCAGTGGGGCACTTGCCTATAGGCAGGTAATTTTTGTATATGTAGCTGATTTTGAGTAAAAAAGGGACAACCAGTCATATTTCAGTTGCCTCTGGAGAAGGGTTGCTTTATGTTTTCTTTACTGTAGCTTCCCTTATGACCAGGAACAGTTTCTCCTATGCAGAATATAGGGGGAAAAAAAAAAAGACTATTTCTTCCCAAAATATGATGAATGTAAAGTCCATACTTTGGAAAGCTTGATCACAAATACCAATACTGTGTTTTGGGGGGGAGAGGTATGTATCGGTGCAAAAATATTTTTCTGCTCTTACCTGCAAATCCTCTATTATAAACTGCCTGCTGACAAGAAACCATCTGTTCGGTTTCTTCCACTGGAGCTCACTGTAGCAGGTTCCAGGGAAAAGATTTTTCAAACCTGCTCTTCCTTGAAACAAGAGCATGGCAAAATAAAAGCTGGAGAAACACATTTGAAAGGTAGTAATTCAGACCATCCACAACATGTATATACATGGGTTCTGAAGCATATAAATATCCACGTTAGGTAAAGAATGCGTTCCTGTATTGAAAACATACCAGGAAGCTGGAGAACAGCAAGTTTTAAAAGCAGTTTTTGGGTAAGGTTGGCAAAGTTGTTATTTTGTCCTGCCTCTCCTCCCCGCTTCTTTAATGAGTTGATGTTTATTTCTGTTTTGTTTTATTTTTGAGTGACCTCTCACTCTAGAGTAATCAACTGATTGCTTGATTAAAATGAGACGTTTTACATAATCAAATGAGCTTTTTGGCTTTTCTTACTTTAATTTTTGCTTTTTGTGGAGACCTCAGTGTTGCTGCTGATGGACCAGGTAATTTTAGTTTATGGAAGTTATGGCTAGTAGGATTTTGTTTAATTTTGACATGCATTCGTGCATTACTGATACTGATTCTTTTTGAGAGGTTGATGTGATTAAAGAGAATATAAGTTGTACTTTCTACACTTAGCCTTTTCACGTTCTAAATTTTACTTTTTTTTCCCCTCCTTTCTTTATATTACAGTTATTTATAGACTTTTTAGTGTGAATAATTTACAGTTCAAAGCCTTTGGACTTTAATACCTTGGGATATATTTGGATTTCCTGGTTCTGTGATTTTTTATTTTTTTTTTTTAAATTGTTGGTTAAAGCAGCATATGGACACTTTGGAGCATCCTCTTCTCAAGTTCCCTTATTTTCTCTCTGCTCTTTGTAAAGCTTCTGTAATTCCTTCAATCAGTCATTTCCCTTTTCTTTTTTCTACGACTTTGTGATCCTTCTGAGATAGACATGTTGCAAACTCTCCTTTTCTCCTTTCTACCATGACTTCTTTATTTGATCTTTCTCTTGAAGTTTACATTAATTCCTGTTGTGTTTAACACATCCCTTTTGAATGCAGTAAAACTATTTCATAATGATGAGGCAGCCTAAAGCAAAGGTTGAGAAATCTATGCATATCTATATATCACTTCTCTATCCCTACCAGTACTTAAGTTGATTACCAGTGAGTATTATTTAGGAAACTGTAAACAGATTTGTCTGTGTGGTTTTAATCAAACAGTTAACAGTTTCTGTGGTCATTAAGTTATACAAATACTCTTTGTCTTGGTTTTGATTGAAGACTTTGCTTTCAGCATTAACTAATTGTTTCTTCATATGTTGCTGAAACATTAGATACTTTGATATCTTTGCATTTAAGTGTCATTTATTAATGAACGTAATAAAAAACCCACCCACCACTACTCTTTAGTGCCTTAAACCCAGAAATTTCTCAGACTGGCTATTATGAATTTTAAGGTAGCTTAAATCACGTTGTTTACATATCCTTATTTGTAATTATTTTTTTCAGATTAGGGTGTTTTTAATCATTTTTTCATGAAGTTTTGTCCTAAGTAGCACACCTGGAAAAGGAGAGTCGGGCAGCGCTACCGCTGCAAGGGCAAAAAGACTGGGGGGATGTAGAGGAAATCAGGATGTGGTCTGTTGCTTAGGACATTTTCCTAGGGAATAAGGACTCTGGGCTGAGGAAAGTATCAAAGGCAGCTTTCTCATGGTCTGTATGAAGACTTGTAACTGTGAGCTGGGTGATGAGACACTGGTTACTTCTTCTGTCTCTAAATTCAGAGTTACCGTCACTCCTGTTCGGATGGGATGGATTACTGTAGAAGAGGGCTGCCTGTTCTGAATTGCCATGTGCAGCATTGTCATCTGGAGCCAAGTCCTAAAGCCCTGAAGACAGATTTAAGCCTAAGATAAACTCTTCTCTGTTTCCAAACAGCTATTTCAGATGGCATTGTGCTCCGAGCATGGATAATTTGAGGCTCTTTGAGGCTCTGTTTATCACAGAGGACGTCTAAATACTGGACTCCTGGAATACTTTTCCTTCAGAAAAGTTTAGTATTGCAACAGAGAATTACATGAGACTTAGTAATAAGGAAGTTTTTGGCAGGTTCTCATGTGAATCTGGTGGCTTCAACAGAAGGACATGCAGGTCGTGTGAAAACAAAGAAAAAAAAAAAGTGGTTGTGAGGTATCTACAATCCTCTGTTTCTGATCTCCAGTCTGGTTTACCAATTTAGTGTGAATTTTCTTGTGAAAGAGAAGGTAAAATTATTATTGGAATGTGCCTTCATTCCTAAAATAGTGAATCCCTTAGTAGGAAAAAGCAATGATACTTTGCACTGTTGGATAGGAATTTTCTCCTGATAAGAACTATCCCATTTTTTTTCTTGTCAAGAAAACTAATATAAAAACGTTTTGTAATAGGGAAGAATACAGCCAGGTGTATCTTAAGTAAATAATCTCACTTAAATGAGTTTATTTTGGAATATCATGCATGTTGTCAGCTCTGCTGTTATGAGCCTAAAAATCCTCTATTTTGGAACTAAGATTATCCTATAGGTTTTTTCTGGTCTCAATACAATCAGAATCCATTCTGAGGTGTTTGAGGCTGATACTTTAATAATTCTTCATATTTTTTTATTTAAAATAATGATTATATGCTACGTAGTACGCTGGCAGTAATATGTTGCCACAAGAGAGCGAAAGGATGGTGTATAAATCCCCAAAAGATTTGCAAAACTAATCAACTCCAAACCTTAAAAAAAAAAATCTAAATAAATAAATAAAAAAATTCAAAAACTTTGCACTCAATTAGTCTAAATATAGATTCTGGCTTCTTAATCAGAAGCTTTTTGCTGTGGAAAATTCTTGGTTAGTGTAAAAATCTGCATAAATTCTCTTTGTATTTTTATGTGATGTTACTGTAGACATTTCAAATATCAAAGCAAATTGTTGCTTGAAATGTCCTTAGAATCACCTTAGAGTTTTGGAAATGCTAACTTCGTAAGGTTAACATCACCATCTCTCTAGAGTTCATAGAACATTCTTCTGGGTAAAGTTTAGTTTTTAATAATGTGTTAATATGAAACTCTTCATGACTAATATTAGTATTTCCACTTGAACATAGATAAAGAAATCCATCTGGATAAAGAAAAGCATTGGTCAAAGTACATAAAATTTCATGGCATGAATTGCTGAACTGCATTCCTTGGAATAGTTGCTATGGAAATACTTTTTTTGCTAGGTTTTTGTTATGTATGCAATGAGGCATTTAAATAACAGAAGAAATTACAGAGAAAGTTTGAAAAATAGAAGTAAACCTTTTAGTGGAGTGTTCAGATAATCATCAAATTCTAGGTTGTCAAGCACTGTCGATTTCTTTTCACTTTATCTATTCTGTTCACAAATGGACTATACTCTTCAGTGTTAGTGGTATAATAGATTATTTTCCAGGAAAATTTGGCTAAATAGAATAACCAGGCCATATTAGATACTAGCTTTATAGCTAATGTTTTTATATCTGTCTCTCCAAAACTAGGAAGAATAAAGTTGGTTTTGACCCAACACAAGGAGTACGCTTTGCGATCCAGGTCTCCCCTCAAGCTCAATAGCGCAGCAGTTGTTTCCCTGGCCTTTAAAATGAATGGATCTAGGTCGAGTGTCCTCAGTAATGCGAATTTCTTTGTAAATAGATTGTTTTCTTTCCCTTAATCAGATTTTAAAACATTATGAGCTTTCTAGACCAAAGTTAGTAAAAAAAGATCTGTCACTGTAATTTAACAGTAATTATTATTGCTGTTTCTAAAACGTGTGATGTTGCAACTCGGGAGAAATTTCTTCTGATTATTGTGAAGGATTATGTGAAATCCTAAATTCAGTTCTGCTAAGTGTATCACACACCATCAGTTTAATGTTATAAAAGGGGACAAGAATGAATTGAAATCTGCCTTCTCATTTATTTGTTTTTTGTCATGTACAGAATTAACTTTATTTTCAAACACTTAATGTACAATGCTCAGTGTATACTTGACTTTAAAACAAACAGAAAAAAATACAATGTTGATAATCAGAAACTGTCAAGAGGAAGTAATTTACGTCTTAAATACTGTGTTGTTGGGAAAAGGTGGTTTTAGAAACATTTTTGAGAGCTACTAAGAGTAGAAAGAATTGGGACAAGTCATCTGAAAAACCAAATTTAGAAATATTCTCCAAAGGTTATTAATAAAGCAATGAGATGTGCATATCATAGAAAGGGAATGGGAAGCAGGGAAAAAGCAGAAAAAAAAAAAAAAGAAGAAAAAAATTGATTGTCTTCAAAAAGATTAAGGGGTAAATCATGCTTGAGAATTTTTGGTACTTTAGTCACCATGTAGTCATCATCGATCTTACATAATAGGAACTCTAATCTTTTTCCCATTGAAGGCAATAGAGAAAATTGCTAATGGTTTCAATAAAACAGGACTGGAGCCCATATCATGGTCTGTAAGGGGAGAAAAAAATCCCCACTCTTCCAAGATCCCTTTGTGTCTGACACAGTCTTTTGTGTTGCCAAACTACTGATGAATGCTATCTTAATCTGCAGCATTCAGGGTCATAATTATAATATAAATGTGGTGGATTGACTGTCGTACCAGCAAGTATAGCCTAAAAAGAAAACTAAAGTTATTTCAAATAATCTGAAGAATGATAAGGTATCATTTGAGACTTGAGTCTCAAGTTTGTAATTAGGCTCATGATAAAAAGTTTGAAAAAAATCCAATTAAAGTCTGGTTAGTCTTTGAAATTTGTATACTATGTAAGTGGTCAGATTTTTAGAAATTTTCTTTTGCCAGGGTTTTTAATGAATCTACTGCGATGGCATAGCTCAGTAGGTTAATAAATTGTATGCATAGTTTCAGTTATTGCCAGTAAATTGGTAATTTATTTAAAAAGTGATACATTTAGAAGAATAAGAGAGTGTCCCAGAACAAATATAGTTTCCAATTCTCTGGTACTTTTACATTGATTTTACTAGTGGAATGTTATGAGGAAAGGAATTGGTGCTAGATTTCTTTGTTATGGAAAAAAATACTGAATATTAGACAAGTTGAGTTATACCAAGATTTAGATTTTTAAAAAGTCTGAAATATAATGAAAAGTAATCCTAATAGACCCCTCTTAGTTTCTGGATGATTGAAATGCTCGTTTCTTCAAGTGACCAAATCAACTTACTTTGAATACAACAAGGGTTCATTCTAAATTTTTTATATTCTATATACGATACCTGTATGGTTCTGAAATCATAATGTTGAATGTCTCACAATTGCAAAATTATTTTTTCAGTGCTTTGGTGAACTGGAGGAAACACTGTATTTGTTTGTTGCAAGAAAACAGAATGGTGCAGATGAGGTGGCATGTTGAAGTTACTAAAAAAATTTAAAGCTGAGGAAGGATTTGAAACAAATTTTTGTGGTGTCTAATCCGGTCCTGTGTCAGTTACACCCCAAAGTATCTAACATATGCCCAGAAGGAAAGTTATCCGTGCTAGACGTTGATATCAAAAGGTCTCTGAGGAAATGAGAAGGTAAGCGTGAGGTGTATGTGTCGTTCTGCTACTAACAGGTCACTACAAGCTTCTGGCTTCGGTCAGGACGTGGGATCCTGGTCTGGGATGCATCTTTGGGTGCGAGCGGTGTACAGACAGTCATTGCAAATTATTTGAATTCTATCTATGATGACTTCTATCTACGGTTGGCTTGATCTTGCTGTAGTTGCAGCCACCTCCTGTCAATCGGGTAAACTAATATTCTTCTTGGCTGAAAAGTTTGGGCACCATTGAACTGAACATTCATAGAAAAGTGGAGTTACTTTCTTGGACACAGTTGCTGCCATTATTGCAGGATTCTGTGTTAATCAACACAATTTAGTGAATTGCATTGCCAGCATCCAAAACTGTCGTTTTCTTTAGACAACCAGGCTCGTTGGTGTAATCTGTAGGACGGGTACTTTACGAGTGATGGTCCCAGAAGGATTTTATAATTAACTGCTACTTCACTGGGATGTGGTATCTGTGACTGGCATTATTGGTGTAATTCAAAGTTACCTATTAGTTTGCAGGTTCTGCAGTGAAATAAATGTTCCTGAAAGGTCAAATTGAATGTATGCAGTCAGGTCTGGCCCTGTTCCCAGATTTTATGAATGAAAACATAATATTGGGCTTGTAAAATCATATCCTTTCTCCTTTAGTGGAAAGTAGCCCTTTTAGCATACTTCCTTTAGAATTTGTAACTGCTTGTGTAATCTGGTGTGAAAAATGAGATACTTTGCTGTTCTGTTTCCTTGGGTACAAGATTGTCTTCTGTGTGGTCCTTATTTCAGATGATTGCTTCTTTTGTGTTACACAGTGAATGCCATTATAACATTTTGGCATGACTAAGCATACGCGTATCCATGACTGATACTGAAATTCTTTCGATCCAAAACCTTGCTCAGATGTCTCCTTGATACCTAAGGCTGAGGCATCCATGTTTAGCAAAGGAGAGCAAAAATCCCCAGCAGATATGTTGGGAAAAACTAATGCATTTTCCTGCAGTACAAGAAAATGACTCCGTAGTTTCTGTAGGAGTTACACAGCATAAGGCAAAGCTGAAACGGTTTATAATACTAGAGTCCTAAGTGAAATATAGATATATTTTACCTTGGTTTGTTCTTCTTATTATTTTATGAAGCTTAGCTTTTTTTTTTCTCCCCTAAGACCTTTAATGAAAAATCTCAGAAATCATAAGGTGACTGTCAGTGGGAACTTAGCATTTTATTTAGCTTTTCTAGAGTTGCTGGCATATTTTGACTGATTTTGCCTTTCCATTTTACCGTGTAAAGTAAATAATCATTAGAGAATCTGACTCTATATTTTACATATAATATGTTTTTGAGCATTTTATCATGTGAGAGCTACCTGAATTACCCATGAAGTCAATACCCAGGTTAAAAAAGAGTAGCTACCTACAAAATCAAGCTATGGCACCAGTATGAAGGCAGGTGTGTGTTCAGTGCCCAGAGGATTCCACCATGGCTGGTGGAGTCATTAATCAAATGTAATTCCTTATTTTCTTGATAAAGATGAAACTGTTAAGCTCATATGTGTGTCTGAATTATGACATTTTCGAATAATTTTTGTACTGTTTGTACACGCTCTTTCACACTGATTATGCTAAACTGTGACAGTTAGCCATAACACACATTTCAACATGAGATTTGAGGGATAAGATGTGATCATCCAGCTGCCAGACAGCACTGCTTGTTTTCTAGATGGGGAGGGATGATACACTTTTGGTCTGAAAATGGTAGAAACTGCCGTAACTTTGGACCATGTTTGGGCAAATATATTCATCAAAGAAGCTGAACTTAGTATTGTGATATGACCATAGAGTCAGGTGCTAGTGTTTCTAAACAGTGTTGAGATCCTATTCTGCTGGACTGAAATGTAAAACATGCCATAGCTATTCAATAGCTAGTACTTGCAACCCTTTGTACAAAGGAACAAAAGGTTGGTTTCCTCCTTCACTCTCTCTTCTTCAACCAGGTTCTTTTTGGAAGTATGGTTTTTGCTTTTCTGTTTTACAATACAAGGGAAGAGTAAGAGTTAAATAAATGGAGTCATGTGAGGTGGAAGAATGCTATGCCTTTGTCTTTGTTTTAGTGAAATTGGAAATGGCATTCAGCCTTATCTGGAAATTCCACCCAGCTCTCTCAGGTTCATGAGTTTTAGTATTGAATTAAGCAGAAATAATATTACATGTGAAACAGTGTTATTGTGCCCTTCAATTACTATATGTGAGCCTAGGACAAGTTATATAGTTTTTCAGCTGAAGTAATGAAGACTTTGGTGATGCAAGGGATGATAATTTAAATACTTGGTTAAATATCAGGAACAATATCAAAGAACTGACAAAGTCCTCCAAAAATATATGCTGTTTTCTGGAGGAGGACACGCAGACTAGAAGATAGGCAAATATTGGATTTTAAAGGTACTTTATGTAAACTGATGATCTAACACTGCTAATAATTGGAATTTATGTATGTACTGGCATATGGGAAAAACTAATTAACCACTCATGCCTAATGGTGCATAATAGGAAATGGTAACTTATAGGCAAATGCATAAAGAACTCGTCAAATGCTTGTAAACAGGAGCTATGATTCAGATTTTTTGGATTCAGGCTTCTGTATAGTTCGATGCTACAATGTTCTGTTGGATCAGCAATGTGCAGTGTTAAGCTTTCTGTGTACTACATGGAAAAATCCTGTGTGACAAATCCCATTTCAGCTTGAATTGCATGGCTTGGCAAGTCTGAGTGAGTCAGGCCTATGTAAGAGGTGAGATTAGAAATGGACTCTGGCATTATCAATTCCGGCTGGAAAACCCGTAGACACTGGAAACCTGAAAGTGGATAGTGGGAAAGGCAGGTAATGCATGGAACTTCCCAAAACAACATCACTTTGTTAGAATTGAAATTACTTGAAAATTTTGTTGACCAGCAGTAGTAGGGAATTTCTGATTTTGAATGCAAAAAAACCAATTGTGGGTGAAAGGTTTTATATACATTTTTAAAGCTGTCACGTGCAATTTTATTTGTAGACACTTTAGTAATTGCTACATTTGAGGAGGAGGAGTTAGAAAGTGTATAATTGTTTTGTAAATAAGTTAGTGCTCCTTCTTATTTAACAACGAAAGGCACAAAAATATTGAATTCTTTAATATTAGAAAGTTGGGTTGTACAGTTTTGTATTCCTAATAAAACCCATATATTATGATGTTCTGTGGTGAACGTGGAAATTAAGAGTAACTTGTCAAATTGAGCTATTTAATTTCAGGAAAAACTATACATGCTTTTCTTTTTCAATTTCCTAGGTGGAATAACTTGAATTACCTAGTTTATTTTAAAATACACCTACTTTTTTCTTTGTTTGTTTGATATTTTGTAGGGGGTGGGGTGTGAGTACAAATGAAGAAAAAGGGGAAATAATTCCTAAAAAGAACAACAATCTTTCAGTCATAGAAATATATTATCTCACAAGAAGGTGAATTAAATATGTAGTGTATAACTATATTTCCATACCTTTTTTTTTAGTTTGCAACAACAGTAGGAAATTATACTATGGTCCTTTGAGACAGTATAATTTATGAGATGTTTTCATAGTTAGGCAGCTGATAAGGACAGGATATGAAAAGGAAAAATCATAGCCATGGGGAATTGAAGTGACAGAGGAGACGATTTATGTGATTCGAATAGGATGGTCTAAAAGGTTGTTTCAGTGAACAAGGTCAACTGTGTACAAAGCTTATTCTGAAAATGATACGTTTGAATTAATTAAGTTTATTTTAATGGAACTAGTTGAGTCCTTACAGGGTATGGCTTACATCTGGCCAAGATAAGCTGAGCTACTTTTCATTCCTCTATGACTTGCTGGTAAAATGAAACAGATGATCTTCAGGCATTCCAAGAGAATGGAACTATGGATTATGGGTAGATAAATCTGAATGAAAATAAGACACAGCAGTGGAGATTAGGATATTGATTGTATCAAGAACATTTAAGAAATTGCCTTTTTTTTTCCCTCTTAGGCACTTGTTTCACTGATGACAGGATCAAAATCAATTTCACAAAATAATATCTTTTGATTTCATGCTTTCTCCTCTGGCATGAATACTGTGTTTCTAAACACAATATGTAGCATCAAAAATATTAATGAAAAGTGAGAAGTTTGTGGCTCCCAATCTAAAGGGAATTGTATAAAAATTGCAAAAGGTGACATTGTAACTATCAAAGTTGAACGCTTATTTCCTTCCTAAAGGAAATAGACCTTAAGCTATGAACGCTTAAGGTCTATTTCCTTTAGGTCATCATATTCTTGGAGGCAATGCTCCTTTTGTCCTGAGATGAGTACATATGAGAAGAAAGACTAGGACATGTCATAAATTATGCCAGCCTTCCCAAATAAGTACTTTCAAGATGGCTGATAATGGGAGATATTTAACATAATGATATAGTTTGATCTTATTTTGATGTGATATTTCAGTGGCAATTGAAATAAGTTTAGGTTTTCTTCTTTGTAATTTTTGCTTTTTATTATAATTTTTGTAGGAAAAATAAGAAGTAAATTGAAATCCTGTCTAACTCTCTTAACTTGATTTAAAGCCGTGCACGCATATGTATTTCAGGGTTGTCCTGGCAAAAGCCTCTTGCCCATAAATCTTATTTCCAGTATTCTAAATTTTAGCAAACACTACCTTAAATTACATCGTATAGTTACAGATTTCAAACCTGTACTTCTGTAAACAAATGTTGCTTCATAGAGATAGGCAAGATAAGGGCAGATTTCTGGCATTAGCATATTGTATGATTTAGTAATATACTGTATAATATTGCTTGTATTTTGCATTTGTTAATAGATTAGATTAATTTATGGAATTGATTAAATATGCCCTTTGTTGTGGTACATTATATTGTTGCAAGGCTTGCATAGCTGAGTTTCAGCTTCAGTTAATATTTTAATATGCTTGTCTTACTTGCAATAAACTAGAGAAATTATGTAGAACTATTTTATTTTCTCCCAAAATTGCATCAGTGGTTACCAATCGTTGCTCAAAAGTTTCCTTATGATGACAACTGTGTGGTGATGTTCCCGAATTCACATATAGCTCTTATACAACAAGGAATTTCAAAGTTATGGAAGGTTCAGCATTTCAAATTCACTGTGAACTTCTAGGGGAAGCTGAAAAATTGGTTCTAATGGAACAATATAAAAAATAAAACGGGTTAAAAACGAGTAAATTTCTGATGCCATTGCTCTTGGAAAGTTTTAATGTCATAGATGCTGTCACTAAAGATAACTTAAGGGAGAGAAACAAAAAGAAATGCATGGAAAATTTTCTCTTGTAATTTTTTCTGGCATTTCTCCTACAACCCTTTTTGTAACAAAGTTGGAGTTGGTAAGTTATCTGGGCGTTGCACAAGTTATTTTTTCTTAGTAGCAATTCAACATGTAAGCACTTTAACAGCATGAAAGAAAATAGAAATAGGAAAGCTGGGGATAATTCAATATGATTTCATAATATGATCTCATAGATTATTAAATTTTCCCCCACTCTGAGAGTTTAAGAATGGGATCTTTTGTGCTGGAAAAATTATAGCAGTAGTAGTTTATTGATATCTTTTTGATTATAGTGTATTTTATATGTTGAGAGTTTTTTAGAGATAAATTGTAGAAAAAAATGGCATTTATTTTGAAATGATTTATTAAAAAGAAATTGAGGAGGTTAATTTGGTAATAATTTTGTATTCGGAGAAAATAAATGTCTTTTACGCTAACATTATAGTAGATGACAAATGAAAGACAATCGCAACAGTCATATAGAAACAAAGGAGAATATTTATTGCTAAGGCATCTATTTGATTTGTCAGATTATATTATTTTCAAATATTCTAGTGGGACACTTCTCTATCCACAGGAAAAAAAAAAAGTTTCAAAATGAAAGTATTTTCTTAATAATATCTGGTTTCCAAAGAGTTTGCCCTTATTATGTTAAGAAAATTTAATTGCTGGTATGAATGTTTGAGTTCCTTTCTATGATTTGAGGAAGTAATTAAATGCCGTTAAATAGAATTCTGTTTCTTGAAATGAGTTCACTTTCTTTTAAGTTTTCTCATTAGCTACTATCTTACCATTAAGTAATTGTGCAAGATCATAATGGATTAAAACTAGTACAGAGGATTTAAACCTATGTTGCTTCTTTTCAGAATGCGTGAAATATTGAGGATCCTTTAAAAGCTGGGACTAGAGGAGGGAAGAAGTGCAGAAAATAATACGAATGTTTGATTGAATATGACATTTTACTGTCAAACTAAAATGATAGTAAGGACCTGATCAACTTGAAATGGACTAACAAGGGGTCTTTACATTTTGTTGCTGAAACAAGGCACTGGGGAGAGAAGGGCATGTCCATTACTATGGGTGAGACAAAGAAAAGGGTCCTTGTCTTGACTAATAAATGTCACATATAAATATACATGGTCTACATATGTTGTCTCTGATGTGTTTTCTATCTCTTCCGGCACCAACAGCCCATACGTAGAGTGTTGTCTGAACCTCTCTCTTGACTTCTAGTGGTGTGAGTGACATTGAAAGCAGTGCTACTGTATCGCTGCCTTTGAGATACTGAAGAAGAAGGTGTCACCACCAGTTCAACACTTGAGTTATTCTCTCCGCCTGTCATTCTCAGTCCTGATTCCTTACTTCCGCGAACATTGTAGATCTTTGATATAAAGTCATTTTCTTGAGTGCCTGTGTGCTAAGCTGAATGATTCCTCTATGCACCTCTTTTAGTAAATGAAGCTGCTCATGCTTGAAAGGCAAATTGGAGCTGTCATTTCTGTGTTTACCCTCACTATCTACTGGGTTACTCGATTCCTGATCTGTTTTGTCAGGGCAAAGCTATTCCTGCTGTAATAGCCTGGCACCGCGTGTCCTGGTTATTTTGTCACACAAGAGGAGAGGGAGTAGATTTTTCTCACTGCAGAAAGTTGGCCCAATCTTTTATTCCCTTGAAGTTTCCTTATCTTCCTGGAGATTGTGTCCAAGTGATTTGTCTTTCTCTTTATACAGTAGACAGTAGGCCAGGGTGTCAACAGTTTGAGGCTCCATTTAATGAGATGAAATGGTTGACTCCTCAGAGGAAATGTGTAGAGAAAGCACTCAGTGATACTTTGCTGGACTATTCTCCAAGCCTCAGACAGCCTGCAGCTCAGGGGCTTCAGGTCAATCTGTTAGGTTTTTTTGGTTTGTTTTTTTTTGTTTCTTTTTTTTTTACCTTCCTTTCCCTTTCATGAATGTATGAGTTAATTTATGAGCTGAAGTAAACTTCTAGCATCTGTTGTGCCCTATGACAAGGAGTTCCAAAACCTTTGCTGGTAATTTAGAGGTTTTATTTGACATTTAGGGACATTTAGGTTTTTTTTATATGACAATTTTTTTAATTGTTTTTTTATTGAAAAAGACAAAAACAAAAGATTGATTCACTTTGTCCATGATACTTCAGGTTTTGTTGCCTGTATTGTATTCCCCCTCAGTCTTTCCTTCTGCATAATAAAGATTTTTTAATCTATTTAGTTTTTCCTGTAAGTCCTTGATCGTCCTTGTTGCCACTGTGTATTTCTCAGAGCTGTGATATTCTTTGTAAAAAAGTGATGGCCGAATAGTCTTCGTGACACAGATTTATAATGGCGTAATGGTGTTTTCTGTTTTGTTATCTTTCCCTTTCAGAATAATTCCTCACTTTATTTTTGATTGCATTCCTGAGTATTGATGACCAATTCAGAGCTCGCCGTTATATATGTAATCAGGATCCTTATCCATTTTCCAGGTTTTTATCACTTGGCATTTATCAGTTAAATTTCATCTACCTTTTTCATAGCCATTTTAAGAACTTCAACCAAAGTTCTTGTTTGGTTGGAAGGGATACAAAAAGGAGAAATAGCTGAACGATTGGATTGTGTGGGTTGACATTTTACACTTCAGTAGATGTTGTATTCAGTCCTCAGATTAGTTCTGAGAAGTATAAGAGGAGGGGGAAAGGACATGGAAGTAAAAGAAAACAATAAGCCTTAGACTATCTATTGTTTGTCTGAATTGTAAGAGTACGGTGGTACAGGTAGGCAGTGCGAGATACAGAGCGAGTCTGGAACCTGTAACATTACCAGAAACCTAGTGCCTTCTTAAAAAGTAACTGTCCTGGTTTCAGCTGGGATAGAGTTGGTTTTTATTTTTTGTTTGGGTTTTTTTTTGTTTGTTTTTTGTTTTTTTTGGTTTTTTTTTCTGGTAGCTGCTGTGGCTTGTGTTTAGTATAAGAATAATATTGATAACACATATTTTTTTAGTTGTTGCTAAGTGTTCTTTACATTGGTCAAGGACTTTTTCAGATTCCCATAGAAGCTGAGAGGGAGCATAGAAAGGACGAGCTGGCCAAAGGAATATTCCATACCATAGATGTCAGGCTCAGTATTATAAATGGGGGGTGGCCAGGGGCAGGGATCCATGATCCCTGCTCGGGACAGGGTGGGCAACTGATCATTGGGTAGTGGGAGCGACTTGTGTTATATCACTTTATTTTATATATATTTTTACTATTATTATTATTATTATTATTATTATACTCTTCCATTATTGTTCTATTAAATTGTCTTTACATCAACCCACAAATTTTTTTGCTCCTCCTTTTTTCCCCCTTCTCCCTACTCTGCTGAGGGAGGAGGGGAAGCAGAGTGAGTGAGCGGCTGTGTGGTCCTAGCTGCTGGCTGGGGTTAAACCATGACAATAGTGAATAGATGTCCAAGAAGATGTCTTATAACAGTGTTGGAAATGGACTTTTTCAGTCTATGAAAGACACAGTACAATGTGATGCTAGCCAACAAGCCACCACGAAGTGGACCTGAGAGCTAGACCAAAGGAAAAGATCTACACTGGAGGGACACAATAGAAAGGAGATACAATTGTCCATAAATCCCTTTCATTTTGATTCTGTTTTCCTGAATTTTCTGTATTGTAATGGCCAAGCTGCGTTCTAATAAAATCTAGTTTTACTAATTCAAAGACCTTGTAGTATTTTTAGTTCGCTTAATTGAAAGAAAAGCTACAAGTAGATCTGGCTCAAAGTAGTGGTTGATGTAGGGCCCAATTACAGTCAAGGTGATGAATCTGAGAAATTCTCTCAATCTTTTAGCAATTGCAGATGCAGTCTAGACTGGCCACTAATTTTATTGGAACTGTCTTGTTTTCACTGGTGGTGATATCACAGATACCAGCAGCTAATTTTAAAAAGAAAAAAGATTTTTCTAAAGGTTCTTCAGTAACTGCAGAAGTTCTAGCTAGTATAGATAACGTCTGTATGTATGACCATTGACTAATGAAAACTAGAAAATTGCAAATTCGGTTTGCCACTTTTTTTTTTCTTCTTTTTTTCCTCACATTTCAGGTGTTGGTTAGTAACATAAATTTGAGGAAATGATTGTTTTTAAAAAACACCTTTTGGGGTTTTTGGAAAGCACAATATTATTGAAGGGCCATTTATGTTCTGCAGGTGTTGCAGGTGATGTTGACTTGGACTCCAAATTAGCACAATTACATCTCAGATAAAAAAGGAGCGAATAAGTAATGAAATGTAAGAATAAGGAAATAGTAGACATAGTAGACTGTCATTTATCCTTGGGGTGATTGGTTCCTTCATGGATAAGGTGGGGAAAAAATGTTTACTGATGAGTATTACACAGAAAGCAAAAAATATGAACTCATGATAATATGTCAGATACCATATTGCAAACTAGAGTATTAACAGAATTGTTGAGTAGACTAGAAGCAGCCACGCATATTCTCCTCTCAGACATTAGAAAGCTGGAGCTGCAGTGATAAGAATTATTTAAAAAAAATAGTATGGCACAGCGGAATTATGTGAAGACAAATAGGGAATTTAAAGAGTGGGATGTAAACGTACAATAAAACCAACTGAACAACAACAAAATAGCCACAAGGGACAAGCTTAGAGTGCTTTGTACATGGCAGCAGAACAAGTGTTAGGATGCTATGGATTAGTGAGAGCAGGAGAATCACCTATGGAGTAGATATTTGAATACAGTATACAAAACCAAAAACTACTCAGGCTTAAAGAATGAACGTACCATGATCAGGGACAAATGGTGGTATTGGATACTTCCTATGCATGTGCATTGAACAGAAACAATGATCGCACTTGCTGCTACTGATTTATCTTCTTCGTTTTCTTTAATTCTACTGTGAGGACCCTAATAAAACCAAAGAACATTCATGCGTCATTGTGATGGGTGGCAACGTACACTGAACTTATTAAAGACAGAATTTGCTGTCTTTAAAACTGACTTTTTTCAAAGTAAGATATAAAGGAGGAAACTGTAAAATAGTGGTATGTTTAGGAAATTAAGCTACAATGCCAGTAACTTTTTATGCTACTGCTCTGTATAATATAAATATCAGCTGTCACTAGATTGCTGTCTTTCCATTTCTTGCTTCTGCAGTAGTCCCTTTAGTTAAAGCTGGAGAAACATTGCTTAAAACAAACAAACCCAAATGTGTTCATTCTTCACATCAAATAATTTTCTGTAGTTTTAAAGAAATAGTGGATTGTACCAGTCGGTGCCAGTGGCTCTCCAGCCATATGAATTATGTTGCCATAAAGCATAAATCTCTAGATGTCACTGGCCCGTCTGACCCGTACTGGTACATTTGTAATTAGCGGGAACTCTTAAATCTATATGCTCTTATCTTAATGGAAAGTAGTGTTGTAGATTGGATACAGTGTTCACTGCTAGAGTTCAAGGGTTCTCAAATTCAGTTCGATAAAAACTGAATTTATTTGTTGCTGGAGCATGTGAATCAGCTTCTCTGGAAACCTGGTTATTTGTTGGGTTACATACAATGACCTTCGAAGTGTTCACACGGCTGTACAGAATCTTCCGAAATGAAATGAGATCCCATACTTTGCTTTTGTTCTGTCGAGTTTTTTTTACGTCTTGTGACGCATTTGAGGTTAAGGAGCAAGGTTCTCCAGTAATAATTTTATATTTTGATTGAACCAAGCATTCCCTCTACAAAACTTTAAGCAGTGTGTTTTCATACACTGACAGAATGGCATGCTGGAAGGAAGAGATGTGATTAGTGTAATCACCTGCATAACATGCACCGTATCTTTTAATGAAGTCAGTCCTTTTTAAAGTAATCCTTACCTCTGAGGCAGTGAAGTTCCGAATTTAAAATAAGCAGTGATGGAAAATCCATCTTAGGTCCTTGTAAGTTGCTCCCCATAAATATTTTCGCTATTTAAAAATATTTTAAAAGCTGTTTATTTCTATTAAGAACTTGTTTAATTTCAGCTTTCACTCACTGGATTTTAGTATACCTCGGCCTGGATTAAGGAGTCTGTTACAATAATGTTTTATTTTATATTTTTATGATCTCTAAAGTTCTCTTAATTAAAAATCTATAAATCTATGATACCAACAGAAATTTTGTTACCCCTGTGTAATACTTTGTTAACAGGTTCAGGTGCCTACTTTTCCCATTGTTTTGTGAGAGGTTAATGTTGAATTGACAGCCTTACTCTGAGATCGTTCTGTCTTCAAATTTTAAGGAAAGGCACAAGCTTTTTTCCTACTTTTCCAGAATGTCTTCAGTACCCCACATATTAGGGGAAAATAACAAAAAAATCAAAATCAGTCCAAATATATAATAGATTAAAGAGGGAAGACAAGTGTTAGAAGGTATGGTCTGAAATAAGGAAAAAATGAAAATTAGTCCAAACATATAATAGATTAAAGAGAGAGGACAGGTGTTAGGAGGTATGGTCTGTTTCTTTACATCACATTTTTTCCAAAGAAGTTGTGTGTAGGTTTTGGGAGAAACANGGAAAAAAGAAAACAGAAAAGGTTATTTTCATTAAGCATGTCATCTGCACTGTTATGTCTTTGGATGTCATCTTTTACGTTAGGAATTGTATGTGTTCTCTGATTGTCTGCATTACTTATATCTGTTTGGGTAAAGGACTGTTCTGATTAGGAAGCGCAGACCTCTATTATCTTTAATTATGTTAATTCACTTGAGAATGTAATGGTGATGTGATTCTTATGCCTCAGTATTTCCAAACTAACAAAACTACAGCAAATCCTGAGAACACAGAGCTGGGGAAGATAAAAGTTTTTGGATATCATCATGGATGGCTAGCTATGCATTGTGTTTTATTTAAAACATCCATCAGCATAAAAATAACAGCAGGAAAAGTTTCAGTAATAAGAAATCAATCGGAATTCAGCAATTTAGTTCTTATTCTTAAAGTTTATTTCCATCACTACAGATTTTTACTTTGTCCTTTTTTTTTTTTGGATTAGTGAAACAGTGGTAAATAATTATGGAATGGTACATGTGACTTCTATCACAATATGAGGCTTATTCTAAATGTGTTTACTAGGGACAGAGCAACTTTCTTTAACATGTTTAAAGAAAGAGCAGATTTAATAAAAGTTAGATGATAAATTTCCCTAAGATTTTTAGGAATTTCTCAGAGGTAATTGATGAACAGATTGACAAATGCAGATAACCAGCAACAAGACAATGTGTGCATCTAGAAGTTGGTGGGAATGTTCAGAAAGATTATTAACGGCCCTTAATATTAATTGCAGAGGAAAAAATCAACTTTGCTCCCACAGGGCTTTATTTGAAAACAATCCTGTTTAATGTGTTAATTATGGAGTTGGAAAATGGAACAGCTCCTTCTCCATAGTATGGAAGTTTGTAGACTTTACAAGGGCAAGGGGGGACTGTTGTCATCCAGTATGTCACAGTGAAATTGTGCAAGCTTTGAGCTTGGTTGTATCTGTAGTTCAGACAACTAAAAGATTCTGTTCCATGCAGGAATATAGTGTTGCATCTGTAGGAATAAGAGCAAAAACGTCTTATTAAAAATAATTAATAGTTAGATAATTTAAAGCTTAATGAAGGAGAAAGACATGTAGAGATGATAATAGCAGTATTGCTATTGTAGTGAAACTAGCAGGGAAATAACCTCCTTAAAAACCCAACCAAACAAAAAACGCACTAAAACCCCTAAAGCTTTGACCCTCCATAGGAAAAAATGTAAATTGTTTCATTTGAAGGTAGCAACGGTTGATCTTGTGGAATAAAGAGTTCTCTTTGAGAGAAATGAAGAAAAGCTGCAGGCAAATAGGTAAGGCTAATTGTAGTTTCCAAGTATAAGGAATTGTAAATAGCATACTTTCAGCGAAAGGATGACCCCTACATGCAGAAGCAGAAGCTTGCAGTCACAATTAAAGCCAAGTTCAAGAACTTTTTTTGAAGAACGGTTGGAATCTGAGATACAAATTGTCTGCTGCAAGGGGAGCAGACATGAGTTAGTTTGAACCACAGATGCTTAACAGTTCTCTGCTCTTGTAAAATGTAAGCTGGTATTACTAATGCCAGTTTAATACAGTGAATAAAAGTAACAAGAGGTTAAACAGATTTAGTGAATAAAAGTTTGTTTCTGCAAGATGCGAGATTAATGTTTCATTAAGAAGGAAAAGACCTGTACAAAAGTTTTAAAAAGTGTTGGGTTTATTACTAAAAAGGAGGGTCCTTTATGTAAATTGATCATATCTACAGTAATCTAAATGTCTTATACTGGTATTACTTTGCTATATGTAGAAATTTGTAGTCATTTGGGTGGCAGTATGGTAGAGAGAGAATGCAGAGCATAGGATCTGCATCGACGACCTGATTTAAAATCACATGGTTTTCCTGGGCTTGCAATATGACCCTATGTGAACCAGCATCCCAGCAGCAGTGAGCTCAGAGGCTTTGATCACACCCAGAACTCTGTGGGAAGACTTTTATTAGGGGGCACTGAAGAGCTATGTGAATACAGAGCGATTTGTGGAAAAATCTTTGGTTGTACAGAAATGACGTGGCAATCTTTTGCTGGGGCTTGGGCTCCCTTTTGGTATAGGTTCCTTAAAGTCTTATATTTCACTGAGCGCTTTAGGAAACTGCCCTACCTTGACTGTAAAAGTTATTTGGTGAACAAAAGCATGTTCTTATGTATAATGCAACAGAAATTATTTGAATATAGTGAATTTATGTATGGCTGTTTAAAACAGCCTTCGAGCACTTTCATTGCTTATTCATCTTGGAGTAAATTACTTTTGACATCAAACAATTCTACTCCTAATATTTATTACAGTGAACAAATGTGAATCCCCCTATTTTTCATCCTTCCCAGGGATAGCCCTCCCCAGATCACCAGTTTACTCATGGAGAACCAGCCCTTAGATTTTCAGTTGTTTTTAAAATTGGGTATTGTATCTAACATCCCCCTAGAGTGAGGATCTTCTCTATAGTAAACTTCAACTGAGAGTTGAATTCATGGTCTGGCTTCTTGTCCCAGTGTCCACAGATTGTCCTCAAATTCATATTATAGTTTGTCTAAAATGAGCTTGTTAGGGACTGGATGTAGCTCAAAGGTGTGCTGGACCAAAGGGCATGTATGTTTGTACAACCAGTGCCACATCGTGGCACCACGTTCCTCAGGGCCATCTCAGGCAATGTTGTTGTGCGAGCCCAAAGATAGTCAATCTGTAGCTGTAGATGTGTAAGCCTTTAAAGTAGAATTATTTTTCTAAGCCATACAGTAGATAAAAACAATTTGGACATTGCACACAGCTAGGCTTTGCACAGAATTTTGAAGCATATTATCACTGTTTTTAATTAAAGCAGAAGAGGAAGCAGGTCATGCGGGTGGGTGTAGGTGGAACCTTTCTGTTACCCTGACCCTTACGCTGCAGTTTGCACCTTCCCTGTGAGTTCATTGTGACCTCTTTGATTTCTGAAGGCAATTTTCCCTTCCGGCTCATCCAGGTCTTGGTGTAGGCAGTTGCCTCCAAGACTGAGCTGGTTAATGTGACTTAAAAGTGCGAATGACTCAGCCATTGCCTTTTTATAGCTTTCTTGTTTCTGTGTCAGGGCACTGCATGGTCACCATCCCACTGGCTTTGTTACCAAGGTAATCCTCTGCTTGTCAAGGCCTTTTTCCTCCTTACTTAATGGTTTATTGGTTAGCAGTCTGAGTTTGCATAATGGGCCACTTCCATTTAAGAACTTTGTATTGTTGAGGCCAGACCAGAATCTGAACCCAACGTGGAGGTGGAGGGTTAGCAGAAAGGAAGAGGACAGTGAATCCAAAACGAAGTTGAGTGCTTAGAAAAGCTCAAATTAAAAATTCTCTGTGTGGTTCAGCTTGGGAGTGGGGCCTAAAAGTTTATTTTGGCCTGTTTTTTCTGCCTAAGTTTTAGGAAAGATGAGAGGAGAGTTCCGTTTATGAAACAAAGTAAACAAGTATGTCAAAAACTTGTTGCTTGGAGACGCGGAGACAGATATTCCTCCAAACCATCCTGCTCCATCTATTTTTTAAATTTTTTTAAAAAAATCTTTCTTTCATGTTCCTCCTTTTTTTAGGAAAGGTGATGGGAACTGCCCGTGTCAACTATGATCATTTCAGCCCAATATGCTGGAGGCTGTACTGGGCTGTCATTGACTAATGATAGGTGCTTTTATCTGTAGAAAGGGGTGTTTTCTTTTCTCTTTTCCATTGCTCTTTTACCTCTCATTGTTAGTCTCTATCCTCTTAGCATTTGCCTTTTATTTCTCTCCTTTGCAATTGTTATGCACTCATTCTTTTCTGTGTCTTTTTGTCTTTACTTGTACTCTTGTATTAGTAGAGACAGAGAATGGGCAAATGGATTGAGAATAGTATTGGAAACCAGGCTCCCTTGAGTATCAGAGCTCTTGCAACGTCTCTTTATGCTGCTCAGGTCAGATCACAGTGAACGTCTGCATTGCTCAATACTGCAGATAAACTTAACGCAACAGCAGAATCTCAACTATATACATACTCCCAGGTATCACTGCAGTCCTCTGCCAGCCAGATCAGTCAAGAGGTGGCATTTCTAGGACTGTGTGCATTGCTAGTATTTCTAATGTCTGAGCTAGTTCGTCCTGTGCTCCAGCCTACCCTGTCCCCATAGTAATTCAGAGCCAGCTTGTCCATCTCTAATGTCACGCTGTTATGCTCTGTAGACATGCTCAAGGATGTAACTATTCAAGTATTCAGATATCTAGCTCCCAGTGAAGCACATAAATGCATCTGTGAAGTCAGTCAGAATTTTTCTGTCAGTATTTGTCTGGAGAGATTGTGTATCGTGCTGTAAGGAATTCCATATTCTGCACGTAAGCCTGGCTTTGTGTGGAGAGGTGTTTGTTTTGACATGGTTCTCAACCTAAGGATGGAAACCAAGAAAGCACAGACTGTCTGTCGTTCAGTTTCTCAGTCAACTTAAGCCAGTTTGTGTCAGTGCTGCTGCTGAAGAGGCAGTCCTGTCCTCCCCTTCACCTCTGCTGCCTTATTCGGAGCTTTGCTTTTTACTGGTGCTGTCACCCACGTGACTCCAAAGTCAGGCAGGGAACGGAAAACTTGTTTTTCTTCTGTAGGATTAGTTAGTATTCAGCCAGGTTATGTTCTTGATGGAACACATAGCACTGTTGCAAAGTGCAAAGGCTTAGGAACATGCAGGAAGAGCTGAACTGGCCTCTCAGCTGTCCAAGAGTAGGTCAGTTTAAAGCACGTGTGGAAGTGCCCCATTAGTCTGTACACATGGACTGAAAGCCAAGATGGTAATTGATGTCAGAGAATAATTTGTAAAGCATACTTTTTTTAGTAGTCTATATAAATATCTTGAAGTATTAAGGCTGTTATAAATTTAGTATTTGGAAGCGAGAGCAAATTTTATTGTTTCCTCTCATCTTACTGTCTTTCTACCTTGCTGGTCGTTTTTGTTTCTCACTTATGAAGACCAGTTTTTGCCTTCCAGTAGCAAATATACTGTTGGAAGTACAGAAGTGCGCTGCCAGTATTGCCAATCTTGTATTGCCACCACATTAATCCTACGGATTTGCTATGAATCAGGTAGAATTTTTTTTTTTCTTTATTAGTTATGAAAAGTTTAGCATCTGTCTTTCATCTCTGCAGTGCTCTGCATTGCAGATGTGAACTGGACTAACAACTGGAGGCCTGTTCTTGGTTGGCAGTACTTATATTTCCAAGAAATTATCAGTTTGCTTCAGCAAATGTCGCTTTTGCTCATGTAGAGTTAAAATATTTTTACCGTTACATTTAAGTTGCAGCATAGAAATGAGAGGCATTGTCACTTGTGAGCAGTTTATGAGCATCAGAATGGACATTTGTGTAAGTCACAAGTAAAGTGGGACTATATGGAGGAAAACTGTGGTGTGATAGACAAACAAGTAATTTCACGTGCAGAATATTTTGGTTTTGTAGAAGGTTCCAAACAATAAAATTCTGATGTTTGAAAAGCTTGGTGATAAGAGTGGTTGTGGGGTTAGATTTTTGGCAACTGTTAAGTTAATGAAGAATTACAATGATGTGGTTAGATTTTGGCTATGATATAGGAATCCGTTTTAATGAATTGTCAACTAAAGTAAATATTTATTTTTTTTTACAGATCGGCTTTGAAGACAGACTGTCTAAACAAATGTTTGCATTGAACAATAGTAATCGGAATGGGTAGAGACATTTATGTTTTGCTGTATTTAGGAAAAGCTAAAAGCTTAAAACAAGAGATGGACATATTTTGGCACACGTTCCAGGAAGAAAAAGTATAGTTATGCAATAGAATTCATTAAAATATATTATTGAAAAAGCGTGGAGCTAGTTTCAGGATTAGGGCAGCAATCACCTGTAAACTTCTCTAGAAGTATTATTAACAGTGCTATTACCTTACTTTCCTTATTTGATAATATAAAATTCCAAATGCAAACTTAATAATCATGCATTGCCAGTTTATAATATATGTGAACAGCAGAGAGTAAGTTTCACTCAAACTTTCTGCTACAAATGTTTTCTTAACTCTGCAATCATAAAAACACCATGTGAATTTTAATTCAGTGAGATTTACCCCAAAGAACAATCAGTATGTGTTTGCAAATTACAGAGGCTGGTTTCTCAGATGAGAAACCTAACTTCTCATTTTGAAGAAAGAACGTATTGTTGAACAAATTTGTTCCTGAGTATTTAGAAAATGACAATAAGTTGGAAACTCCAGGGAAAAGCAAAAAACAAAAAAAAAGTTACTTGAGAAACAGTGGATATCAGCCTAGTGTAGAAGGTAACAGGAAAGGAGATCTCTTTTACTTGTGGCTACTACTTTTTGCTTCCATCTATAATAATACACTTTTATGTTTATATGAAAAATGTCATGGGATGCCATTATCCTCTCACCTGCTCACACAGGTTATCTTCCTCACAGCTACTGGAAAACCAGGTGTAAGCCAGGTGTAATCTATGAAGCAATTTATGTTTTCAGTGAAATACTTCAATCTAATTGTTTGGGGAATATTTGGTCAAATAGTCGTAAGATATCATTAGCATCCTTTCCTTTATCCAACTGAGCAATTCCTTTTCACCTGTTCAGTCTAGGAAGATTGTTGTAGAAATCGCAAGGAAGAAATAGTCTATCTTTTCATATACATACACTTGGGCAGGTAACTTCTTTTTAGTCTTTTGTCATTTAAAATTGCTATTGTGACAGCAGCTGAAGAAATGGTGAGGAAAATGCACTAATTTGACTTTTTAATTTTACTTATTTGCTTTATGGGGTAGATTTTGCTGCAAATGAAAAAAATTCTTTTAGGTTTTTAATAACTCTTTTTCTTGTATGTGTCATTTTTATAGTTAAAAGTATTACTCACCCTTTCATATTTAATTTTGATGGATGTTTTTCCTATTTCTTGGTAAAGGTTGCAACTGAGGCAGTATTCTGATTGAAACAACTGATCATCCAGGTTATCTTTTGTGTCACCAGTATGATTGCCTTCCACTGAAATGAATTTGCTTTTATAGGCTTTGGACTGTGTTACAGCTTTGAATATATTTTTGTATAATGAGAGGTATATGTTTTGAGTACCCATGTTAATAGTTAGTGAGAAAAAACATGCTTAAAAAGAAAGAAATTGTATTTGACACATTTTAAAGTATCATAACTCATAAATTATTGACTAGAATAACTGTCTACTTAAAACTTACATTTTGAATACAGAGGCAAACTGGAGTAGCAACCATCTTTATACAAAAAAGAAACAGGTTCTGAAAGACAATTGAACATTGTCTGTTGGAAAAATGAGAATACCTGCCACATTAACTGTGTTTACAGCAACTAGAAACTGTCTCATAGTTTTCTTAATCACATGTATGGGTGTTTTCAGCATTGTAAAATATGAAGCCTAATGATTTTTTGCAGAAGTGTGGAAACTGAATAATAACAATTTTAGTAAACACTACATATTATGAGTTAACTCTGCTACCACGTGTTTGCAAATGAGAGGAGTCTGAGGGCTGGTTTTATATGTGATTTATAAATATATTGATTAGGGAGTTCTGATACATCTCTCTTTTTGAAGAAGTTGTCTGGTAGTAATACAGTGAAAATCTTTTGCAGACTGTAACTAAATTTTGCATAGACTCACTAGCCTGTTAATTTCGAGTGGTAGTAATTAGTCAAGACATTCTTCTGAACAAAGCAGTACAACTTATTTTGTGTATACTAGATGATGTTGCTAAATACTGAATACGTAACTTATTAAATTAAGCTTTATGAAGTGTATTGTTATTCAAGGAGCAATACCTGAACTTCTTTTGATTTTGTTTACAGAACTGTGTATTTGGTGGCGGTTTTTTGTTTGTTTTGTTGTTTTGTGGTTTTTGGTGGTGTCTCTTTTTTTTCTGTATTACTGAAATTAGCTTGACAGTTAAACATAATTTTCTGGAGAAAACAATTTTAAACATTTGGGATATTATATACAGAGGGCTTGATTTGGATCTCTTACGCAGTGTACAATATGATATTATTGGTCTGTCTTTCCCTGCTAGAGTTCTCATGGTGCTCTAGGTATATGGGACTTTTAATTTTTTATTTTAATTTTAAAATAAAGGGAAATATTTAAACTAGAATTATTTAAAATGAACATTTTTTTCATCAAATTTTTCTATTTCTCTGTTGTGTGTGGTTTTTTTTTTTTTTTTTTTATGGACGAGCTAGCTTACATATGGCATTGGTTATATCACTTACATCACTTTCCATCTCTTGAGGTGCATTGCATGTCTCTTACAACCTGACAGCTGGATTTTTCTGTATTTGGAATTTCAAAAATAAAATCATCTGTCTTGAAAATTTCATGAAAGCCTGAAACGACAAATGAAATGCCAGCAACTTGCTGTTGCCTTTATTTTAGGCCCTGATTAAGCTTTTAAGACTAAGATAGTCTGGTGAATCCCTTTTGTTTTTAAATGAGTACTGCCCTTTTTAGTGCAAAATTAAGAAACCCTGAATACTGTTGGAAAGTTTAACCCCCTGAACAGCTGAACAGGATTCTTGAATTTGTTGTATTCCATATGTTGCTAGGTTGATCTTGGCTGTCTGTCTGATGCCCACCGAGCCACTGTCTCACTCCCTGTCCTCAACAAGACAGGGGAGAAAATCGGATGAAAACCTTTTAGGTGGAGATAAAGACAGAGCGATCACTTACCAATTACTGGCACAGGCAAAACAGACTTCGGGAAAATTAATTTAATTTATTGCTAATTAAAATAGAGTTGGATCATGAGGAAAAAAAAAAGACAAAACCTAAAACACCTTCTTCCATCCTCACTTTTTTTCCCAGTCTCAACTTCACTCCTTCACTCCTGACTCTTCTACTTCCTCGCCTCTCCTGCCCCGAGTGGTGCAGGGGAGATAGGGAATGGGGAATAGGGGTGCAATCAGTTCATAACACTTCATCTCTGATGCCCTTCCTCACCCTTTTTCCCTGCTCCAGTGTGAGTCCTCTCTGTGGGCTGCAGTCCTTTAGGATAAACCTTCTCCTGCGTGTGCTCTCCATTGGATGCAGTTCCTTCAGGACGTATCCATCTGCTGCAGTGTTGGGTCCTCCGTGGCCTGCATTAATATCTGCTCCAATGTGGTTCTTTATGGGCTACAGGGAAATACCTGCTTTACCATGGTCTTCTTCATGGGCTGCAGGGGAATACCTGCTCCAATGCCTTGAGCACTTCATCGCTTCCTCCTTCTCTGACCTTGGGGTTTGCAGGGTGGTTTCTCATGCTTTCTATACCTCACTCCTCACACTGCCAGGCAGTGTTTTGTCCTTTCTTAAATGTGTTTTCCCAGAGGTACCACCAGCATCACTGATGGGCTCAGCTATGTCCTGTGGTGGGTCCATGCTGTGTCCAGCATGGGGCAGCCCCTCACCTGTTCTCACACAGCCCACCTTGCAGCTCCCCCACTACCAAAACCTTGCCATGTACACCCAATACAATATGTATGCAGCATGGTAGGGAATCTATTCTTAAGGGTTTAGGGGAGAAAAAAAAAATTGCATGTAAATGTTTAAGCACTCAGTGGATGTGGCAGTGGTGTGCTTGGGAGTTTTTGGGAGTAGAGGAACACTAGCAAGGTTATGAAGAAGTATTTTATATGTGAACGGAGACAGCATATATGCTATTCTCTAAATAGATTATATGCAATATTTGGATATTACACTAATAATATTCATGGATGTTGTGTAATTTTGTCTGTTCTAGGGAGTATGACTTCTGCAACGTCACCTATCATTTTGAAATGGGACCCCAAAAGTTTGGAAATCAGGACTCTCACAGTAGAGAGGCTATTGGAGCCACTTGTTACCCAGGCAAGTATCTTTGATTTACTTTGCTTCTTCCTTTAGCCTGATGCTATATTTACTCATTTTATGTAATTATCTTAATAGTCTTTGATAATAAAAACTTGAACAGTTTTTGTTTGTGATCTCTAGTGCAAAGCTCTATTCAAACATGTTTAGAAGTTCTTGTTCTAAATAATTTATAGTCTCAAAGTATGAGCAGGGATGCAGTAGCAACAACTGTTTCATTATGTTTGTCTTTTAAAAGCAGTTTAGAAATTTATGAAACAGTCAATTTAAGACAGGGATCTGACTGAGTACATACTCTTGGTTTGTTATTATAATACCATGGAAGACAGGTTCACATTAAAAACAAAAAAAAACAACGAACCAAATGAAAGAAACTCTTAAAACCTGTTTCATTTTGTGCTGTGATTGATTAGGAGTCTATGCTCAACCATTTATCTTTCAACTGAGTAAAATTTGCCAATAGCAGGTAAAATATTTGTACAGTGGTCTAAAAAGAGCAAGATGAATGTGATGCTAAGTAACGTGTATAATGTATGTGTTAATGGTATCCAGCTTTTAACCAGATGGACCAGTTTTTTTATTGTCAGAGAAAATCATTGTAATCTATGTATATCACGTTTCCTGTGCCTGTACAAATTTACATGTGTTGTGAGTGCACGGACAGGGGCAGGAGCTGTGCAGTCCAGACAACTATGGCAGTAGAAATCAAACTTCTGTCGCTATCAGTGCAAGTTGCTGAGCCTGTCGCCTGATACCTTTTTGTTCATGAGTTGCCATTAATAATGGGATGCTGGTTACATAATTTAATTCTAGTAAGCTTCAAGATGGGTAGCTCCATTATTTAAAATACACACATGTCATTTTTCTTCTAGGAATACTCATTATATTAAAAATGAATGCCAGCTAACCCCATCTGTCCATCCACCTGTTGCTAACAGTTTTCTCATAGACATTGTGGATCTTGAGATTGGTCTGCTGGATAGAAACGTAGGTCTTCTTTTGAGTATGAGACCAGACTTGATGTTTTTGTTCTGAGAATAAAGCAGAGATAAAATATAAATTGCCACTTCTTTAATTCCCCCAAAATGATGTCTCTGTATGGTTCCTATGCTCCTTATAGTGAGTCACTTTCCAAAGAAATTACACCTATTCTTCTTTCTTTGTTTTTGAAAAAAAATTATGTTATCTTTCTACAAATTATTCTGGACATGAAAGTCTCTAACAATGTACACAACTTTACAGACACAGGGGCAAAAATCACATAGCTGTTGATAACATGGTAATTAACTGTCATTATAAACCTTGATAATTTTGTCGTTGATATGGAAGGTCGACTAAAATCCCAAATTCATTGTGGTACCAACTGAAAATTAGGTTATGAGCTCTCTCTGTTATTCTGATGCTGCTGTTGGCGTATAAAGTGAAGCTGCTGTGAACCATGATCTGCTGTGAAAAGTGCAAATTACTGAGTCTTCTGTGAGTGAATTTCCTGTTTTCCTTTCACTTTATTTTCCAATACCTTGCTCAGAAAAGAGAATGCATTGGCCAAAAAGTGAAAGTACCATTGTAGTTGCATATTCTCAAGTTGCTTTGTTTAACTTTTGGTTTAGCTAGATTTATGTTTGATAGCACACCTCAACAAATGTAAATAAAGAAATTACAGGACAGGGATTTCTTCAGTGGTGGAAATTAAGGTGCCCAAGATCCTTACCTCTGTATTTTGATGAGGAACAATGTATTTCTATTTTAGTAGTACGACAAGACTAGAGAAAATAAAGTGTAGTCCAATGGGAACAGAGAAATGTTGGGCTATTTTTTCACTAAAGTATGTTTGACTAAAGCATGTTTTTGTGAGCTGCACAAACATAATCACGAAAGCTTCAAGTGATGAGAAATGTGCTACCTTTAGATTGTGTTTCTCTGTTGCATTTTTAGCTTAAGTTATTCAGCTGCTCATTCTGTTTTTCTCAGATAAGTTAACGATCATCCCAGTTTAAAAGCTTTTCTTTTTTCTGTTTAAGATTGCATGTACAGTCTGGTCAAGTCAAGAATAGTGTCTGATTTATCTTGTTTGGGTTTACTGCCTATGCAATGACAACCTCCACAAGATACCAAGTGCACATTCCGTATGCAAAGCTCTTTCCTTCTAAAGAGAACTTTTAATTTGAAAGTTTATCTTGGCAAGTAAATAAATACATAAATATATACTCCTCGTTCAGTTTGAACTCTGAAGTCCAGTGTAGATTCATTAAAAACACAGAAATCGTAGAGATGTGAAGTTCCTCCATAAATCATAAAAAACAGGTCAATGGATAGAAGAGAGAGATTCAATGGCCAGAAAATGCAACAGAACTGTGCTGCGCAAGTTCCTGAGCAACCTGATCTGACTTTGAAGGCAGCCCTTCTTTGACTAGGAGTTTGGAGTAGATGGCATCCTGAGGTCCTGTATAGCCAGTTTTATTTTGGCATTCACACTTGAATAATTAGAGGATTCTTTTGTTCTCCAAGCTGTGCATGATTTTTGGAGAATGCTTGGAAAACCAGAAACAGTTTTATACAAGTCTTCGGGCTCCAAAAATGCTAATCAAGCCTTATGTGTGTGTGGAGATTTAAGTTTTGAACCCAGTGTATATATAGTCACATGATTGACAGATTTTCAAATGGTGGTGCACCCACTTATTTCTACTGAAATTTTCGGGAGTGATCTAGAAATGTGATGTGGATTTGAAAAAGAGCACCTCAGCGTATCAGGAGAATGATATATTAAAACTGAATTTTACACAAGCTTATTAGTGTTCCAGATGAGAAAATATGGATAACCTATGAATTGATTTAGAAGAAATTATAAGACAGAAAGGTTGTCTGAGCTGGAGGCAAAAAAAAAAAAAAAATAAAATCCATTAACTGATCATGGGAATACATTAGAAATGACAGTATTGCACTTATTGTAGGAAGACCTGAACTAGCAAACTAATTAAAACTTTCTCTGGCTGTCAGAGATGTAAGACCATTGAAACTTGCTGGGGTACCCATTTTCCCAGTGCTTGTTGGCATGTTTAAAGAGTGCCCTGACACATATCTTTTATCACATTACTATTATCAAGATTTTGTAAGAAATGTGTGATTGTAAAATTTATTAGAATTTCTGTTCTCGACGATATTGAATTTAATAATTGAAATATGTTTCTTTTCTCTGGCTTCAACGTCACAATTAGCTAAAAGTATAAGGTAATTGTATTTATTGCTAGTTTTGTTTTCTGAGAGTTTGTAACAGTTAACCATTTTTACTATATATCTTATAATTTTTAAGTCTATGAAATTTTTATAAGGAAATGTATAACTAAAAAAATCCTCAAGGAATACTGCCTATTATTCTCACCTTCATGCATAGTAACCAAAATGAATTGCAATTTTATTTGTCAGACCGAGGATGGTTTTCATAAGAAAAAAGAATTGCATTTTTAGGAAGCGCTTAACTGCCATTACCTGATATTTTATGTGTAGCTGGAAAATAGTGCTCATGGAGGTTGCCCATAAGGACTCGGGGGATATTTTTTTTTCATTTATATTTAGTTTAATAATTAAATACAAATATGAATACAAGTTACATATGTTAAGGAGAGAAAAAAACAAAACCACCCAAACTAACCAACCATTAACCAGCAACATTAATGCAATTTTTTTTTTTTTTTTTTTTTTTCAAAACAGCAAAAATACTCATGTGTGAACACATGGGTAAAAAGGTGAAGGAGGCATGTATAATTTTGAAGATAAGATTTGCTCTTTTGATGAGATTTCAATTTTCTAGTGTTAACCTGTGGTTCTTTTTGGTAGTTTTCCTAGGTATTTTAAATAGCAGTGTGACTGTTTTACAAATGTGCCTTTATTACCAGAGCCATGCAGCAGTTGTGCTTTTTACTTTTTGTACTATTATGTTGTAATAGTATTATGTACTATTATGTTTTGTACTATTGTGGGGTTTTTTCAGAATTGTAACAATAACACAAATAATACTAAGTGTTCCTGTTGCAGATTTTTCATGACTGATTATGTTTTTCTTCAGTATGACACATTTTTGTCCTTCTGGAGTTGATGTGAAAAGATAGTTCTGAATTGCAGTGCGTTTCATTTTTTTTTTTTCCCCCCAGTAAATTCAAGATGCCAGTTATAGTAGCTTAGAATGAAACAACAGTATGTTGTAAGGCAGACAAAAATAATTAATAATTTTGCATTTTTTTATATAGTATCACTCAGTAAAATTAAGTAACCTATATCTATAAAATAAACAAGTAATTAGATGAAATTCCAAATAGTTTTAATTAGTGCAATTTAATTAGAAAATCATAATAATTATGGCTGGTGCTATACTTCATGCTTTCTTCTCAAAGAACTTGTGCCTAATCTAATACCTTGTGGAGTATATTTGGAAAATAGACCGGTTTCTATGTTGTTATAAGAAATATAAATATGTTCCCAACCCTTCCAGTTAATCAGATAGAATTTATATTCGGTGAACCTTGTTTTTATTGCGTTTGAACCCTATTTCTGGTGTGCTAACTAGTGTCCACAGGAAATACGTTATTGATTATTACTCTCAAGGAGCTGCATCTGAACCACGCCTATGCATGTGCACATGTGGGTTCCTTTTGGAGAGTTTGTGAATGTGTATGCGCGTTTCAAACAATTTTGAGAAAACCAGTAATAGTTAACGGAGCACTGTATGCCTGATACACGTTCCACTTGTGTTAGTAATTGTGCAGAATTTTTGAGCAATTTCTTTATTTGATAGCTGGATTCAGCTGAAGCCATCTTCAAGACAGACGTGAGGGAAAGTGAATTATAAAGCCATATTGTTTGATCGTTTGAGCTCAGTTCAGCTGTACAAGGTTCAATATTATTTTAATTTAATTTTTTTACTTGAACAGGATTGTTTTCCCAATTGTGAAGTTAGTTTCTGTTTAAGCTCTGTTTCTATCAGAACATGCAGAATCTGTGGCGTTTCTAGGAGGGCAGGAGGTTGAACTGTGCCTCAGTCATTTCTGGCATGGCCTAATTAGGTGATGGCCATTTGTATCAGGGAGTGAAAGTCAAATCCTATCAGAAAAGGATTTTGGAATTTTTCTTTTCTACCTGAAACTGAACTTTAAACATTATTTATGAAGTTATTTTGTTGAATAGGAACAGAATCCACTTTCTCCAACATTATGCTTAAAATAATTTATGAAGTGAAAACTAGCAGGTGCCTGTTATCATCAGGGTGGGTTTTTTTCACCCATTAGATTCTTGAGGAAACATCTGCTGCAATCGCTGTTCCTTCTTTGCCATCGGATTCAGTAACATCTCTGCCCCTCTGTAAACTCTAATTGGGATTTTCTCAGTATGGAGACTTTTTGTGCTGATTAAGAGAACCTTTAACTAAATTTTATCTTTTCTATTTTTATTCTCTCTTGCTGGAAAACTGTAGACTATTTATAGTATGTAGTGTCCTGTAAGGTCCGGACCTTGTCAGTCTGTTTGTCTTCCAGTGATTTTATTCCCTGTTTAAAGGTGTTTATATATGTATTTGTACTTCTGAGTTTATGCATATGCAGGTTAGCATTTGCTGGCAGGAGAATGAAGACTCTGGGGGCTTTAGATCTCATCCATTACTCCCATGGTCTCATCCATTACTCCCATGGTCTGTTTTTATGGAATAATGCTGCTTAAACTTAAAGCAATGAAACACAATGGCTACTTTTTCTTCTCTTGTGCCATACAAACAGATATGGAGAGATGATGAGAAAATTTGTTATTGGACTCAATGATCTGAAAGGTGTTTCCCAACCTAAACAATTCTGTGATTCTGTGTATCTATAGTAGCTGGAAATGCAAGTTATGCTGGGACTGTTATAGGTTTTCAGTCAATGGTGACTGGAAAAGCTTGTAGCTAAAATGAACCTACTCTACTGTGTAATTCTTTGTATTAAATGCTAGATTTTCCGTTCATTCAGGAACTCTTCAATCTTGTTTGTCATTAGCAAACTATTAGTGGTTCAGGGTTACCAGGAAGTGTTTTTGACTTTATGTGGTATGGACAAAACCATTTTCATCACAGTTTAACTTAAAAAATAAAACAAAACAAAACAAACAAACAAAAAAACAACAAAAACCCCAAAACATTAAAACTTTGACTGAGCTTTAACTTCAGGAGAGAGAGAACTGCAGAAAAGTTTCCCCCATCGTGACTGATCAGAGTATAATCATAATGGGGCTAGTGTCTTGTCTGAAAAGAAATATAGCATCTAAACAACAAGAAAAAGACAGCTGAATATCAATCAAGAATAAACACTGAGTAAACAAAGTTTTCCTAGTATTTTCAGTGGCAACTCCATTGCAAGAATGAATGCATTGCAGCGGAGAGATCAAGGCGGGGGTGCTGGATGAATCTTTCCTATAAGTGTAGGACATTCAACAGGGAAGAGTCAGTGCAAGAAATTGCGTAGCTGAAGCCTGGGAAATTCCCTGATACTGTCTTCATTCTTTCTACTGAAATAGTACAGTGTGAAGTTTTCAAACTTTTCTAGCCGTTTTCCTAAAGGTATTCTTTTCTTGCATGCAGTTTTCTTGCAACTATTTAATGGAAGAGTTTTCAGAAAATGGTGTTCGTGCCTGGAATTTCCAAACTCAAAGCAAGATCAAACTAATATGAATAGTTATTGTAATATGTTTCTTCTACTTGTGTCCTTGAAGATGTATAGTTAGGTGCAGTGAAGCAGACCTGAGCCTTTTTCTGTCCTCAAACATACAACTCAGGAGGTTCTTAACAATCCTGTTGATTTAATCGGGGTCATTGCTGTAGAAGGGGAACATCTAAAGGTTTTAAGGGAAAATTGGCTTTGGTTGCATTTTTTAGTTCATTCTTTTCAGTTTGCTTGAAAAGCAGTTACATGTTTTGTTTTTTCAGAGTATCTTGTGAGCTCCATGTCCCTTCCAAAAATTCTCGCAGTCAACAAATGTATTAGCAAATTACAGTCTTTTTCTTTTATGTCAAAAATGCTAATTAAAGCAGGATAGGTGTATCAGCCTATGTTTTAAAAGATGATTGCATAATTAGTAGCCAGTGGCCTTGTTACAAAAGTAGTAATGGATTTTCATTTTGGCTGATAAACAAATTCTTGTTGGTATCATAAACTTATACTTACTAAAAGTGTTTGACAGATTTTTTTTTTTCAAGTGGTTAAAAAAAAAGACTTCAAAATTATATTGCAGCAGATATAACTGCTAATATAATAATTTATATAACTATAATAGTTCATAGAATAGTTTGGGTTGGAAGGGACCTTTAAAGGTCATCTAGTCCAACCCCCCTGCAATGAGCAGGGATATCTTCAACTAGATCAGTTGCTCAGAGTCCCGTCCAACCTGACCTTAAACATTTTCAGGGATGGCGCATCTACCACCTCTCTGGGAAACCTGTTCTAGTATTTCACCACCCTCTTCCTTATATCTAGTCTAAATCTACCCTCTAATTTAAAGCCATTACCCCTTGTCCTGGTAAAAAGTCTGTCCCTATATTTCCTGTAGGGCCCCCTTTTAGTACTGATAGGCTGTAATAAGGTCTCCCCAGAGCCTTCTTTTCTTCAGGCTGAGCAACGCCATCTCAGCCTTTCCTTATAGGAGAGGTGTTCCATCCCTCTGATGGTTTTTGTGGCCCTGTCTGGACCCACTCCAACAGGTCTATGTCTTTGCTGTCCTGAGGGCTCCAGAGCTGGATGCAGTGCTCGAGGTGGGGTCCCACCAGAGCGGAGTAGACGGGCAGAATCACCTCCCTCGACCTACTGGCCATGTTTCTTTTGATGCAGCCCATGATACAGTTGGCTTTCTGGGTTGCAAGCACACATTGCTGGGTTATGTCTAGCTTTTTGTCCATCAGTACCCCCAGGTCCTTCTCCTCAGGGCTGCTCTTAATCCCTTCATCCCCCAGCCTGGATTGATATCGCAGGTTGCCCTGCCTACATGCAGGATCTTTCACTTGGCCTTGTTGAACCTCATGAGGTTCCCATGGGCCCACCTCCTGAGCCTATCCAGGTCCTTCTGGATGGCATCCCGTCCCTCAGGCGTGTCAACTGCACCACTCACCTTGGCATCGTCTGCAAACTTGATGAGGATGCACTTGATCCCACAGTCTGTCATTGATGCAGATATTAAACAGTACTGGTCCCAGTACGGACCCCTGTGGGACACCACTTGTCACCAATCTCAATCTGGACATTTAGCTGTTGACCACTCCCCTCTGGATGCAACCATCCAACCAATTCCTTATCCACCAAACAGCTCACTCATCAATCCATACCTCTCCAATTTAGAGAGAAGGAATAGGCTGCCCAGGGAAGTGGTTGAGGCACCATCCCTGGAGGTATTTAAATGATGGGTAGACATAGTGCTTAAAGATATAGTTTAGATTAGTGATGTTTTTTGTCAGAGATAGGTTGATGGTTGGACTAGATGATCTGAAAGGTCCCTTCCAGCCTAGGCAATTCTATGATTCTATGCTGTGGGGGACCGTGTCAAAGGCCTTACAGCAGTCCAGATAGATGACATCCATTTCTCTTCCCTTGTCCACTGTTATAGTCACTCAGTCATAGAAGGCTACCAGGTTGGTCAGGCAGGACTTGCTCTTGGTGAAGCCATGCTGTCTGTTTTTAATCACCTCCCTGTCCTCCATGTGCCTTAGCATAGCTTCTAGGAGGGTCTGTTCCGTGATCTTCCCAGGCACAGAGTTGAAGCTGACAAGTTGGTAGTTCCCAGGGTTCCCTTTTTCCAGTCACTGGGGACTTCACCTGACTGCCATGACTTTTTAAGTATGATGGCAAGTGGCTTGGCAACTACACCAGCCAAATCCCTCAGGACTCTGGATGCATCTCATCACATCGCATAGACTTATGCATGTAGTTTGAAGTCTAGGGTGTTTTTATAATGTAACTGAGTACTTTAACAGAGGGGGTACTTGAAAAAAAAAAAGTTTTTAATATCACCAAATATGAATTAAATACATTAAAAATAAATAATGTCAGTCACATACTGTATGAGCAGGGAGTTGGTGTGTTTTGTTATGCAGCAACTTCAAAATAGCTGTTATGGTATCCAACTGAATGTGAGCTCATAGTAGCAAAAGTTAATATGAACCTTAAGTGGATCGTCTGGTGGGTATAAAGTAAAATTAGGGAGATAGTATTATTGCTATAATGTAGTATTAATGAGATAATTATTGGAAGGATTCCCTATTCTCAAAAAAGGTGTTGACAAATTGGAAGGAAATCGGAGAAGATTTATGTGAATGATTCAAGTTTTGTGTTTTAATGGCAGACTAAATTCTTTGGTTGTATTTCATTTATATGCAGGCTTATCAATAAAAAGAAATTATCTTAAATTAACTGCGGGTATAGATTTTAAGACTATTTCTGATAGAGCTTATAGCATAAATAATATTCTAGAATTAATTTAAACTAAATTCAGGCATGGGATTCACACCCTGAAACTAAATTATCCCATAATTAAAATGATACCCAGTAAGAATTTTGAAGTAGTCACAAAAGTAGTAAGTTAAGAGGTATTATGATCTCAACCAATATACATTTCTGTATGTGCAAAAAGTTTTATTGCAGTTTTTTGTCTGACAAAATCCTCTGGCTGGAAATTGAAACTATAAATAAGTATAAAGTATAAATAATCTATAAATAACACACACGCTGGAATAGTTCTTCTAGAATGGTGGTTCCCTTTTTCTTTTTAGCTCATTTGGTTAAGTACAAGTACCATTTTTTAAAAAAAACCCAAAACATCTCGGTCCTACCAGAATCTTTGATTAAAAACTGGATATAGTTTTGAAGGACATGCTTTAGGTCTACCAGGAGTTATAAAATTGGGAAAAGGATTACTGGAAGAACAAAAAACTGCAATAAAGGGGCTTCTCACTTTATGAATTAAGGAGGAAGCAGGAGCAGGATCGCTTGTTTTCTGTCATAGATCATATTTTCCAGGAAAAAGGAAAATAGATGCACAACCTATATGATTAAATACGTGTGCTGATAATGTCTTCGGAAGCAATTTGGATATTAAAGTTTGTAATCCATCTTAGCTTAGTTCTTGAGAATGGTGTAAAAATATTACACACTTTCTTGTTTTTCATTAACTTAATTTGCTGTATGTCATCTATCCACAAAAGTTAGAAAGGCTACAAAATAAGCCTGATTACAAAAAGAATATGCCAATTACAAGGTTTTGCTTTGAGGTGTTAATTAAACTAATTAGAATAGATCCATGTTCTGAAAAGCAATGGCAATTTTTGTTCCATTTCCATTCAATATGTATTTCTGAAGACTGACTGATTTATTTGGAGTTCAAAGAATTCAGGGCATGGATACGTGGATTTATTTATTTATTTATTCTTATGTTAATTTCTTTGGAATATTGATTCCATTTGGTGTGCAGTTTTTAATGGATCCATATACATTTTGTAGCCATCCTTGAATGTTTCATGAAATGCAATAGTAGGGAACTAGACAGATCTGAGCTTTTGGTTTATTTTAAACAAGTAATTGAATTTCAGCCAAAGAAACTTAGAAATATATTGCAGTTTTACCTTAAACACATGTTCTAAATCACCATATTTCATTTCCTCTTTGGGAAATTAATTTTTAGTATCTCTTTCCACAACCTTATAAGTGGTTGGTGTTCTTGTATATTATGTGTCTGAGCACCAAATGCTCAGATTGTGAAGAAACGTCCTCTTCTACTTGTCTCTTTCAGTGGGAAGATTAATATTTTCCCCTTGATGTATTGAAGTTCTTCTCTTATTTAGTATATTTCTATGTACTACTATAGTCATTCAGTACTCGCTGACGAGACTTCTCAAACCTTTTACTACTGTGTAATGGGGTTATTAAGTATGTAATTCATGCTTAGCGTATTGAAGTGTTCAATATTGTGCAGATGACCTTTGAAGAATACACAATATTGCTCTGCTCCTAAGTGAAGTCAGTACTAGAATTTTAATTCTCATTTAGTTTGTTGGGTTAGTGTGGAACAAGGGACTAGTTGCTCAGATTTTTCACTTTTGGCCCGTAACTAGCTCATAAGTAAAAGGGTATTTAGCAAAAAGGCATAATCGTAACAAAGTAGCCCTGACATCTTATTTTATGTTAGTATTTTTCTTTAGAAATCATTTTTAAAGATGAAAAAAGATGGAATTGATTATACATATCCTTTTAAACCAAGAAACACAAATTAATTTTAACTTTAAAAAGTTTTAGTGAGGAAACTGAAAATAATTCCTCACCGCAGCCGTGATTCTTCAGATTGCACTCAATCTGCTCTCCTTTTCCAAATCACCTGCCACAGCACTGATGTTTGCGGTGCATGGTTTAGCAGTGTCCTGGGCCGTGTCCCTTGCTCTGGGCTGCACCTGACATGGTGGATCCTGGAGAAGAGGAGCTGTGGCAGAGCTCTGCGCTGCACCCAAGCCAGGCTGGTGCCTCCTCCGGGCTCATTGTTTGGCAGCAGCCTTACGTAGCCCCTTGCTCTGTCACACAGCCAAGGACACTTGGTTGTTGACCTGGGATCTTACACAGCTTTCATGTAACCTGACTCCTTTGGCCACTTCTCTTATCCTGTATCATATGATCCAACTTTTGGAGATTTTTTTCCACCTTTTGCCCCACCTTGAAAACTCGTGACAACAACTGGTGTATTCAGCCCGTGTTCTGTTTTTCTATGTATTTGCTTCCCCCCCCACCCCCCCTGAACTTTATCTTGCCTGTCAGCGTGCATTTGGGATGGAAGGGGTGTGGAACAGATGAATCCTTGACTCTATCTTACTGACAGATGTGGTCGTGTACTTTCTCTGACTTACTAGGGAGCGCTTACTGCACCAAGTCCAGGTCTAGTGTAATTCTCTTCTCAAAGCAACAATCAGATTGGGAGTCAGTCAACCATTCAAAGTTAGTTTATGATCCTTAGACTATACAACACTATACTGACCTTTCAAATTCTGAAGTCAGAAGCTAGCCCTGTGCTTCTGAGGATCATATTATTAGATGTGTGGACTTTCTCATTCAAAAACCTTACCTGCTCGTACAAATGGTTAAACTGTAAGTTTTCAGAGAAGGATTTTGGAGAAGTGCGATTTGCAACGGGAATTAATTTTCCTCATTCATTTCATTTTGCTCTATAGTAATGAAAATGTATTGTATCTGCTTATGCTAATAGTAAGTTCTTTTATTAGAAGGTATTCATATAGAAGCATAATGAATCCAGTGTACTGAATGGCTATTGAAAATTGAGTTGTTTCCAGGGGATACGTATTAACCTATTCAATTTTTCCCAACGCATTACACATATCTGCACTCTGTAGTGCAGAACGATTAAGCTTTTACTACTCTGCTTGAAATACTTTAATTGGCACGTAGTTTTTCACTTTTCTGAAGAAGAAATTGGCTCAAAAAACTTGAGGGAAATGAATGCATGAGGCACTGGATATATATACACACACATATATATGTGTGTATATAGAATTTATTTTTTCCTTCCTGTCTTCTACTCAGTCCATATTCTTTTAATCTCCTTCTTTCATGTGTTCCATCATATAAGAGATCTTTGAATGCTTCCATGAACCTGTATTATTTATATTTTTTATTTTTTTTTAAACTGAGGGACTCAGTGCTTTCACATATGTGAAATATGATATTGTTGACAATTGGAATGCCAATTGGATTGAATGAGAATTGGATTAAAAATGGTTGTGGTGGTGTTTTTGTCCTTTATAGAAAAGAAAATGGTCTTTATTTGAGAAGTTCGTATCTGACATAACTGAAATACTTGTTAAAGTAACTGAAAACATGCGGGTGTATTTTTGGTGTAGTATTGATTATGATCAGTTAGTTCATTTTATAATGTGGTCCATGCCCTGTAAAATAGTTTTCTTTGAGATACTTATGTGAAGAATAAATTAACTGTCAACTAGATATGTTTTTTAGGGAGTTTCTGTATTCAACAGCATTCTAGCATGCTTGTTCGAGATGTATCTGGATTACATCATTTGTTTCCAACCAGAAATGAATGCCACTTTACAGACATGCCTTCTTATCCAGAGCATATTTATAACTGCATTACTGCAAGTATCAAGAATTCAGGAAAGATATCTTAACTGTGCATGTGTTTGGACACAGTACAGGAAAGTCCAAGCTGTGAGCTACATCTGTCTGCTTCCCCATGTGACAGACATCTGGACACAGAAGTTTCTACTTCCTTGCTAGCTTGCTTGGACAAGTAAGAAGGAGTTAGGACTAAGTTATTTTCTATTTTCATATGTTGGTTAGTATCTCATTGCTAGATGCTTTCAGTCTATTTGTCAGGGACTTTCCTGTGTTCCTGGCTTGGTCGCCTGTGTCAGGTTTTCTTGAGTTCATCATGTGCAGTAAAGCTAGGTAGAAAGCTGCAGTGCCATATCACGGAGAGTGAAAAGCTGGTCTTTTGTTCTCAGTCAAGGTAAAATTTAGGTACCTCAGCACTTTATCAAATGTACTTTATCATCATTCCTCAGCCACGGTTAGTTTGGACCATTACTTGAAATTGAAGAGGCCAGACCTGGTTTTGAAGTATGCATACCTGCTGACATGGAAGGCCACATATTTTTGTTGTTAATATACTCTGTTACACAAATACTATAAATTCTTTGGGCAAAATGATTGAAGTTGTACATATTCCCTTTAGTGCCTGTCAGCTTTTTTGATAGATACATAGCAGTAGTATCCCCCCCCCTTCCTCCTTCTTCCCCCAGCTTTATATACTGAGCATGACGTCACATAGTATGGAATATCCCTTTGGTCAGTTGGGGTCACCTGTCCCACCTGTTTCTCCTCCCAGTTTCTTGTGATTCCCAGCCTACTTGCTGGTGTGGCAGTGTGAGGAGCAGAAAAGGCCTTGACTGCTTAGCAACACCCAAAATCATCAATGTTTTACCAACCACTATTTTTATCCAAAATCCAAAAAATAGCACCACACCAGCTGCTAACAAGAAAGTTAACTCCATCATGGCTGAAACCATGACAGGTGAGTACTCTGAGACACTAACAAAATTGCAGCAGTTTTGCTGGCCTTTAGGGTTTAGTCTCCTATAAAAATTTACTTTTTTCTTGCAGTAGAAGAACTGCAAGAGTGTAAATTATTATGGCAATCATCATCCTAGAGCTTTTGCGGGTGTTTAAATTTTACTGAACAAAGTTACTAAGCACTTCGAAACTGAAGACTGGAATTGTGAGCTCAATGTAATAGTTACTGCATAATATTTTATACATCTTTAATGAGAGCTTAGTAATGCATATGCTCTTCACACCTCTCAGCCTTTTTCATTCAACTAAAAATGTTCAAGAGTAAAATTGGTATAATCAAGTTACACAATTGTGTTCTCTTTTGAAGTGATTGGCCCTGCAGTTTTGTCTTTAGACTGAGGAGGGTATTCTCAATTAATGTGAGGGATTTTGCTTTTTCTGGTTGTGTTTTTTGTGTGGGGTTTGTTTTCTGTCTTTTCTTTGTTTTGCGATTTTTTTTATTTTTTTTATTTTTTTAACAACCTGGCAATAGCCCTTTAGGCTGGATGAGCCAGCGAGGACATTAAACATCCATAGATCATTTATTTTACATTTCACATGGAAATGAGATAGGAAGCCAAGAGTATCAGTTTGTATGGAGCAGTGTTAGTTTTGTGTATAATGAAATAGTTAAAGAGCATATTTTTATACATACTTCTGTCAGCAGAGAAATTCTAAATCAATTATGTCAGAAACTAAGTCAGAATAAATTAAGACACTTATATGATGCTTCCCTATTCATTAACAATGATGCTTCTAATGCCGATTTGCCTTGAAGCAGGATGCATCCTTCAGAGTTCTGTCTGCAACCTTTCCTCCAAGTCTACTGAGAAGCAAGGGCAGAAAGACTGATGTTTTTCTCTCTGGAGAAGTAGATATAAGCCACGACCAACTGTGACAGGAGAGCTGCGATCAAATCTGCAGATGTCTCTGTCAATGACCTTTGAGCTGATGCCCACGGAAGTCCTATTAAATAGCCAATAATTTGGTGCTTAACTCTTTTTGGAAATGGGATCACTACCACTGCGAGGAATCAAAGTTGCTATGAGTGGCATGGCCCTGTGTGCTGGTCGAGAGCTTTTTGGTCTAAAAATCTAAAAATCATCCGTTGAAGAAGGTACATGCTAATGCGCTGTTCAAATGTAGTTCTTAATCCATTACTCCATTAATTCCTCATTCACTATAGTCCCTCTGCTACTTGAGACTGAGTACTTTAATGACTGCAGCACTTACACTTTTATCTGGAGTACTGTTCTCTGGTGCTCTGCCTTTTATTTCTGTTCTAAAATGATGCATAGTGTTGAGTGGCTTAGTGTTGAGTAGGTAGATACCACAGTCACATCCAATTGAGGTTATGGACTCAGATGATATAAAGCAGTATAAAGCAAGGCCACTAGAATAGCCACTGGTCATACCTACGACATGTTTTTGAGCATCATTAGAAAAACAATCAAACCCTTTCATTTTTGGGTAGTATTTTCTTCTTAAATCTCAGTTCTGAAGAAACATTTTATTTGCTAAAATGTTTTGGAACATGCAAAAACTTTGGAGCTTCTCAGGAGTCTGTATTCTGATAGCAGAGAAGTCATTTTACAGAGAGTAGTTCTCTGTCCCATATTAGAATCAGGTGTGACTGCAGAGCTGCTGTGAAGGACAAAACCTTGTCCTGAAATGATTATCTGCTTCTGCTGACCTGTAGCTTGTGGATTCTACTGGACTTGATACTAAATGTTAAGCCATGACAAGGAAGCTAAAGGATCTTTAAGTTTATATAATGTAGTCCTCTCATCTCCTTGTCTTCCTGGTCTCCCCTCCAATCCTTTGCTTTTGCTGGTTGCTTGATTTGGTCCCCAGGCACCGTTCCGTTCCAAAGTACCAAGAAAACTTATGATTTGCATCTCAAGAAAATGTAGTTAAATACTTTTGAACTGAAAGGAAAACTGCTGAAAATATTTAAGCTCTGATTCTTTATAGGGTGGAAATTTAGTAGAGAGAAGCATTTTTAGAACTTTGGAAGTGATGGTTTTAGAAGTTTAATTTCAGTTTTTAACTTCCTATAGTAAGTTTATGCAGGATTGTCTTACTACCACCATTTGACCAGAACGTTTCTGTCTACTCCTTCAAATATTTCCCTTGGCCAAAAAACTTCTGGTTATTACATGATCAATCTATGTCCCGTGATAATTTCTTCTCTTTTTTTCTTCCTCCCTGTTCTTCCTATTTATAATATCTGTGTACTCCAGATTTTTTTAAAAACCATTGCATTAAAAAAATTGCTGCTCCATTTAACTCAGAAATTCTTGTGCCTTTCTTAAGGCTACAGTCTGTAGCGGTCTGTGTTTTTTCTCTGCCAAACTCTTAGTAGGTCCTTGCTTTTACAGTAGGTTTGTCAGTAGTTCCTTAAGGCTCCTGTGGTAACATCTGGTTCCTGGGTACTTTGCTCTGACACAGCTTTTGGGCTAGTGTGTTTTTATTACAGAAAAGTGCAGGAATCAGCAGGACTGCATTTTTTGGTTTAGGATTTCCTGTTTTAGAGAAAATTATTTTAGATGAACAGGCTGTTGGGTCTGAATTAATCGGCTGGTTATATATTGAGTTTCATAAGTCTCATTTAAAGAAATCTCATTCATTTATTGGAAAATCAGTCACGTTACAAATGTTTGGTATACTTGGCAGTCTGAACTGTAAATTTAATTACAAATTTTCCGTTGAACTGCTGGCAAGTACTTAGGTAATGTATACTTCTTATGAGTCAACTCAGTTACAGTGAGTCACCTGCTCTTCTGAGGTATATGTCTTTCACTGCTGTGGCCATCAGAAAACTGAGGTTTCAAAGGCCACATATTAAGAAGATATATATTTTAACATAATATGTTCTTTTTAAATTATATTTCTTTTCTCTGTCGCACTACCCAATACTGCATAGAACGCTATCTTCATTGATTTCCTTGTCAGTGGTTGCTGTAAGCTTATATGATGTATACTTTGAGCTTATATGGTTTGCTATGTAGATATGCGATACTGTCACTGTGCACTTTCTATATGAGATGTTATATTTTTCAGTGAGGTATCTGAACATTCTGCAAGAAGCTTACTTAGCTGGGAAATGAATATGTCTAATCAGCATCTAATTTCACAAAAGTCCAACAGAGAAGTTTATGCTGAGTTCCTGCATTTCCATGTATGTAAGGTGGAACTATCAAAAAGCTAATCGTTTCATCAAAATGTGCCTTGTTCTGGATTCATTAAGTTCCGTTTTTGTCCACTGAGAGTATGTGGGCAACTTGATATTCATAAAGCCTTTATTAACATTTATAATTACATTTTATACTTCTGCATAACTCATTTTTACTTTTCATGAGATTCTTATGATGTTGCTTGTCCTTGTAAATTTATTTACTGGGGTCCTAATTTAGCAAATCTCATACAAGATAGTGAAGAACTTTTTATAAATAATATGATCAGAGGCTTTTTTATTGATTTTTATTCTCGTTTGACTCATTTTCTTTTTACATAACTTAATCTATGTATTTCAAATATTTCTGTGGCAGTAGAGATCTAGGTTTAATAGATCTCTGTTTAGTAAAGATTCTACCTTGATACAAAGTGCATAGAATTTTACATTACATGTTCCGTATTGATCAAGTCAACATGTTCTGTTGACCACATCGATCAGCTCTGATTAACTACCTTAACCCTGAATATTCAAATACTTTTATGGCAAGAATCATGCATTGCTCAAATATTTTTCCTTCTATAGGAGGCCTTTTAGAGGTCATCCATCATCATCACCCCCCCCACCCCCAAAAAGGAAAAAAAAGAGAGAAGTTTTACTTCATCAGATTGTTTAGTTCTGTTTCTAAATTAGTTTGGAAAATATGTTTTGTATGTTTTTTCCCCCGTGTAAGATTTTATATTATATTCTATTCCTCAGTTTATATTCTAAAATTGGTCCTAATTAGAGATGAAATGCATATAATAGTTCATTATTTATCAGCTATTTCTGCTTGCTGTATTATATATTTATTCATTTAATATACGTTTTATTTTTACAAGTCCTTCCAGACAGGGCAACATAAGCCACCTGATCAGTTCCCATGCAAACAGTAGTGAGCCAATCAGCCCATCTGCAGCTGGTGGGATGTGGATTGGGCGTACTGGGAAGCAAATGATGGGGAGCTGGGAAAACAAAACATGTTGGAGACTAAGATGCCCGTAGAACCAGGTGCTCACAGAAAAGTCTTGTCTTACTTATTCTGAGCACTTAATCCAAAACAAAGAAACTACTTTAAGACTCATCCTCCCAAGGTAAATTTTGGTATGATAGCAAAGTTTTCCCTGATTCTCTTACCAGACTTGTATAAAAAAATTAACACAATCTAGTTATAATGAAAATCTGACCTGCTTTTGCCTTGCTTCCTAAGTGGCTGAAGGGAAAGAAAACATTTCTAGGAGAGACAGATGAGTACTCTTCTACTTCTTGAAAAAAGAAAAAAAAAACAAACAACTACCCAAAACCTAAGTGTTTGGAGAATGCCATAGGCAATTTCAAATTTTTAGAGATCAAAAGAGACTGCTGATTTGGAAGATCTGATTCGAGGTGCTGTGGCACTACCATAGTGTTATACCAATATACTTTGAAATAAATTTACGGAAAAACACTGATATTTGTTCCATAGGCTTTTACTAGGTATTTTTGCATGGGTTTTTTTTTTATTTTTTTTGTTTTGTTTCTTTTTTTTCTGGAATGGTTGCCCGGCTGTGGGGCAACCATTATAATAGATATGTTTATTATAGATATAAAATCATATAAAATATTATATTTTTATATATTTATATTATGTAAAATATATAAAATTATAATTGTTTTTATCCAAGGTTTATCAGCTAATCCAAAATCGGAATACTTTGCAAGCGTTACGTTCTCCTTACTGACTTATGCAAAAGACGGTAGTTTAAGAACTGCATTACTTAAAGCAATGATTTGTTATACTCTGATACAGGAGAGTGAAATTATTATTTTTTAAGTATGGGTGAAAAACTAAGAAGTTAAGAAATGGCCCTGTGAGCTTTTGAATTGTTCCTGCTTATTGCTCATTGTGAGATTTCTGCAGCAGAGAGGTGCAGAAATCACCTGGATATGTTTCAGAAAATTTTCAAAGTGGCAGTAAAAGCAAAAGAAGCCATCTCCAAATTCTTGTTGGACAGCCTTTTCTCCCTCTTCTCCCCTTCATAAATTGCATGTCTGCAATGCAAGAGATGGGAACACTGGGTCTCCTTAACAAAAGGGCTGTAGGATATTGGCAAAATAATGCTTTTTGAGTAATATTCATCTGGAAATGGTAAAATCATTTTTGATGATCATATTCACAAAAAGGTAGTATAATATGTACATCCAGAGTGGGAAACTGGAGCCAGTGGGAAGATATAATTTTGTGCAAATTTATAAATACTTGAAAACAGAGTATTAGTGCTAGATTGTGTCAAGTGTAATGCTCACTACCTATTTGTTTCTTTATGAGCTGAGAGTAATTAAAATTTATACTTTCTAGTTCTTAGAAGTTTGTATTGTGACTAAGAAGTTATCTTTCTTATTTACAAAACAGTTTCTTATAATTCTGATGCATGACTTTGGGATTTACTGTGAGCAACACCCTGGTTCATTCTTATTCACTTGATTTATGACAACAGTTGAAACTCCTGTTAATTCTGCTGTAAGTACTTGTTTAATGCTAAGTATGTACTTAAGTGCCATCCTGACTACAGGTATTTCCTTGAGATGGTTTCCAGGTAAAACCTGTAACTTTCAGTCCGCTTTTTCTTTTTAGCTCTTTTTTGGTTAAGTACAAGTGCCAGTTTGAAAAGAAAAAAGAAAAGAAAAAAAAAAAAGGCAGCATCCAATTCTTTATAGCTTGTGACAGTGGAAATCAACAAGGCTGTCCTGGATTGATTTTTTGTCCCTGTACTAAATAAATAGACATTTTTCTTAAATGATACAATCTTAATTCTTTTTGTAGTTGTGTGACAAGGTTTTAAAGATTTACATTAACTTTGTTGTTAGCATCTGAGAGTAAAAATTAAAAAAAAAAAATAAGACTGATAAAAGTTTTAGTGTGTAGGTTCTTCAAGTATCCCTAGACTTATTTTAAATCACCTATGTTTTTAGAAATGGATTCCTACAGATAAATTTAAAAACAAATTATTCAAAGAGTGAGTAAATGGAAGTGCTTTCTCTCATGAGGGACTAGCTTTATAGCTGGAATTTCTGAGTGTTTTTTTAATTGTGTATTTTACTAAAAGAGCTATTCAGGCTTTAAAATTCTCTTTCTCTAAGTGTTAGAAGAAAAATTGTGCTGTATGTACATAACTATGCAGAGTTTGCAAAAAGGTAATTAAAAATGATACTGCAGAAGAGGCGTTTGTTGCCATACCCTGCCACTGCACGTATGGGTAATGTTTAGCTACTCTAACCCATCTTTGCTTTCATCACTATCAAACGCAATAGTATACCTGGGCAGATTTATTACCATTTGTTAACATATCAGTGGAGTTGGATGACCCAGGCAATTTTTAAACAAATTTTTCAGTTGGGACTGAATATGTTTTTTACTATTCTGGTAGCCAAGAAATAATTTTTCAGTGTCTAATTGGTTCTATTGAAATTTTCTTCAAACCCTCTGACATTATAACCCACTGACGCAGGAATTATCAGTGCTGTGAGTTAGCTGCCATGTCCAGGCAGCCCCATTCAGAGGAAAAGTCCTGTTAAAAACTATCAAAAAGCCTCACAGACAGATGCTTTGATAAGCACCTGATGCTTGTAAGCACTGTCAGGCTGAGCGCTGGTTTGCCATGTCTCCTGTCTTCACTGGTGTCCAACAGCAGAGAGTTATGGGAGATTGTAAGGTTCAGTAAATGTGTAGAGATTTCTGTCTTTGAACCACCAGTCGGCAGGAGCCAAAACTTCCTGAGCCTCACACTTAGGGGCAGAGAGGAGGAAGGAGGACACAGAGTTCATGAAGGTTTCATGGGTATCATGAATATTTGTGTGCAGGGAGGAAGATTTGCTCTCTCTGGTCGCTCTTCTTCCTCAGTTTTTTGTTCCAGTTCCACTGCATCTTTTTTGAAGGAGTGATTTGAATCTCAGCTAGTAGTCAGCAATGCTTTTTGTTGAGTTTGTACAAGGGCACAGGAAACGTGGATTCTTGCAATTACCTTCTGTAACAGGGACTAGACTTGAGGGAGGAGAATTTGGTATCATATCTTTATGTTAAAACTTTTAATACTGCCTGAAATAGCATTCTCAGGAGGAAGCTGTGGTTTAGGTGAAACTGCCATGAAATGAGATTTACAACCAGGTTTCACTGTCAATATAGGTGAGTCAACCAAATGCTATTCTGATTTTTTTTTTGGTATTTTAACTAACGGTCCAGACGATGGAATGGAGAGATGCCTACTACCTTTGCAGAGAACACCAAACTACATCTGGGGCTGTAAGCATGCTGGTAGACAGAATTAGGAGTCGACATAACCTTGGCAAATAATTGCAGATGATAATCTGAAAATATAGAGTATAGTTCAGTACAGCCAATTAGAAAGCTCTGCACTTGGCCCGGCGTAACTAGCTGCTTAAATACACACCAGTGAACTGCCATAGGACAGGAGGCAAAGCATGGTAGTGGATCATAACTGAGCATGTCAAGTGTCATGATTTACGAAACAGGCATGCACTAAATTCAGCTGTAGAACAGAGATACGCTTTCCTGAAAAATAATCCTCCCATGCTTTTCAGCACTGGGAGGGCTATGCTGATCAAGTAAGATGCAATATGATGTCCAGTCTAAGCACTACACTTCAGGGAAGATTTGAACAGTTACCAGGAGCCTAGAGAGCAATAACAAAGATCAGAAGTCTAGAAAACATGACATTCTGCTAACAGTTGGACAACTTGGAGCTGTTATTCAAAGGAAAGAAGACTGAAGTGGAATGTAATAGTTCTTAAATACATGAAGAAGGAATGGGACAGTTTGTTCTCCATGCCTGTAGTGGATAGGATGAGAAATAATAGACTTAAATTGCAAAGGGGAGGATTCTAGATAGGTATCAGAAAAAGCTTTCTCATAGTAAGACTAGTGAAGCATTGAAATAGATTTCCCAAGGAAGTCTTGCAATGGACAGTATTCAAAATCTTCAAAACTGGAAAGGGTAATGATTCCACCATTCCACTGTCAAGAATGGCAGAGGCAGAGCTGATTCTGTTTTGGGGTGAGAAAGCCTTGATAATTTTTTTAGGTCTTTTCCATCCATGTGGTGGCAGAATATTTTGTTTGGGGGCGGTTGTTGGTTTGTCTTGGTTTGTGTTGGTTTTTTTTTTCCCCTTTCTGAATTTCTTTCCTGTTAATTCTTTGCCTTTTTGAGCATCAGTGAGTAGTAGCATTTGGCATGCAAAGAGTCATTCACAGCATCTCTTTGATCTCTTCTGAATAATGATAACTTTGTATATATCCTTGATTTTTTTTCTCACTGTGCATACCTTTGTATTTTCAGTATTGAATTTTACCTACCCTTTTGATAATGGTAGATAAACACTAAATGCAGCAAGTGTCCTCCATGCTTGTTTGTGGTCAGCTTTAGGTTTTGATTAATTTCATTAACATAATACTGTATTTTATGCATATTCTGTCATCTGTTTCTTTTCCATTTATTCATATATCAAACACCAGAATTGCTCTCCAGTATCTTTCTTGTGTCCTTTGCTAAACATGAAAACTGAAGTATTTCAGTTAAATCTCTATCGCAGCCCCAAGAGGAAGTAAAACTGATGGAGACCTTTGATGATAAGAGATATTCTGCATGTAAGATCTTGGGTCAAGGGAGTTGAGCTGTTACATTTTAATTACTTTTATTATTAAGTTACATTATTCTGGGGTTTGTGAAAGGTTATGGCTACAATCTGAGCAATTTCCGGAAAAAAAGGATGTGAACAAACACAAGGCATAATATTAAGATTTTTGTCATAGAGAAAGCAGGAAAGGTCACAATACTTATTTTGACCTTTCTCGTGTTTCAATTCTCAAGGCATTTTTCTTTAAGAAGAAAAAGATTGGCAGATTCTACTGTTCTAAGAAAGCTGTAAGATTTTTATTAAGTGTTGGGATCAGGATCAAGGACTGAGGCAAGAATAAACAATCATAAAATTTGTCCTCACTCAGAGACTGATAATCAGAAATAATGAGCAATCGAATTTTAACTAAATATTGTGGTAGTCTTCATGGTGTTTTGCCTTTTTCTGAGAAAATTCTCTGCCATCTCTTGAAAGAGTGATTCTTTTCTCCATATTAAAAACAAACAAGGAAAGTGCTCCTGGAGTGTGTGCGTGTATGTGTAGGTCTTAATTTTTATTATTTTTAGAGACTGCATAGTTTCAGGTTGGCACTGAGGCTTCTTATTGTGGTAATAAATTATTCCCTTCCACTTAGCGTGAAAGAGCCTAATATTCTTGGTAAGGAAGTTCTGGCTTCCCTCCCCTGCTGGTGCTCAAGTTTGAGACTAATAAGCAACCTAATGCCTTCTTAAAAATCAGGGAATTTATCAGCTGGAGATAAATCAGCAGACATTCTTCCTGTGGTAACAGGATTTTAAATGGGGACTTTATCTTTGAGTGCAAGCTGTGCCCCCGAGTCATAGCAAAGCAAAGTTGTGATTCATTACAAAATGCTGAGGCATTAGCATCATAAGCCTAATGAATAATGTCACGTATTTGGACTACAGTATCTTCTAGCCTGTGCTGCTGTGGATCAGAGCTCTGTTGCGACATGTGCTGTACAAACTCACAACAAAGTGACTGTTCATACTTTCAAGAGCTTTTTGCTCCCCTACTCTGTGCTACTTTCCTGTTCTGTTAGTTCTTCGTGCATCTATCTTTTAAATTCAGCGTGGGGAATTTTTATAAAACTGCTTAAGAGTGTATTGTTTAAAACAAAAGGCAAGGCTGCTACTGAAGCTACAAATTTTTTCGAAGTCATTGAAATACGAGGGAGGATGCTCCCTCAGAGCATCTGTAGTTAAATAAGAAAATATTTTGGTTTTGAAAAGTTAATAGGTGTGAAATCTTTTCTTGTGTAATCAAACGTTAAAATTAATCAATTTTCCATTTGTAACTGATTATATTAAAGAAATCATAAATACCTAACTACTTGAATTCATATTCTGCGAAAAAATATTCAACAAATGTAAAGTGGATTTCTATTTCTAATTTGCTAAGGTTATCTAACTTGATGTCCTTTCTGTGACTTCAGTTTCATTTATGAAATAAAAGTGAATATTTAAGCATCTTGAACACCTTACTTCCACCTGCATTTGCCTATGTAGGAAACCATCAGATTATTTAGATTTAGGCTTCAATTTTGGTTCTTGATGCCAGATACTGGATATATTGAAGATATGTGTATGAATTCTATTTGTTAAAAAAAAACCCAACCTGTCATTTTGAGGCAAATCCTGCCTCATTGTTATTGTTTGCCACTTCTTTTCATGCTATGCTATAAGTTTTTGTTTTATATGTAATTTAACTCTACCTTACTTATCTACTTTGTAATCAGTATAATTTTAAAAAAACAACAACAAAAACCAAAACCCACACAAAACTTTCTGTAAATTTTGAATTCCCAAGCAAGCCTTTGGGAGACAATAAGCATAACAACATCTATTCCAGTACTGAACAGCCTCTAGCTCTTCTGAAAATCTGAATTTATTAGTAGAAACAGTTTCTGTCTGTCTAATATGGGCAGATATCTCTGGATGTTAATTTAGGTTGATTTTATTACTTAAGAATGGAACCTTTCCTGCTGATTGTGTTTTAATTAGTCAGTTTCCACCCTGTTTGTATTCACAGTCACGGGTGAAAATTTTCAAATTATTAAAAACAACAATAACAAAAAACCTTGAATACACAGGGGAATATTAGATAAAAGAGGATGACACCCAGGAAATGTAAATCTTCCTAATTATGCTGAAATTGCACACCGATGTATTTACCTTCCTGAAAAGAAACATTTCCTGCTATTCAATGTGTATAATCCCTTTCTTAATTTGATATAAATACTTCCAAGAAAGGAGTTTGTTCTCTTTAAACTCATTCTTCTTAATTGCTGATGTCAAGATGTTTGTTATGATGTTCATCAAGCTTTACAGAGTTTCTTGTTAGCTAACAAATAAACATTTGGAGAAAAATTCTCCTACTCTTTCCTCACAAATTAATAACTTTATTAATTTTGTTAATATTTATTTTCTGAATATAGTCACTCTGTCGCAGACCTGTGTGACTGTCTGCTGGGATGAGTGCCGTGAGATTGTTCTTGTCCCAAGTTCCTCTTGAAATTGTGGATTAGCTCTCAATAATTCAGCATAAATTAATATTTCTTCTTGTTTCTGGAGATTGTGTTTTCCTACTTCAGAAATAATCTGATCAACCAGCTGAAAAAAAATTACTTAGTAGGCTTGAACCCATTTGTATTGAAATGCAGGTTCTTTATTTTCATGGTAAAGCATTGACATTTCAGGAATCTCATAATTTCTGGGTTTTCAGAGTGCCAATAGTTTTATTTAGCTGAAATATATGCACTGAGCAGTCCCTTTCTTCTTCCCTGGGAGCTGTGATTTGAGATAAGATGGAACTGAGAATTCAAATGAAATTATGTCAAATATAGTCTAATGACCTAATTAAATCTAACCTGCATTTAGCTTTCAAAGGAATACAAGTAACTGGCACTATATCATGTAGAACATATCAAATTTTTCAAACGGGTATTCCACAGGATGTGTTCCGTACTTTTTCTTCCAGTTCAGATATTAAAAAAACCCAAACAAAACCCCAACAACATCTCTTAGGAATGTGCTTTTGTATATCATTCTCCCATATCTACTTCTAAAACCTCTTTCCACCTTTCTGACAGTTTGTCAACACAGTGAATCACATTTATTTGGCCTAGAATTTAATGGGCAACTAGTTCACTTAACGAAGGCCTTCAGACTTTAAAATAGGCATTTTTAATACTAAATGGTTTTCTTGAAAATTGTATTTATTTGGTATTATTTATTAAGACTGACATTTAATCTTCAATCCTTAATGCTAGTACTTAGGAAACACCTTCTAGTCAATGCTCTATCATGAAAACTTGTGTGTAAGAAAAGGTTTGCGTTGTTTTTTATTAGAGAACTTGAGGCCAAAAGCAGTAAGACAAAGCAAAAAAAAATGGAATAAAAGAGCAAAACCAGCTTGCAGTAGCTTGAACTTTTAAATGTAGTGTTATAAAGGATAAAAATAGAGTCCGAATGTGTTGACCTGCACTAAATGTAAGAAAGTTCATTTGCTCCTCCTACCATTATTGTATTTTAAATGTCAAGTTGACCAAAGAAAATTGCCTTGAAGGAGTCCAAGATTTACATATTGAATGGAAAAAGTGCAAGATAATAATTTTTGATAGCTAAGCAGTATCTACACATTGAAGTAATGCAATCAGTCTTTGCACAAGGGCTCTTATTTCTACTGACTAACATTATATTGTTATGTATGTTAAGCCATTTATAGTCAGGCAAAACTATAAGGCAAAATATGCTGGATTTTAAATTCACAGTAATTGGCCATAGTGGGCTTTTAGTTTAATTCAACAGATTTGTGAATAAGACAATTTATTTAAGCCGAGTGAAAATCCAGTACAGTTATGGTCTGCTGTTGTAGCAGGATCAGCAGCTGTAAGTCACAAACTCTTGTTCATGAGGGGCAAAGTGCTGTTGCCTAAAAAAAATCCCTGCAGAGCGCAAAAAAGCCATGCTTGTGGAAGATGAGATTCAGGAATCAACAAGAGTTCTGGAAGTGAATCTTTCTTGTACAGATCTAGCCTCAAATACAGTTTTACAACAATCCAAAATAAACAGGGTTGGTTTACACTGGGCTTTTATTCTTCTTTTTCAAGAACCTCTGGTGACACTTCCAAAACTTCATACATTAGCAATGAAGAAACATTTTTTTTCACTCACAGGCTGAACACGTTGTTCTGTCATCCTTGTGAATAATTCCCATAAATAAAAATTTATAGAATTTGCATTGATAGATAAATCTTAGTGAAACTGATGTTCAGTGATGTAGAATTAGATTGTATAGTGATTCAAAAGGAAAATCACCTTTTATTACCTCCTCCCAGAATGTAGCTTGGTTAATCTATGTATTACAATATATAAATGTAATTCCCTTTACATTTGTAAGGCAATGTTTTCTGTGGCAACTCAGAATGGTGTGCTTCACAATAAGATAGAAGGAAAATTAGTTTTTTTTCTTACTTCCTTCCTTCCTTGATAATGTTGTTCATATAGTTTCCAGCAAATAGCAAAAATGAGAAGTTATCTAGAAACAGTGCAGGAGATGAATTAATATTTAATGTAACTTTAATCAATTAACATGGTTAATTAAAAAAAAAAGAAATTCATTGTATTTCATTCTTTTCTTGAGCAGTAGTTAGTGGTAAAAAAGAAAGTCAGGTTACAGAACAGTTGCATTCTCTTCTGTAACAGATATGTTAAAGAATTTTGGCATTTTGCAAAGGCTTTTTTTTTTCCCCCCCATAATTAAAGAAAACACAGTTAAGAGGTTCCTGTTAGGAAGCCTACTGGGGAAAAAATCTACTTTTTTTTTTTTAAAAATTTTCAGCAGTAATAGCCTACTGAGATAATTGGTGTGAAAATGTAATATGGAATTATATATTGTTAAGGATGACTTCCTTGTTAAAATGCTTATTGTTAAAAATACAGCCTGAGGTCCATATACTTTAATGTTAATTAATGCATTAGTTCTTTAATAAAACTTATTTTGTGTGCCTTTGCTTGTGCAGGAATGAGTTAGCTTAATGTCACTTTCTGTGTTTCAGACATAACACCTTCTCTTTGGCACCTGCTGTTTTGTTCTGCCAATTGCCACTTACTGCTGGGAATATATATATCAGATTCTTTTCTTTCACATCTCTAAGACTTTTATTGGCTGTCACTGCCATTTGGGGTTATTTCCCCTCAAATTTGTAAATTTGTTCTTTCCTTCTCCGTATGGTTAAGTTTAATGCAAAGTTATTGTTACTGCATTACTATTCAGAAAATGGATGCTGATAGTGATAATGGTAAGAGACTGTGGGTTAGGAAGGACTATTTCATTTGCAGCAGGAGGAGAAAATAATCTTATCTCTTTACCGTGGGGGGAAAAACACAAATCTAAACTCACTTTTCAGGTAGGCAGACAAATGCCTAGTATTGTGGTGATTAGAAAGGTTTAGGTACCATATGCAGAGGGATGATTAGATGTATTACTCATGGTTTTGTTGAAAGAAACAATGAAAAAATTGTTGATGTCTACTCAACTAGATCTGTCTGTGGAATGTGTGGGACAGAAGTAGCTGTTAGATCTGCGTGGGATGATGTTGCTGCTCTCTGTTCTTCTGATAAAAAATCAAGATCAGTAGAAGGAATACAGAGATGGTTTCTGTTTCTGGCAAATCCTGGAAGAAAGCCAGTACTTGCTTCTAGTTTAACCAAAGGTGGTTTCTGGAAAGGTTCTCTTTTGCCATGCCTAGAATAGGTTATTTGAATTAGCAAGCTGTACTGCCATGACAGGTTCCCAGTGGTAAAATTCTGAAATAAAATCAAATATGTTTGTGTGCCAGCATAGCACAGTACCCTTTTAATGCATGCAATATGTTCTACTGAAGAGTAATATCCCCCCCAGCCCAAGTGGATGAGGTGGTTGTTCTCTAGTAGCAGATATGACCATCAAAAAACAGCACTGAATCTCATTTTAGTTGAATAGTAATAAATTGAAAACCCAGTCAGTTGATATTAAAAAAACACAACACACAAACAACGAAGCACAAAAGAAACAAAGCCACCTTTCAACAAACTCCTTCAAGTCTCTCACACAATTTGTAATAACACAATTGTGTTTTTCTTCTGTTTTTTAGGATAGCTTTCTTTCCTGTTTGCTGTGCAAAAGGTACACAATAGAGAGAAATCAAGTGTTCTGTTAAGAGAATGGATCTTGACTGTAGATAAAATACAGGCTTTGCCTTCTCAACCTCTGTAGAATGTATCGGGGATAGGTGGACTGCAAAGCAGGTCAAAAACTGGCCAGACTGCTGGACTTCAAGAGTAGTTGTCAATGATTGATGGCCAGCAATTGCCAGGGGTGTTCTACAGGGCTTGCTATCAAGGTGATATTGTTTAATGTCTTGTCATTGGTTTGGGCAACAGGGTGAAATGCACCCTCAATAAATTTCCAGACAACACCAATTTGGGAGAAAAGTAGATACACTCAAAAGCTAGGGCTGTCATGAGGACTAACTCAACAGGCTGAGGAAATGGGCTGGCAGAAACCTAATGAAGCTCAACAAAAGCCAACCGAAAGTCCTGCGGTGAGATGGAGTAATTTGATGTCATGATATGGGCTGGGGATGGGCTGTCTGGGCACTGCTCTGCAGAAAAGGACGTGAGAGTCCTAATGGAAAACAAATTGAACATGAGACTGGAGACCAACATTGTGGGGAAAAAGGGCAAACTCATACTCTGCTGTTTTGGTGGGCTTAGCATAAGTGGGCTTACTCTGCCAAGCAGATCCCTGAAGAGGCCAAAGTCAGCTCTCCTGAAGTCCAGGATAGCGAGCTTACTACGTACCCTCATTGTCGCCGTAAGGATTTTGAACTCCACCATTTCATGGTCTCTGTAACCAAGGCTGCCCTGAGCTTTGCATTCCCCACCAGCCCCTCCTTGTTGGTGAGAACAAGATCCAGCATGGTACCTCTCCTCATTGGCTCTAACCTATCCACATTTTGCCTTAAAGAAGTTTGAACAGTTGTTCGACAACAGTTTTTTGTTGGAAAAAAAAAAAAAAATTCTTCATTTTCTTGTTAGTTGTTTTAAATAATTTTCTTCATTTTCCCCAGTTGTTTGGTATTTAAGCAAAACAAAAAACTCAAAGAATAAGTTAATTTAATTATTCTTTATACTATTAGAAATAGAACTCCCAGAAATATAAATAATATCCATTTTGGGGGGATTTTGATTTAATCTGTTGTATAAATAGAGTGGAAGATTGTTTGCTTCTGTTTTCTGCGGTTCTTTATGGGTAAGGTTTTCATTAAAAAAAGATATATTACTTGTTACAGGGAAACTAGAGTACTAACTCGCTGCATATGTCTGAAGTATTTTGCTTCCTTCATTTCCAGTACTTTACATCAACTGAAACTGAAACTCCTGGGAATCTTTTTCCGTAGGTTTTTAGTGATGTGTAAGATTGTTTTAAATGCTGTTTAGGAGAGTTCACAAACAATAACATCACCCTAGGAGAGCTGGTCTTTGAGGCTCCATTAATAGATAATGGAGGGCACTCCCAGGAGTGCCAGCTTGTCTTCTTTGGCTAGTGGAAGCCTGCAGAGATCAACCTCCCCATGATAAACTTAAGCCTAGTGCTACTGGCCTTTATAGTTGCCTGCTAACTTAGTTTAGTATCCAGTTAAGGATTATTTAAATCCTCTTATGTTATTTTCTCTAATGCAACGTATTAGACATTGGAAAAAACAATAAACAAAATAGGTAATATTAAAGCTTCTATCTTAGATGCAATATCTGTTCAGGTAGGAAATAAAACTTCCCTCCTCACATCCCCTGCCAGCATAAATAAACCCAGAATTAGGTAGAAAAAGCTGTAGACCCTTACTAAGGAAATTGTCATCTCTCTTTTGCCTTTTTTTTGTTTGATTTTTTTTTCTCCAAGCCAATTGAACTGTTGCCTGCTTTGTGGTTGATTTTCTTTGAGAACTAAATCCTAAACGGTGTTGCCTTTAAGTCTGTTAACAGATTTTTAAACCAAAAAGATGTGTCAAGAAAATAGTACGTTAAATATCAACTAAGAATTTAACTTTGTAAAGTACCTGCTGTTTATAGTGGCAAGTCTTATACAAATCCAATAATACAGCTCAAAGTACACTAAACCCAGGGATTTTACAAGTAGCATGCTGTAGTAGAACTCTTATTTAGAAAATAGAATTACTCTAGTGTGGTGTGCCCTCATGTGGTTAAATGAAATATCTTCCCTGAATGAGTCAGACACCCTTTGAACTTATTGTTTATTCTACTAAAGAGCTGGGAGAAATAAAGACTATTAGCTAAATGGGAGATTTTTTTTTTACACTAAGTAGGTTTTTGGTAATTTTTTTTGCTGTACAGCTCTCAAAAGATTTAGTACTTGGAGATGAGTATAAATATGCTGGCTTTTGCTCTGATTCAACAACAGATGTGTGCGTTTTCCTTGTCTTGTTTTTCAAGATTTTGAGGATCTGCTTATTAATATTTAAGACAAAGTAGCTTCATTTCTGATTGGTTAATACTGATAACTCTAAGTATGGAAATGGAAACCTGTTTATTGACTTTCTCCTGCGTAATTTATAATACCAGTAGTCTTTTACTTTTGATACCATTTGAGTACCACAAAACTTCATTTGGTGATAATAATACATAGCTAGCTACTCTACGTATCTCAATTCATGCACATTATGTATTTGTAAGCTTAACTATTAGTTCAGTATTCAGTTTTGGAAGGAATTAGAGTTAATGAGGTGTTATTTTTTATTTTTTATTTCTCATAATTCATGTAGATTGCTAGCAGCTTTTCTTGAGGGTTTCATATCCTTACAGCAAATTGCATATGATAATGACTTTTCCTGTTCTTATGAAAGTAGTGTCACAAACGTTTGGCCTGTATTAAAAATTGGTAAAATTGGAGAAAAACAGGGAAATGCACTTATGGCATCAGTGACATTTACTGTTTTAATTAACAAGGAAAACAACAGATGTCAGTAGGGGATTTGCGCTAGTAATAACTTATTAACTAGTGATAACTTATTAACTGTGATAAGTTAAATAAATTTAAGTAACTGCATGCAAAAAATTACTTCAGCATCAGTTACTGCTCAGTTGTTGCTAAGATCATTGGACACAGCACTGAAAGTTAACATTTCTGTCTGCTTTGAGGTCACTACTGCTTAATGTGTATTTACTGATTTTCAGGTAGACTTTAGCTTTCTAATTATTTTTAGCTGAGATAAGAGAAACCTCATGTTTTACTGTTTAAGGGAACATTTTTTTAATTGTGACCTGTTAACCACCAGTGAGTTGCACAGAGATGATCATTTGGACATAACTAATTTGACTTGCCTTTATTGGTTTCAATGTTTTAAGTTTGCACATGGATACGTGATGATGTCTCACTAGGACAGTGGTAAACAAAAGGAAGAAAGTCACAAGATCGCAAGCAGGAAGGACTGGTATCTCCAAATGTTGCTCCAATTAAAATTAAGTTTATGCTATATGAAACCCATAAGCATCTGTGATTTAGAGCTTTGGAAGACTCAAAGGTATGGAGATGCCAAGTCCTTTTAGGCACCCAGCTCCTGAAGTGTAATTCATAAACCGAAGTTATACGATTAGGCTCCCTGTTCAATTGGTGGTGTTCTTGTCAGGCTTTGCATGGAGGTTGAGTGAGCTGTAGCAATTGAACAGCTGTTTCTGTATCTTTAGGGCTTTTCCTGGGGTCACAGTGGAGGCAAGTTGTCTGGGTGGTGTGGGGAACCTCAAGTCATGTACACAACCAAGTGAATCCATAGGAAACTTGAGGAATATAAACCTGCTCTCTTTCATGAGTGAAATATTAACTTAGTCCCTTTTTTCTGTCTACCAGGTAACTCCTTATATGATGGGGTTATAGGAAGCTGGAATTCATATTGGCCTTCTAAGTAGCATCACAGTAGTTTAGTGCCAATTAACAGTAGAACTTTGTCACAAAAGGAGAGTTTAAAATGTTTTCCTCCTGATTTATTACAAATTAGAGGCAAAATATATTAGGAGAGACATTTTATTAACGGATATTGATTCTTGTTTCAATTGTAGGAGGGTCAGTGAAAACATATTGCATGTTTGTATGTCCATTGTATAAAAGATAATTTTTCAGGAAGATTTATAGGAGGAAAGTAAGTGTGACAGGGTTTTATTTATTGTTTTTTTTTTCTTCTTTTTGTTAACAGAACAAGTAGTAGGAAATTCCACAGAGAATTAATACTTGCTGAAGAACTTTAAAATACTTTCTGAAGAACATTAAAAGTGCCTTATATAATATTTATTGGCTAGGATATAAACCTCTTCACATGGTTTGAACACTGATAAGAAGAATATAAATTAACAGTAACGCTGTTGCAATCTCTAAATTACATCCTAAAGGTACATCATGTAGACAGAATAGAAATATGCAAATTTGTTCAGGAATTTGTATTTGGCAGCGAAAACGTCAAGCAGAGCAGCTAGCTGTCCTCAAGCTAGATTGGATTAAAATATACTGGCTCTAATCAATGTTGCCCGAGTTATTTATGTACTTTGCATCCAAAAGATAGGTGTGTCACTGGCATTTTTTAACATCCTAGCTAATAATTTATACATTAGAGAGAACAGTCTGCTTGTTTATTAATTCTTCTAACCAGCAGGTGTTTGCAAACACTGAAGGGAACTGGAAGGAATACAAAAAGACTGCGTTAAAACACTGGAATTTGGTGTGGATAGTGAAAGTTATATTTGTCAATGAAAATTCAAATATCTATATATAATAGAAAAAGAATTTCAGTTTTATGAATTAGGTAGACAGCTGGTGCTAATTGTGCAGAGATAATTACAAGAGTTAATTATGCAAGCTGTTATGATTTATGGGCTAAGGACAGTGGCAAATTACTTAAGTTGATAGAGAAAATAGAAGAATTATTATTATCAAAAAAGGAGTTATATTAAGGACTGAATCATGCTCAGCAGAACATCTGTATTCACAACTATATTGATGTAATAAGGAAAAAAACCCAGTTTTTCACATCGTACTGGAGAATAAGCACAAACATGGGAAAAAACCTCAAGTTAGATGCTTCTCCCTTTTTTATGTGAATGGAGAAGTAGTTGTTGAAAGTATTTTCTGCTGTATATTGCTCAATAATATCTTGTAGTTGTGTTAGGATTGCCTAAATAGCTACTGCTGAGAGCTGTATCATAAAGTAAGTTTATGGTTTGCAGAGTTGGGAATATATAAAGCAAAGTCCCATGTGTTTTTGCTCTGGTTCTTGATGATCAAAGTGAAGAAGGTCACAAACACAGTGCTCAGGTCTGTTCTCTACTTCATTTTGAGCAAGGAATTGAATCTGATCTTCCTACAGCCATGCCAGTACTTTAACCTGTGCCAGTGCTTTAACCCATAGCACAATCTGTTTCTTTCCCAAAGTATTTTGAAATGTCTCCTACTGCCAGAGGAAACAAAAAAAGAAAACCCAACCCTGAGACAGTTTGCAAAATGAAGTTCTTGTTTTCCAGACAGTTGTAGTGATTTTTTTCTTTGATGAAATGAACTTCTTTCGGAAACAGGAGGATTTTGAAAAACAACGCTCAAGGGGATACCATTAGTATAACCAGTGAGACAATAAGATAGTGCATTCAAGTGGAAGGGTAGCCTCATATCTAGAAGGAAAAGGGCCCTTACACTAAAATGTCAGGGCTGTCTTTTTTCAGGTCATTGAGTGTTTCCAGCAGCTTGGTGATATATGAGTATACGAGAAGAGAGGAATAACTTGTAGCTGTTCACATTCAAGAAATGCCACTGGGAAGAACAAGTAATATTTACTTGAAAATAGAAGGGACATTGGGGAGAATAGTGAATTTTTTTTTTTGCAAATAATTAATGATCTTTCAGGGAAACCCTTTTACATTGATTTTACCTGTGACAACCAAACCAAAGTATTTGTGTGAATGGTTTTGATAATGTAAATGTTTGCATAGCCATATTTGATTTACCTGCTTTGGTTTATTAAAAACAAGCAAATAGATAAATGCTGTCCACCCTCTGAAACAGCCTCTGTCATTGATATTTAAAAATCATAGAATCACAGAACCATAGAATGATTTGGGTTGGAAAGGACCTTTAAAGATCTAGTGCAGTGCGCATGCCATGCACAAGGACATCTTCCACTAGGATCGGGTTGCTTAGAGCCCCATCTAACCTGATGTTGAATACATTCAATGATGGTACATCCACAACTTCTTCGGTCAACCTGGTCCAGTGTCTCACCACCCTCATCGTAAAAAAAAATTTCTTCCTTACATCCAGTCTGAATATACTCTCTTTTACTTTAAAACCATTACCCCTTATCCCGTCACTATAGGCCATGGTAAAAAGTCTCTTTCCATCTTTTTATAAGCCCTCTCTAAGTATTGAAAGGCCAAAATAAGGTCTCTCTGGAGCCTTCTCTTCTCCAGGCTGAACAACTCCAACTCTCTCAGCCTGTCCTCAAAGGAGAGGTGCTCCATCCCTCTGATCATCTTCGTGGCCCTCCTCTGGACTTACTCCAACAGGTCCATCTCTTTCCTGTGATGGGCACCACAGAGCTGGATGCAGTACTCCAGGTGGGGCCTCTCAAGAATGGAGTAGAATCACCTCCCTTGACGTGCTGGCTGCACTTGTGATGCAGCCCAGGGTACAATCGGCTTTCTAGGTTGTAAGCACGCATTGCTGGCTTGTATCTAATTTTTCATTCACCAGTATCCCCAAGTCCTTCTCCAAAAAAGCTCTTTTCAATCCTTTCATCACCCAGCCTGTACTGGAAAAATAATAACAAGGCATCAGTCCAAGGTGAGTGATCAGTGACAAATAGCAAGGATTCATAGTATAATAATAATTTTAAAAAAGCATATCAGTCTTTTCCTGAAAAATTGTGAATATATTTTGTAATATGGTTATCGAAAATCTTGAGAAACTAATGCAATTGAGGAAAGGAGGGAAATTCTTCAACTTTTGGCCCATGCATTTCAGAAATCTGTAGGGAAGACAGTTTAATTCACAGAGCCAGGAATGTTTTTCTATAAGCTGTAGCTGCTGACTGGAGATTAATTTGATGAGTATGTGATCTAGCTCTATCCCCTTTCACTTCGGGAATCCCTGCCCGCACATGACCTCTGCAACAGGGAAATCCATGCTAATAGAATTTTCTGCTTTTAGCAAAGACATCCTCACCTTTCTTTTGTGCTGCTGGAGCTGCGTAAGGAAGACTTAATTCAGGATGGGACTGAACTATTAATTAGTGAGGTTCTGTTTTTCCAACAGAGTTCTGTGCTAGAACTCTGTGAAGCTCCTTTAATAAAATAAGAGAGCAAGGCTCCCTAGTGTGATCACAAAGCCAGGATCATTATAGGGTTGCCAAATGAGCTTATGGTAATTATCAAGTGGTATATTTGATAATTGTACAGAATTTTGGGTGAGGATTGCATTAATTAGTAACAGAAGCTGATAGAGACATTCTTTACTTTGTACCAGCATAGGTGGGATAAGATATCTAAAATAAACCAGTTAGCTTGAAAGCCCTGCCAGAAAACTGAGCTATGTTGTCTTGTATTTTTACTCTTTTTTTTTTTTTCTTCCCCCCCAGCCCCATCAAGAATGCAGTTAAAATCTTCTGGCTAGACACTTCTGAAAAACTCAAGCATAGTATTAATGAGATAATAGGTTATTATTTTTTTTCTTTTATCATGCAATTTATATTAAATTATAGGTTGATCTATGGCTTTTTTAAAAAGGGAAAGTAGCTGATAGTCTCTATAAGAAGAATATATATGCTATATAAGAAGAATATATGTGTATAAGAAATCTTCCTCCCTCCCAATACAGCTGACTTTCCTGAATTGTATTTCTAATTTTGGAAAAGACTGCTTTCTTAGCGTTTCAAACTAGTAATTTAATGTAATTTAAAAGCAACAGACACAATGTGGGAAAAATTGCAAGATTTCCATTTTTATGAGTGGTTTTCTTCCTGTAAGGGCTGTGCATTATGCAGAATCCAACCTGTTAGTGTAAAGGCTGGAATCCAGAATTGCTTTTTCCCAGACCCAGATTAGAGAACAATTCCTCTCCTTGCTTGCTGCCTTTCAGTTGTATGAATCTTCAGTCTGTTGCTGTGTGATGGTTCAGCTTCATTTTGGGAGAAGCAAACCCCACCATTCTAGTTAGTGCACATTATATAGATCACAATACTTCCTTGGAAAGTGGGAGAACTCTGTTGCACCAGGAGGGTCCAGAGTTCTACTTTCGTTTTCTCTTTATGTTAGGCCATCATCTTAAAATTTGTGGAATATTTTAAAGGACCTTGAATAATATCTACTTTATAAATGAAAATCATTGTACTTGTACAAGTAGTTGCATGAGTCTTTCCTTATATCCAGTTTGAAGCTCCCTTGTTTCAACTTGTGCCTGTCTTTCTTGTATTGGAGACCCCAGAACTGGACATGAAATTCAAGGAGTGGCAAGGCATGGTGCTGACAGCTTGCCATCTACGAAGGTCCCTCAGATCCCTTGAAAAAGAACTGCTGTGCAGCCAGTCAGTCCCTCCCCTGTGTTATTGCCATGGGTTCCTCCTTTACTGGTGCAAGACTTTGCACTCGTCCTCCGTGACTTTTAAAGGGTTCCTCTGAGTGACAGCCCTGCCCTGAAACATATCGACTGATCTCCCCAATCCATCATCTGCAACTTGATGAGTGCACTCCATTGCTGGCACCAGGTTATGTCTATCTCTAATACAGAAATTAAGTAATCTAAAAATAAGTGCAGAGGAACACAAGACAGGCTCACTATAAAATTCTTTCAGTAGTACAGTAAGTCCATGGCAGTTTTCTCTGACTCAATGCATAAGGAAGATGACCATGAATGTTCATAGGATAAGGTGCTCAGCTTCCTAGACATAGCAGTAACAATTACAGTAGGGATTTCTAGCTCATTGTACAAGACTAGGAAATTTTGTCATGTTCTTTGGAAAATATTTACATTTTCGAAAGAGTGTGTACACTCTGTGTCTGCTCTCAATGCTCCCTTTACTGTATATGTCACTTCGGTGCCCAGAGACTTTCTGATTCACTCAGAAATTGAACTGCAAATGCAGTTTCTGACACTTCAAGTTTTTAGACTTCTCACTATGCTTATAAATTCACATTATCCTGTTTTGATAGGCCAATCACTTTTTGAAACTGTACATTGGGAATAGTCCATGTTGGGGCACATCGTTGTCTTTATATTTACTCCTATGCTTGCAGTGATTGATAAATTCAGAATGTGGAGGTTTTTAAGACGGACATGAATTTACATGTGCAAAATATTATTTATTATATATATAGTCCCTTCTTAGGAATTCAGCAAACCACTGTCCATAGTTTGGGTTACGGAGACCTGCAGTTCACTCTGACTACATAAGAAAATCTGAATTTTGTGTCTGTCCGTATGCTTTCTTGAAAAAAAACCCCAAACCAAAAAACAAACAGTGATAAGCGATGATCAGCCAGCTCCCATTTTATAGGTAAAGTTAGGTGAAAAGAATCCCACCTAATAGTTGAACCATGCACAGAAGGAGCAGACTTGAAGACTTACAATCCATTAACACTGGTTTTGGTGATTTTTAATGGGAAAATCCAATTTTAGGGCACCAAAAGTAGTCTGCAATCCAACTAATTTCTGTGTCTTCACAGGACTTCTACCAGCGACAACTTCTGTGTGTTTGTGCTATTTCGAGCTTTTTTTTTTAGCTATTGATCCCTGCATCTACCTAATAGAGATCTATGAAATAATCTCATTGGATTTAATTTATTGACAACCTTTTTCTTCGCTTCAGATCTTTTTCTTCTCCATACTACATGAACTATTCTGACAGTCTAGTTTGTTCAGTAAGTCCAAATAATTAACATGAAGTTCCGACATTATTCTCTTCATCTTCAAGTCTCCTATGGGAATTTCAGTATATGCTTAAACAATTTTATTGTCTGGTGTATGTGAAAGCTTTTCTTAGTCATCCTTATGATGTACTGGACAAATCCATTCCATTTGCTAAACCTGAGTTAGGTTACTGAGCTAACCTAGTTTGTTTATTTATAAAATTCGAAAATCCTTACATAGACAATGATCAACCACAAAAGGATCTTCAGGAAATTTTATGAAGAATAATTTCAAGGGAAAACTAATAACTAAAATGTTATTTCTAGATATAAATAGTGGAAAAAAAAACACATGATGGAAGAATATTGCCTTCCTGTAGCCAGGCTGACTTCTTCCTGAAAGAAGGGTCTGAAGCACATTTTTTTCACACAGTACATCCATGCATCCATGCATACAGTGTTTTCAAGCCCTGATAGTCTCTTCTTTTTTTTTTTTTTCCCCTCTTCCGGAGTCTATTGTTTTTTAAATGAGATTTGAAAAAAAACAACTAAAAAAAACCTCAAAGAGCAAAAAATGTAGCACAAAGAGTGTCACAAAAGGCTCTTTGGCCACAGCTGCACCAAACACCTTGTCACGCTTCTTGTAATAGGGATGGGATGACAGTGAATTTTTATATTTCATTTTGAAATCTTTTGCTTTACAGTGCACTGTCTTTATTGCAAAGGTTTTTATTTTCTCCCAGTAAATTTCTGGCTTAGCACACCGATACATCACTTCAAATGCCCTGGTTTGTATCCTTGTTAGGGTCAATCGCATCCCTGAGCATTATGGATCCGTTGCTATTTTTTCATGCATTTAACACCTGATGTTATCCGATTCAGTATTCCTGTTTTACAGTAAGGCAGCCTTTTACAGGTGGAGCTATAAACTCCAACTGTATCCTGGGCTGCATAACAAGAAGCGTGGCCAGCAGGCTGAAGGAGGTAATTCTGCTCCTCTACTCTGCTCTGGTGAGACCCCACCTGGAGTACTGTGTCCTGCTCTGGGGCCCCCAACATAAGAGGACATGGACCTGTTGGAGCAAGTCCAGAGGGTGGCCACGAAGATGATCAGAGGGATGGAGCACCTCTCCTGTGAGGACAGGCTGAGAGAGTTGTGGTTATTCAGCCTGGAGAAGAGAAGGCTCCAAAGAGACCTTATTGAGGCCTTTCAGTACTTAAAGGAGGCTTATAGGAAAGATGGGGACAAACTTTTTAGCAAGGCAGTAGTGACAGGAAAAGGGCTAATGGTTTTATACTAAGAGAGGGTATATTTAGACTAGATATAAAGAAGAAATTTTTTTTTTACGATGAGGGTGGTGAGACACTGGAACAGGATGTTCAGAGAGGTGGTAGATGCCCCATCCCTGGAAACATTCAAGGTCAGGTTGGACGGGGCTCTGAGCAACCTGATCTAGTTGAAGATGTCCCTGCTCACTGCAGGGGATTGGACTGCATGACCTTTAAAGGTCCCCTCCAACCTGAACTGTTCTATGATTCTATGATGTAAGTTTTTTTTTTTGGTCCGGCAAAAAGCTGTGGTATACACTGTGCGGTATTGTTAAGCTTTTGATTAAAATTTCTAATCAGCTTATTGACACTTCAAAAAGGAATTCCGTTAGGAGATTGTACAAACATGGAAGCAGATCTTCTTTCTTTTTTTAAATACTGTGGAGAAAGCAGGATCATTTCACTATCTGCTGTTGTCTTATGCCAACATATTATAAATATACTGGAGCAATACTACACTGAATGGTTTTAACCTGTATAATCTTTGCAGCAGCTATTCATTCCTTAATGTGTGGAAAACAGCCACGAAGTTCTTGTCATCACTTGGATGTAACTGCCGGTACTTATCTGAAGGGCTGATGGCTTTTTGAATGGTTTCTGACCCACATGTGTTAGGTTTTCATTTGATCGGCTTATTCTTTTCTTTTTTTAAATGAAAAACAGTGACAAAAAGGATGCTTTAGCACTAATGCCCTAATACCTGTTTCTTATCTTTTTCTCCTTCACTGCTTGACTGTGATTTGCTTAGCCCATACTAAATAGAGGTTTAAAGAAAAAAACCTTTTTTGAGGTGTGTGCTGCCATGCTTTGGATTTTAAACTTTAAATTTTATTTATTCAATACATGTGACCATTACATCATTTCAAGGGTAAGAAAAAATAGTGGGGCATTGAATTAGGTGGCTATCTATTGTGCTATTAATAGTTGAAGAATTGTTCAAATTGTCAAAAACTTGTGTTTTTTTTTTTTTTTCTCAAAGGTAACAACGCTCGTTAACACAAGCAATAAAGGACCATCTGGCAAAAAGAAAGGGCGCTCTAAGAAGGCTCATGTGTTGGCAGCTTCAGTAGAGCAGGCCACTCAAAACTTTTTGGAAAAAGGAGATCAAATTGCTAAAGAGAGCCAGGATCTCAAGGAGGAATTGGTGGCTGCTGTAGAGGATGTACGCAAACAAGGTACGTGCTGCTCTGGTAATGTAATTAGAATGATGTGCTATGTGACAGTATATCTAGTATATCTGTAATATGGCATATAAGTATTAAAATAGCTATACCTTCATGAAAGGCAATGAGTATAAAGAATGTTCTAACTTTGGTAAAAAAGTGTGTTTGGTTTTTTTTTTTTTCCTGTTGGCTGTTCTGTCACCAAAGAGTGAACTCGAACATTATTTTGCAGCCATGTTACCCAGGGACAAAGCTTATTGTTTAATTTTCAACTTGCTTTTTATTCTGCTGTGTAATAAAATGACATGATTTTTCACTTTGCTAAATTTGAGCAGTGCTTTAAAGCCTGTGGAGGCAAATGTAGAATTAAGATTATGGTGTGTGCATTTCTGAAAAATCTAACAATTATCAACCAAACAGTACAGCAATATAGAATTACTCGTGGTTTCAAGTATATACTGAAACATATACAAAGATTATCAAAGTCTGAAAATATACAGATATTAGCAGTGTTGAATTTTTTTTTTTTTCTGGGTGTTGGTGATAATAAGATAAACGTTAACATTAGTTTGCATACTGCATAGGGTAAACTGCAAGTTTCAAGATACACAATGTCACAAAAAATTGCCTAGTTGGGAATGGGATAACTTTTTTTTACTGGCAGAAATAATTCTGGTTTTGCACAATTTAGTACTTGAATTTTAAATTGCTATTATAAGAAAACTGCTTTTAAATAAGGCTATGAAATTTTAAAAATATCGTGCATATCCATGATATGTATATCATGTGACAATTTTCCTTCAAAAGGTAGAATGTATATCAGATGCTTTTAAGTTTACATATGTGGTAAGGGAAAAATATGTTTTCAATATATGCCCATAATAAAGCTTTTCCTTTTTATTGGCTTTGATTATAATTATCTTTATTGCAGCAGAATAAAGTACCTTTCAGGTTTTTTCCATTGTAGATCCTATAATCTAAAGATACCATCTGCCAGTATCATCAGTCCTGAGTTTTAGAACAAGACTGGCAGATCTCCAACTGAGATTTTGAAAGGAGTCTAAAGGACTTAGGTATAAAATACTGATTTTCAGTGAGTTAGTCTCCCAGCACTCATATGATGTTTTTTTAAGTTCATGAAAATTGGACTCAAATGATCATATCAGCAGGCAGGGTTAAAATTTTGTATACGTAAACACTGATCAGTGAATATTCCAGTCGGTTCTCTCCTGAGGCTGTTTTTTCCTGCTGTCTACTATATGCATATTTAGTTTCACTCTTTTCCTGTTTCTATGTGTTTTAATTTTATTTTTTTTTTAATATTCAATTGACAGTACATCAGAATAAGCCAATTATTTGCTGTATACTCTATGTACAGTGTTATGCCAGTATTCTGGGGGTGGGTTTGTTCTTGTTAGTTTTTTTTTTTTTTTTAAATTTAGGATTTTGATGCTGATGCCTGTTTGTTCTGGCATGCAGTTTCATTTGTCAACGACTTCAGCTTCCCATTGCTTACATTACTTATTTTGTCTTACGTCAAATTCTAGTACAGCATCTTCAGCGCTGACACGAATGCCCTTGTTCCCTCTGAATTTATAGTGTTCTCCCTTCGGGGCTGCGATGCTGACTCAGTTTTGCAAGCTTCTCCCAAGGATCCTTCTCATGAATTAGAGTCATCAGCCTAAACTGTTGCATGCTCTTTGATCTAGGCAAATATACCACATTCATTAGCATGGTGTCAGAGCTTCATGTTATCTTTCTTTATCATTAGAGCTTTGTATTAGTTATCAGTGATTTCTTTGTAGATTTTTGCTTGTAAAGCTGGAGGCATCTGAGAGGATTTGTTGTGGAGAGTTTTGGTTTTTTTTCTTGATTTAATTTCTGACTTTTTAATTGATGATAAGCCTTTTGTTCTTATATTTTTAATCTGCATTTTAAAAAAGACGACGATGCAGGAAGTAGAGAGGAAAAAAGATCATAAACAGTATTACGCAGAACGATACAGGCATTCATCTCTTATCAACACTGCAGGCTAGAATAAAGTCTGTCAGAAAAGTGGAGCAGCTTTTTTGGGTCTGTACAACATAAGTCCATACTTAGGAGAGCAGGAGACACCATTATTAGCACACACAAGCTGTGTAAACTAGACCAGCCTTGGTGCAACGTGAAATGATATGTTTAGCTCAGTGACATAAAGAGCTGGATTAATGAACTGAGGCTGTGTTTTGCCAGAGTATTGCTAGTTGATTTTCTGGCAAAATTCCAGCTTGGATAATTACACCGTCAACCTAAAAACGTCTCCTGCAGTTACAGCTGGCTCTGGTGTGCTTCTCATTTCCTGCCCTGTATTGCTGTATACTGTTATATCCTACTATAAATGGTTGTTGCAATTCATCCCAGAGATGGTTGCTTTCCATTGATAGGTATGAAACGAAGGTACTGCATCATTTGCAAAATATTTTGGAATGAATGTGAATGCACAGAATATATAGCTTTAAAATGCTTGTTACTTTGACAGTGTGTGTAAATTATATGTAGATAGCTGTACAAAACTCTGATGATCAACAGTTTTGATTTAGAAGGTTGAGTTCTGAAAAAACAACTAAGAGAAAGAAGATAGTTTTTTAAAGTTTGGTTGTTTTTTCTGCACAATTTTTGAAAAATAGTAAATATGTTATGCATAAAGCTCTTAACTGTGTAAGTATGTGTGTATATATGTATCCTATAATAATTCCATAATAGGAGTACTTTGACCTCATAGGTTTTAAAAATGTCAAAACAGTGAAAATTAGCTTTAGTTCAAAAGCATCTAAGTGAAGTTATCCAATTGCTCCATTGCGTATTTTGCTGTATGGATATTTATTCCCATCTTGTCAGAGCTGTGTAAAAGATCTCCCAGGTCGGGGACAGATGAGATGTAGGAAATGCTGATGTTTCTTGTTCATGTCATCTTACGTTACACGTGAGGGAAAGCTGACAGCCTTCTGCATAGTGAAATTGTAGGAGGAGTGAGACTGGTGCATTTTTTTGGTTATAGTAACCCTAAGAAAACTACAAAGCCTGAGAAGTGCAGGAAAGTGAAGAGGAACTCATAGAAATAAGAAATACAGTCTGGAGAGGGGAAGTGAAGCATATGTTCTCATAGAATAGGTGTCTAAATGCAACTGGTCTTTTATCGATTATTAGAGAAGAAGGAAATTCCCTGTGGAGGAGACATTCAGCTTGTGATTCACACAAAAATCTACAAAGTCCATTGTGCTCAGGTCTGATTAAATTTATTAAGAAACAGTCTGGGGTGCTGAGGAAAGCAAGACAGGTAAATAGATTATATTCAAGTAAATTTATTCTATGTATTAAATGACTTTGGTGATGCCTGTCTTGTAAGTAAGTATGTGCTAGTGACTGCCCCATTTTAGTATCATTTTCCTAGATGAAATGTCCATTAAAAACATGATTTAGTCTAGCAGCTGGTTGTTGTGTTTTAAATTTTTTGCTTTTCAAGCAGGGTAGATACAACTTCACACCATAATCTGAAATTTTTACTTCAGTACAGGGACAGAAAATAGCTGCTGATGTCTTTTCGTGTCTTTGAAGACAGTGTAAACTTGAGGTAGACTTAATTTTTTGTTCATGCAGATTTATGCACATTGCATAAAAAGGATATAGTATGATCCATGTACTCCATAACTGTCAGTAAGCATGAAAGTATGTATCAGTATCTGAGACACAAAAATGACTTCAACTTTCTTGGTAACTTTTTTTTCTCTGTGATGCAACATACTAAATACTTTTTAATGCTTTATTTCAGTGCTTTTAAATGCCTAAGTTTTAAAACTTTTACAATGAAGATTTTAAACTAAACCCTGTGAACTTCCTTACCGTTGCCTCCTGTCTTCAGTTACCCTGGCAGAAAAATAGGGAATCTGCATACCTTAGGTGATGGGAGCGAACTTGCACACCATAGAACATACAGAAGATGCCAGTTGTTTTCATAATAATTTATAATGCTATTTAAGCTTATTTAAGCTCTTCTGATTTCAATGACAGCAGTACAACCTGGAGAGACATAGATTCTGTCTTGCTGTTTGTAATGTCACATACACTGTCACAACTGTCTCAGTTTTGTGTTCCTGGAGACTGCCAAACTTAGCCAAATGCATGGCATTGTGTGAGTCTTAAAACAGTACCCCAGTTCAGCTGGCAATTTGTATTTTAGGAGACCTTTCCTGATTGTACAATTTTCTTTCAGTTAGACCATGTTAGACCAACAGTTCCTTCCTAAAACCTAGTCCTTGCAGTGCCATGTTATTCCAAGCCTTTAAGACTTGCTGCCTGGAGGTCTTGGCTTTCCTGACTGAAGCAGAAAATCCCTGCTCAGATTTTGGCTTCCCTAAAACTTTTCCATTCTCTTTAGATTTTTGTTTTCTGCTCTCTAATCCAATCTGTTTTCTTTTTTTAACTGCATTAAAGAGAACTCTTAGCAGCCATCTCTGTTTCCCGTGAAGTCTGTGCTGCTGTCCTCTATATTCCTCCTGTTTCCCTCTCCTTTTCTTTGCTACCTTCATGTGGTCATACATTTATTTTGTCTTCCTTGCAATTCAAGGCCTGACATTTCCCCTGTCTCATGGTCTCTTCAGATCTCCCGTTCCCTGTAACCCTTCTTACTTTCACCTCCTTCTCATACTCTAGTTCTGTATTCACATGAGGTCCTTCTCCTTATCTCTCATATTCAGTCATGGTTTTGTAATGCGAAGTAGAAAACCAAAAATAATAAAATGTCTTTTGCTTGATTGCTTTTTCCCCCCTTTACTTTACAAACTTAACGTACCTTTCTCTACGCTCCTATCTGAAACCTTCTCTGACCCTGGATATCTGCTTCTCAGACTGTTCTGTTAGACCATTCTTCTGTACTCATTTTTATCCATTCTGTCCCTTCTTCCCCTAAATTTCTTTCTCACACTGAAAGCATTCCTAGTAAGCCAATCTTATTTGCATTTAAGTCCAGGGTGAGAACATCTTCTTACGTAGCATGTTAAACATGTCTCAGATGTTCTTGCTTAGCAGAGTCATCTGCAACAGACTTTCCAGGAGCCCTGATTTACCCAATCTAGTCTCTCTGCTGTCCTGATTAAAAAACAAACAAACAAACAAAAACCCCAAACAAACAAACCAAACAAACCAAAAAAGTAAAAGAAAGAAATAAAAAAAAAAAAAAAAAAAAGGTCTGTACCCATTAGTGTCTAAAAGCTTTCCTGGAATACTATACGTTTAACATTTAAAGTTACATTTAAAATATATATAAATAAAACTTGGCTAAATGCACGACACTTTGGTTCACTTGGTTAATAAGAATTCAACTAATAGGTGTAGGCTTGCTCTCTCTTTCTCTGTGCTAGCTCTTCTGCATTTTTCCTAGTTTATAAAATATATGGAAGTGGAATTACTTCATGACGGAGCTTCTGTAAAAGCCATTAAAAGACTTGTCACAATATAACTGTCACTTGAGGTGGGAAGGAGGAAATTCTTTTTATGGAGAAAGCAAATAATTGTCTGATTTCTGCATCTGTTTTCAACTCTGAGTCTGAGTGACAGGATTCAAAATGAAGAACTGATCTGCAAGGGAAGCTATTTAAAGGTATCTCTTACTGTAACAACTAAGCACTGGCAGATTGTTACTCCCAAAGTCTGAGTTGAATGGAAGAAATGTAGGATATTGCGTTTGGATCTGGCAAGTATGAAGGAGAAATAATTGATTCTTTTAAAGAAAATAATACATCTGATAGACAAATTCAAAGCAATAAAATATTGCTAATTAACCTGTTTCTTACCTGGGCTAGGGGCCAGAGGAATCTTTTTTAGAACAGAAGTTATCTGGTCTTTTCACTTAAACCTGTGTTCTGCCTAAGTTTATTTATAATGCTCTTCATTGAAGTATATAAGAACTTATCTTTTTTTCTGCTTATAGAAGTTAGGGACCACTATTTCTACATAGAGGAAAAAGTCTGTGTGTTTATGGAAAGAAATTGCTGAAAAACAGTTATTTGAGACAATGGACTTTCTATTCACTTCTGAAAGATGAGGTGAGGTTGTGGTCAGTCCTGCTTAATGGGACAACGAGTTTTGGTCTGCACTTTGGAAGAACCTGTGTGTATAATAAGAATATTCTCTACTTTGCCAATAGTACCTATGATGAGGTACTCTGCAACTCGCTTTTTTCCAGTCTCTCTGATGTCTCACACCTCTCCTACAGGAAGCTTTGAGTATGAGGATTTGAAGTCTTATATTCAGCAATTCACTGATGCTGTGGCCCGAAAGCTTTAACTTGTTATTCAAAAATATTCATAATCTATTTTGAATTGTCTGTTACATTTGGAAGCAACTTCAATTGTTATTCATGTTTGCCGTGCTCATCCTAAGAAATATGGCATGCTAAATGTCATTCTATGCAAATATTCTAACACTAGCTCTTTCAGACCCTTTTCAAATCCATTAATTATCTTACAGCTCTCAGAGAGTTTAGCTTCTGAAAGACATTAAAGTTCCTTTTCTCAAATGATTTAAATACACTTCTGATGAAAGAGCAGACATTGTACAGAATCTCAAAGAGCTGTTATACAGATAAGAAGTGTCAGGGGCTCCCAAATCCAGTAGTGAGACCGCTGCAGCTGCATTGCCCCAGGTCCAAGCAGTAGCGAGGCTGAGCATATATTCCCAGTAGGCACACGCACACAAACACGCATATACAGCTTCATATATACATATATACATGGCTGACCACAAACATCGGACACTAAGCACTCACTATGCTATGATTCTATGAAACACTGGAACAGGTAGCCCAGAGAGGTGGTAGGTGCCCCACCCCTGGGAACAGTCAAGGTCAGGTTGGATGAGGCTCTGAGCAACCTTGATCTAGTTGCAGGGGGGTTGGACTAGGTGACCTTTAAAAATCCATTCCAACCCAAATCATTCTGTGATTCTGGGAAACAAACCCAACAGCACCAAGTGTCTTATCCTCTTTCCCTCTCTGGCTAATTAGGATTGAAGGTCCGTTAGTGGGCCATGCCTATACTTGTATGTAGAATCCCGTAGCTGGCCCCTGCATCCTGATGTCCCCAGTTGCCCCACTTCCAAGGACACACAGACACAAACACATGGAAGCACATGTCTTAGTTGACCTCTAGACACTGTGGTCTCTCCAGCAATTGGAAATCAGAAAGTCTGGCCCCAGGTATGACCAGACAAGTGCATTGACCAGCAATTTGTTTACATACAACTAGCCCCTTTTATCCTCTTATCCCTACATTTTCCCGTGCTTGTTCCTCCCCAAATAATCTTGGTCCTTCTTTTTCTGCACTTTCAGTTCCTCCTCTAAACACCCCATTGCAAGTCCTAAAATGTTTTTCCCCTGCATCCCATAGTGAGTCCTGTATCCTTGAGCAGGCAGCTAAAATTAGACAAAAATGAAATGCATACAGGTGATTTTCTGTACATGTACTTAGTGGCTCAGGCAGTTGGGGAGGTCTTGAAATGATGATGATATTGGTTGTTCTTAAAGACAGCTGAAGACTGAGATCCTGTACTTAATACTCTGCACCGTTTTCAAAAGATTTATTTATGTTACAGCCTTGGCTGGATCTTGTCTAGTATTCATTTCACTTTTCAATATTTTGTTTAAGCTCATGTTAGTTTAAATTTATGAAGGCGCCTTACATCCCCCAGAAATGTTTGTTATATAGGGTGGTTGGTGTTTGATATATTGCCCAAATATGACGGTTTGAGACAGATTTTACAGAAGCATAGTGATATATGTTTGAAAAATAATATAAATGAATATATTCAGTGATTTTTCCATTTTCACACTATATTTATTTATATTGTCTTTCTTTAAGATTTTATTACAATTGTGACTCTATAGCAGAGAAGGATGAAATTGCTTTAGAATGTAAACTTCTGACAGTTGTCAAAAATTAAATTATACTCACAAATTGAAAGTTACAGAAATAGTGTTTCTTCCAGAAATATTTGACTTGAGTTCTAAAATCAGATCCTAGAATTACTGCTTGTTTTTTTAGAAGCAATATTTCTGTTGAGAAAGCTTTTATTTGAGAAAGGATTGTAGGAATACACCACAGTTTTAAAAAAAAAAAAAATAATCAAATCTATCAAGGGATTGTAACTAGGGCATGTTTTTCAGGAAATACTCTACTCCACCACCCATCACAGTGTAGTATTAGTATGCATTAAATTTTTGAATTCAGGTCAATGTAGAAAATAGTTTCACTAGGATTTAAAAAAAAATAAATAAATAGGGTCTTACAAATTGGAAGAGGCACCATTGGCAGTTATCTTTCCCTGTTCTGTCTTCCAGCAGTAATTCCAAAACTTGGTAGGCTTACTCCACAGTCAGTAATCCCCAGCAGTATTAAATGTATGGCCTTTTCAATTAAGTTTTGAGGTAACCACGAACAATGTTCTGCAAGAAGATTTTCCATCATGCGTGAAATCTGTATTTAACTCTCCTCTGTGTGTAATTCAATATAGAAAATTGAATTGAAGTTTCTGACCTCTCAGAAGAACGCTGTTACAGTAAAGCTATAGAGCACCATGAGATGAGCATCTCGGCCTTTCTTTTTGAAGCTGCTCTAATTTATGTGCTAGTGAAACATCATCTGGCTCACAGCTGAGTGCTTGAAACCACTATTGATTCATTCTGAACTGAATTTCTTTTTGTTCAACCCAACATTAAAAAAAAAAAAAGGAAAAGGAAAAGTTTGATTCACCCTTTGAACTGGAAAATCAGTTATGTTTGTCTGTCAGATCAAAAGTATTTGGAAGGAGATTCATTTTAACTTGGCAATGGGGAGTGATCTCAGGCGACTGTGTGTAGGTCCTGCAAGTTTTTAACACAGCAAAGGTAATATGAGTTTAACCAGCTCTCTATGTAGTGATGGACAGGGTTAGGGAAACTAGGTGGGAGGGTTATCTGGAGTGGTGCAGAGACATTGTCTTGGAGATGTAAATTGGTAAGTAGTCCACCCAAGGGAGAAAGTCAAGGAGATGAGCTTGAGATTTGGTCGTTGCTTTATGCTTCAGTCGCATAGCTTCTAATGAGAGCTGCTGGACAATATGGGGAGGTTTTACAAAGCCAAACTTCACCCAGAGGGAAAGACAGGTTTCCTTCTGCACTGCCACTGTTACCCTGTCCTATTGCCTCTGCCTCTCCAGTCCTTCTCCCCTCTCTGTGCTAAACGATGAAAACAGGATTTTCAGTCTTTCAGAAATTGTAACTGAAAAATTTCAAGAGTGATGTTGTAATGATTATACAGAAAAAAGTTACTAACAAACTTATACAAAAATTTTCAGTTTGTTGAGCAAATGTTGTAAATGAGGTAGTGAAACATATTTTCAATTAAAAAAGCAAGGTGTTTGTTGTTCACAATGTAGTTGGAAATACTGCTGTAATTCACCTGAAAAGTGAGAACTTTGGGTTCTGATCTGTGTTACCAGGATTATTTCTGCTACTTACCCAGTCATATTTAATGAGAAAGATATAAGCAGTCCTTAGAGCAATAAACTTTATCTGAGAGTCTTCCTTGCACCCTCCTTGGTCCTTCTCCTTGCCTAAAATATATTTCCTTCTGTGTTCTTTAATTTTGACTGCATTTTCCATGGCAGTCATCCAACTTTAAAAGCAGTTGTGAAGAAGCTTCATTCTCCCATACAGATTAGGCTTTAATTTTGGATATGGTTTCAGAAAGTGGTAGTCGATGAGAGAAGTAATAAAAATGACAGCATGAAAATTTGAAATACACTTCCTAATGTCTGAAACCTGTCTGCTTAGTCAGTATATAAAAGACTTTAATTTATTATCTTTCCATTTACCATTTTGAACACCTCTTTGGAGGACATTTTTCACATATTACAAAGGCCAGTATTCTAAATTTCTATTTACAGAGTGAAGGAATATAAAATGTTATAATCAAATCACTGTTGCTTTCCTCTGAAAAGTGTTAAATTATAGTATTCTGATCACAAGCTGTCTTGTTTTCTTTCAGTTTTAGTCCCTTTATCAGAGACAAATACTTCTTAAACTTTAGCTCTGCGAGACCTTATGGCTGCTGAAAACTGGCAAAGGAGACCACTCTGTAGTGCCTATGGAATTTAGAATTATTTTTATAACTACTAAATATAAAAGTCTAGAGACTCCACTGATTTTGATTTGTGAAGTTTGCAAATCTCATTCATCCATAATTGTTCCGAATTTGACTTTCAGAGCTGTGCTTGGCTTTTTTTTTTGTGTTTAATTGCAGATAATTTAGTTTATATCCTCTGTTTATATTATTATGTGATTTCTAAAGTAGTTGATGAAACATATGTTGTTTTTCTTCCCAAAAATGTATCAACCCTATCTTCCTTTCACCTGTTTCTTCTGGACCTTATGGTTTTAAATTACTCTTAATTTTATTACTTTGATGATGCTGTTATTTTATGGCTAACATCTTAGTTATGATTATCCACAAACATATGCCTGAATTAAGCTACTGTTCAGTTAATCTTAATATATTTCCCACTGGCTGAAGCAGTTTCTATTTTCTCCTCTCATTTGTCTTGTATTGTGATCTTTCCCTATTGCTTCTACATCCAAAAACACTTTTTGTGCAGAAAAGCCCTCTTTCTGAGGCTGTACTTCTGATAGACAAAATTATTCCTATGTAGGATTTCCATTTGCTACTTGTTGTTAAAATTTATCCTCTTTAAGCTAAAATGTCTTAAAGAGTTTGAACATAAAAGCCTGTTTTAAGAAAGTCTTACGACATAAGGATAGCTTATAATCATACGCTGTTGAGCTCAGTCAATATTTTGTAATGAATCTACAGTATGTGCTTTTCAAGGGAGTCATTCAGTTCATTTAACAGATGGGGAAGCTGCCCTGTGGAGGTATAAGTGCAAAGCTGGTTAAAGCACTTGAAGTGCCCCAGCAAGTGTAACTGCAGCTCAAGGTAACATTTCTCAACGATAGTGTGCAGCTGTCCTGGTGTTTGTTCTTTTTTCTGAAGAAACTAGTCTACTGACATGCCCATGCAAGAATAACAACATATATTAAAAATATTTATAATACTGCAGGAAAAGCTTTTCTACCGCTGTGTTCTGGGGTGCGGAGAATCTATATGATGACAGGTAGCTTACATAACAAAAATTGTTTGAGCATTAGGACTATGTTTTATAGATACCTGGGCATGACAGAAATTATGTTGAATTTATACTATAACATTGAAACAAAAGGAAATAGGTATAAATTCCTCATGAATACTGTATGCTGGGAAACTAAAAGAAAGTTTCAAAGTCAGAGGAATAACCCAGACATTGCAATAACAGAGGCAGAAGGCGGTGAGGGAGTTACAGAATAAATCTCTCTGTTTATGATGAATACTGGAACACTATGTGTTGCGGAACAGATCATCTTGAGTGCCACTATGCGGCATATGAAAGACAACCAGGTGATCAGGCCCAGTCAGCATGGGTTCATGAAAGGCAGGTCCTGCTTGACTAACCTGATCTCCTTCTATGACAAGGTGACCCGCTTGGTGGATGAGGGAAAGGCTGTGGATGTTGTCTACTTGGACTTTAGTAAAGCCTTTGACACTATTTCCCACAGCATTCTCCTGGAGAAACTGACTACTCATGGCTTGGATGGTTATACTCTTTGCTGGGTTAGCATCCAGTCACGAGTGGTGTTCCCCACGGCTCAGTATTGGAGGCAGTTCTCTTTAATATCTTTATCAATGATCTGGACGAGGGGATCGAGTGCACTCTCAGTAAATTTGCGGACGACACCAAATTAGGTGGGTAGAGGGTACCTTTCTACCTTGAGGGTAGAAAGGCTTTGCAGAGGGATCTGGACAGGCTGGATCGATGGGCCGAGGCCAATGGTATGAGGTTCAACAAGGCCGAGTGCCGAGTCCTGCACTTGGGTCACAACAACCCCATGCAGCGCCACAGGCTTGGGGAAGAGTGGCTGGAAAGGTGCTTGGCAGAAAAGGACCTGGGGATGTTGGTTGACAGACAGCTGAATATGAGCCAGCACATTCAAGTGGCCAAGAAGGCCAACAGCATCCTGGCCTGTATCAGGAACAGTGTGGTGAGTAGGACTAGGGAGGTGATTGTCCCCCTGTACGCGGCACTGGTGAGGCCCCACCTCGAGTACTGCGTCCAGTAGGACACTTAGGAAAGGAAAGACATTGAGATTCTGGAACGAGTCCAGAGAAGGGCAATGAAGCTGGTGATAGGTCTTGAGCACAAGTCTTATGAGGAGTGGCTGAGGGAGCTGGGGTTGTTTAGCCTGGAGAAAAGGAGGCTGAGGGGAGGCCTTATTGCTCTCTACAACTACCTGAAAGGAGGTTGTAGAGAAGTGGCGGTCGGTCTCTTCTCCCAAGTAACAAGCGATAGGACAAGAGGAAACGGCCTCAAGTTGTTTTCTTGGAGCACTTCCTTTTCTGTGCCTGTTAGAAGGTTGTGTGTGCTTTTCAAATGTTGTTCCTTTCTAAACCTGATACATTTCACTCAAATTTATTAATCACAATTCTCTTTTCAATTCATAAATTGGTATGTAGAAACCCATTAAATTATTAAATTCAAGACTTTAATTGTTAAGACTCACAGAAAAAAGATTTTTCTGTCAATTACATACATTTTAGTCATTTTTTACAATAATTATTTTAATAGATCTACTATACATAGTTCACTTAAAAGATGGCAACTTTTCCTAGCAATTGCCACTGTAGTAATTTGAATAGTTTTGTCTTCTTTATGTGATGAAATATTCTACTCATTTTAACGTGCTTCCTGTCACAGTTCTACAGCTATCTGGTAAAGAAGGAAACACTTCTTATTTTTAATTAGAAATCTCAAGTTTTTAGAATAAACATAGAAGTTTTGGAAAAACTACTAGCTGAAGAAAGAAACAACAGACTTCCTCTAGCGCTGATATCCCAGTATCTTGCTGCATGGCAGAAATCTGTTCTGCTTCACAATGATTGTTGGAAGACAGTCCTGCCGCTTCCAGTATCTACTGAACTACCCAAATAATCACAGACAGGTTGCCTTGGAAAACATATTATTTGGTTCCCTCCCAGTTGGAGTGTGAGAGCAAACTAGCTTGTGTATAGCCTTGGACAATCAGGTTTATCAGGCCACTGGAACAAAGCAAAGAGAGAGCCAATTTGGCAACACAAATGCTATTTTGAGATAAAAAGAAACACTTTCCTTGTCTTCTGTAGAACATTGAGGTTCAGCTGCATGCGTTTTGCCAGGATACAAATAAGGCTACATTATAATTCAGTTGAGTTTGAGTTTTTAAATTTGCTTCTGTGTTTATTGATATCTTAAAAGGTCCAGTGTGTTTTCATGTTCCCTAGCACCATCCACGATGTTGAACATCTAAATTGTTCATGTTGATGTTCCTGAACTCTCCAGTTCAGTGAAGGCTAATCAGTAGTTTAGTTTATCCCTGAAGGATGTTAAACTGCAGAATAGCTGAGAGCTGCAGACAAAGAGGGATTAGAAATGGCCATATAGTCTCACATCCAAAACAATTTACTTTTGAATTGAAATTTAATTAATGTTTTATTGTACTTAAGTGTATCAGTGATGTTTCAAATGCGCTATTAATCTGACTATTAATTACAAAAGTTCTTTCCAAAATGTAACATTTGTGCAATAATTGTTTTAGATTGTCATAGATATGTGGCTAAATATCTTGAAGTTCTGTATTCTTGGTATTTTATTATCCCTTAGGAAAGAAGTAGTTGGGTTAATTAAAATTATACATTTTAATGGTCTATGAAGTGAATGAGTGGTGTGCTATTGGATCTAAATGCAAATGTTGAATATAAAATACATACTATCTTTAAGGATATCCATTGCGCTTTAAAATACACAGTGATTCATCTTCCATCACTTTATCTAAATGTCAAACGTAAATGAGTCCAATTTAAGTGAACTAGATTGTCTGTATAATCAATTCCAGAGAGATGTAGCTCTAGTAGCTGAAATGTAATGGGAAAAGATCAGGCTAGATCATATATGGCCTTTTCTGGCCTTGAAATCTATTAATATGATGAGAACAGTGGTCATTCTTCCACAGACAGAAGACAAAATCCCAACTGCAGGTGAAAGGGGAAATGAGTTTAGGGGACATAGTATTAAGGATTTAGAAGAATAGTAATAGGGAAGAGGAAATGAAGATTTAAAAGCCACACGTGTGAAGCTTTGGGAATACTGAATAGCATTTTTAATGCATATTTATATTTAGTAAGTATGCCGCATTCTTCAGTATGAAAATACTCTACAAGTTACTTCCCAAATTTTAACAAATGATAGTACAACGTCAAATAGAGATTGCTACTGAAATGAACTATTTTCATTTATGGAGAATGGATTTTAAAGTACTGTAAACAAAAATTGATATTTTAAAATATGGGATAAATAATCAATATGATTATTAAGGTAGAAGGAATATAGACAGTGAACCATTGAAGATGAGATTTAATCCGTTATTCCTGGATCAGAAACTTGACAGTTGACAAGTATACTGGAATGGGCAGTAAGTGGTCCTACTCTATTTGGTGGGTTTCTAGACAAGTCCGAGGGAGATAAAATTGCACATCTTTGCATTCTGAAGGGTTTTGTTTTGTTTGTTTTAATAGCAAGACAGCATCTATGAGGAAAGGATTAAAAACATGCTTACATTATTTAAATATACCCTATTAGCAATTACTGGTTATTCCATTTTATCATATTATCTTTTAGTATCATGAACACTGTTCTATATGGAATCTGCAGCTCGGTTTGTGTCTATACATTATTTTAATTTCGAATAGCTTCATAAGAATGCTTTTGCTCTAAATACAAGCAAAGCACTCTAAAATACTTTAATTAGGTCATGGATCAGTTGTCACATCTTTTTAATCTTGGACATGTAGCACAAAAGACAAAATCTACAAGAGATGGATTAATTAAACCATAGCTTTATTAATTTCTTCCATTTGAGAATTGTTCGGGAATGGTACACACACTCAAGCTGTCATTGTTTCCTTAATTATTTCCAGGTGCTTGGAGTACTGTCAGCATCCCCTATTGATCATACCTGTTCTCTAGATTGCTGCTTTGTGCCCACTGTCTTCTATCTCTTAATAAACACTTCAAGGCTTTGGAAAAATGGCATTTCCTCAATGGATTAAACATTAAGAGCTTCCTTTCTTAATAGGTAGATGCCTACCTTTAACTTTGCTTGTGATTCTAAAAGTTCTAGTAGCTCAACACAATATGTTTATGCACCCCTACCAAAAAATGTGCCAGTAATCAACACTCTCAACCCTCCCTTTACTCTTTTTTCCTGTATGCATTCCCCAGCAACTTGCACTAGACTAAAATAGGAATTGCTTTTTTGAAGACATGGATCTCATCACCTGTGTCATTAATGAGGAGGTTAAATGTCTTGGCTCCAGTATTGACCCATGGAACATTCTATTAGTGACCTGCCTCCAGCTGTACTTCATGACACTGATCACAACTAGATGAGACCACCGGTTTGGCCAATTTTCAGTCTATCTCACTATCCACTTGGCAAGCTCGCACTTCTTCAGTTTCTCTACAAGGATGTTCTGGGAGATAGTGTGAAAACTCTTACTAAAGTAGAGATAAGCAACAGCCCCTGCTCTCCTTGTATTCATGGACAGGGCTTTGATCCAGTAAAAGATGTCCCTGCCCACAGCAGGGAGGTTGGACTAGGTGATCTTAAAAGGTCCCTTGCAATCCAAACCATTCTATGAGTCCCCATTGTAGAAGGCTATCAGATTGATTGGGCATGGTTTCCCCTTCATAAATTAATGCTGACTATTCCCAGTCACCTTCCTTTCCTTCATAAATTTGGAAATGGCTTCCAGGAGTATTTGCTCCATCTCTTTTACAGGGATCGAGGTGAGGCTGACTGACCGGTAGCTCTCTGGATCCACTTTCTTTCCCTTTTCAAAGAAAGAATGACATTTGCTTTCTTCCAGTCTTCAGGAAGATACCCCGGTCAGTTAACATGATCTTTCAAAGATAATTGAAAGTGAACTGCGGCAGCTGCCTTGGCATCTGTGGGTGCGCTCCATCAGGGCTTATTGGCTCATTTATAGTGTATTGCCATGGAAGACTTTTAGCTTCCTTCTCGGAGAAAACATTTCTTTACTGTTGTTAGATTCAAAGTAAGGGTGATTCAGAACAGTTCTTGTAGCTTCCTGGACTCATAATAGCTTTTTAGGATTGCTATTGCAGAGAAGGCTGTTTTTCCAGTGTTTCTTTACGAATTGTCCCTCTTTATTTTGAGGCACTTTCCTCAGATCTAGAGCTCTGCTTTCCATTTAATGTTTTGAGTAGGTCAAAATAGCTCCATCCCTGGAGGTATTTAAAACACATGTTGATATGGTGCTTAGGGACACTGTTTAGTCATGGACTTGGCAGTGTTAGGTTAACAGACTTGATGATCTTAAAGGTCTTTTCCAACTAAATGATTCTGTAATTCTATGACTTAGGCACATCCAGGCTATTTAAACGTTCCCTAACCAGGGGTAAGCCAGCTTGCCTTCTTTCCTATTGCTCTCAGGGGCCTGGGATCCCCAAAGACAAGTCTTGCCACTAAAAGCTGGTTATTTAGCCTGGCTATTATTTTTGCAATTATTAGTAATCTGTTATTCCACTTAATGTGGCTGCATTGATATTTTTAAACAGGTTTTTCTCAGAGTATTTGTTTATAAATTAAATCCTATGAAAACCCACATTTATGAAAATAGCATGGTTGCTTTTTGTCAGTTACACTTGCAGGTTTTTTATTTTTTGAAAAAAAATCATGTCATCATCCTTTAATTTCTCTTTCATATACATGCATAGAGATGGACATATATTTTTGTGTGTGTATCTGTCTAAGAAATCATGGAATACTTACACATTTCTGTTGTTTATTAAAACTTTCCACAGATACTGGTATAATAAAAATATTCTCTTTTCAGTAAAAAATAGGAAACAATCAGCCTAATATTTTCTGTAAATATACTCAGAAAATATAAAATTTTGAATGGATGTGTATATATATAGTTTTTGAATATTTATATATATATGTATATAAAATTGTAAGAAAAAAATGTGTAATTTGTTGACTTCATCTGGTTTTCTGCTTTTTTTTTCCCCCTTATGTTGATTTTCACTTTCAATATGCAGTAATCACCTTTCCAGTTGTTTGAGGCCTTATTCCATTTTAAGACTTTAATGATGAGTAGAAATTTGAATACGTGGTGTGGTTTAACCCCCACAGCACCTAAGCACTATACAGCTGCTCACTCACTCCCCTCCCTGGTGGGATGGGAGAGAGAATCAGAAGGGTAAAAGTGAGAAAACTCGTGAGTTGAGATAAAGACAGTTTAATAAGTAAAGCAAAAACCACGCAAGCAAAGCAAAACAAGGAATGCATTCACTGCTTCCCTTTGGCAGCCAGGTGTTCAGCCATCTCCATCACGCATAATGGTTACTTGGGAAGACAAACACCATCACTGTGAACGTCCTCCCTTCCTTCTTCTTCCTGTAGCTTTATATACTGAGCATGACATCACATGATATGGGATATGTCTTTGGTCATTTGGGGTCAGCTGTCCCAACTGTGTCTGCTCCCAACTTTTTGTGATTCCTGGCCCACTCACTGGTGGATCGGTGTGAGGAGCAGAAAAGGCCTTGACTCTGTGTAAGCACTGCTCAGCAATAACTAAAACATCCCTGTATTATCAGCACTGTTTACAGCACAAATCCAAAACTACTATGAAAAAAATTAATGCTGTCCCAGCTAAAACCACCACAATAGGATTCAGCATGAGACATGTAGTGGATTGTACATTCCTTTTGCCCTTTTGACATTTGTTTTTTGGATGTTCAGTTTTTAAGTTATACTGAATCATTCAGAATTTTGGTGACCTTTGTAATCATGTGTTTATACCTTTTTGCAAAATTTAAGCTTGTAGTACTTGAATTACCTTACACAGATTACCAAGTCACTTGTATGTGTACATGATTCTGGTTAAATACATGTAAAGACAGCTTTAACTGCTCCTATATGAGTGCATGAATTTTATATCCAAGATGAAATGACATCTGAGTTTGAAAATCTAAGGGAAAAGGGTCTTTTTTTGAGAATCAGGTCTAAAAGACTCCATTGCTTGGTGGTCACTTTGTTAGGAGAAAGTGACTGAGTATGACTAAATCTAATCTTGCATTACCCTTCAAGGAAGGATATATAGAGTAGGTCTCCCAGTTAAATCCGGTCAGAGCAAGCTGACTGGGTTGATAGTGAGAGATGGTGGCTGTAGGTCTGAACCTTCTCAAGCTGATGAGATCCCAGAACCTAAATAATAACTTTGGACACATCTTCGAGTCATTACTCAAGTGCAGGAAAGTGGTTTGTTGCGTGGCTGTTATCAGATTCACAGAATCATAGAATGGTTGGAGTTGAAAGGGACCTCTGGAAGTCATCTGGTCTAACCATCCTGCTCAAGCAGGGTGACCTAGAGCTGGTTGCCCAGGGCTTTGCCCAGATGGCTTTTGAGTATCTCTAAGGATGGAGTATCTGCAACCATTCAGGGCAACCTGTTACAGTGTTCATTCACCCTCAGAGTAAAAAAGTGTTCAGAGGGACCCTCCTGTATTTCAGTTTATCCCCATTGCCCCTTGTCCTGTCACTGGGCATCACTGGAAAGAGCCCAGCTCCATCCTCTTTGCACCCTCCCTTCAGTTACTTATATACATTGGTAACATCCCCCCTGAGCCTTCTCTTCTCCAGGCAGAACAGTCCCAGCTCTCGGCCTTTTTTCATAGGAAAGATGCTCCAGTTCTTTCATCATCTTTGTGGCCCTTCATTGGACTCTCTCCAGTATGTGCATATCTCTCTTGTATGGGGGAGCCCAAAACTGTAAACAGTGCTCCAGGTGTGGCCTCACTAGTGCTGAGTAGAGAGGAAGGATCACATCCCTTGACCTGCTGGCAACACTGCAAAGGTGGCCAATGGTATCCTGGGCTACATTAGGCAAAAAGATAAGAATTCTAAAAGAAATAAAAAACTTTAACCCCCCCCATCCAAAATGGATCTAAGTGCATGAAATGTTGTCCAGCTATGAGTCCTAATTTCACACAAGCAGCAGTTCTACCAGTAATCATTACAATTCAGGAATTAAGATGGATTTCGGTGTTGAGGTTGTTGTTTGTTTTCAGGTTTTGGGGTTTTTTTGCGGGGGGAGGAGGGGGACAAAGGGCAGTTGTTTTGGTGGGGTTTTTTTTTGTTTGGATGGGTTTTTTGTTTTCTTTTCTTCTTATGACAAACATTACTTAATGTGGCTAGTAGGGGCTTTCTCCACTTTCTAACCCAACTAAGACTCCTCATTTACACAATGTAAATCAAATGCACACTTTTTTTCTCAATGTGAGATGCCAAAGAATTTAGTACGTGGGTCTTAGTGAGAAAATGGCTGACGCTATTTGTCTAATGAAAAAAGGTATATGACTGCTGCAAGGTATCAGGTGTATTATTTCCCATATTTGTGAATTATATCACCTAGAAAAATGCAGATCTTATCACATGTATTCCAGACATATAATTGTTTCATAGGGCTGCTGAAATGATTATAGGAATGGATAGTCTATGCAATAAGAGGAGACTGAAGTACTGCCTTTAATCCGTCACGGCTCATCGCAAAAATGCATGAAGCGAAAAAGGGACAATAGGAAACAGAGTGGAAGAAGAATACGTACTTAAATTGAAGGACAAATGGGGCATGAGAAGAAATGGATATGAATTATCTACAAATACAGTGATTATGGAATTAAAGTGTCCCTAATGAAAAAAAAACCTGTCAGATCCTGGAGTTCATTTTGGAATGAGTTTCCTACTTCCAGTAGGATTAATTGGGGTTAAATGTCTGAGCTGTTTCTGAGTTGGAAGCTTGATAAGTTTGTGAGTGTAGTTATTATCATATTAAGATTATTATTAATTCTAATATGACATGACTGTCTGCAGTGGCAAGGAAGCAGACCTGATGACTCAAGATGTCTGTGTTTCTTGTCTTGACCTAATTTTCACTGAAAGTAATTAATATAGATTACAGGATAACTTTAAATGAATTTGGAAAGAAATGTATAACCGAAAGTAGTGTTGGGTTTTTCTAGATAAAAAGATTTCTCTGAAAAATAATCTGACTAGCTGTAACTCCAAAAATACCTTTGGCCTAAGAGTGGTTTGGCACTATTAATGTACAAGGATAAAAATAAGTCAGTTAGCAAGACAATCCTTCCTCCCCAAAAATGGCTGTATTTCTGGATTATTAGATTTTAATTTGTGAATTACTAATTATTTATAACATTATAACATTACAACACAAAAAACGTGTTATGAGCTTTTATATTAATGCTTTTTTTTATTTGCTTATTTGTTTGTGTCTATTTAATACTTAATTATTTTGGAGAAGATTTATTTCACCTAACTTTAGATTCATAACATAAAATAATTAAGTCAAACTTTTAAAATTGTTGTTTTGACACTCCATGTATTTTCCCTCTGTCCACCAGATTTAATTTTCAAGTATATTTGTCAGTGTATCTCCTTGGATAGTCAAGTCTAAGGAGATGACTTTCCTGCTTGCTTTCCTGGTGCCACTGGCCAATTACCAAATGTTATTTCCTTATTTCACAGTTCAATATTAATATTTATCTGAAGCTACAGACTGGTAATTTGGCAGAAAAATGTAAAACCTCTTCAGTACCAAAATGGAAGTTAAACAATTTGTTGGTGCCTGATTCCAAAACCCAAAGCTTTCTTTGACTGCCATTTCATCTTGGATATACCTAAAGTTCAAGTGCTTTTACAGACGGAAGTTTTGTAGCTGGATGATCAGAATCACTTCCATCTCAGCTGAATCTAACTTAGAGCATAAATACCAGAAAGCCTTGCTGGAGTTTTCATACTGTTGTATGTATCCCCTTGGGTTATGTCAGCTAGATATGCTCTAAGAGTGCATCAAACTTTCTACAAGGAGCTGTGATAATTGGTTTCCTTTATTAAAATTCTGAACAGAAGATGATGCCTTCCTAGTTGCTACACTGATCAGATGAATCCAGTCACCCACATTTTGGATCAAATTCCTAGGTTAGGAAATTCAAATCTAACCCTTGCCCACATGCTAGACTAAACTATCCTGTGGTCGCTCTTAGACTCTCCTTTTACAGGGAATATTTTGAGTCACTGACTTAATAATAAAGTTAATAATGATGATGATGATGATGATGATAATATTTGTGGAAATGTCATTCCTAATTTTTAGCACACAGCAAAGAGTTGTTGATATATTTTTCCAATAACTGTTTAATTTAAAGTATGTTTCAGAAAAATCTTTGTGGCCTCTGAGTTCCTTGCTCCTCATTTCAGTGATTTTTGGCACACGGCTAAAATGCATGGGAATGTAGGTACAGCAAACTATGGTCCTCCTCTGCAGAAACCTTGTTGTTCCTCTGCAGAGACCAGGTACATAGAACTTTGACTCTGCGATGCTGAGCAATATAACATTTAAGCATGTTTAGAAATTTGTTTTGTTGTCTGTTTATCTGACAGTGATTGTTTGTTCCTCATCTTTTAAGAAATCTTTTGAGAGTTTTGGCAGCCTTATGGAAATCTAAGAAAAGTATGCAGCCTTAGAACTGAGCTATTTGAATTTTTCTACTGAAATTTTATATTATCGGTTTATCATCCAAGATACACTGCACACAAATTACAATAAGAACACGCAGTCCTAATGGTAATATAATAAGGAAAAGAGTTATGATGGGAATTATTCACCGTGACTTTCTTAAGTCTCTTCTCCACTATTTGCATTGTCTTATAGGAAGTTATGCCATCTGGGATTTTTTTTGGATGTTGTTATAATAGTCTTAAAAGCAATATAAGTATGCTTTGATTTCACATTAGAAGTACTTTCTGAGTTTCTACACTGGAGACTAATAATAGGAAAGTTTAGGTTAATGTAAAAATCTCATTCAAAATGATCTTTGCTCCTCTTTCAGCCTGATTTCCTAGGGAAATGAGGCTTGTGTAAGTATTGATCTGCTGGTAACTCCTAATATATTTAAAGTATTGTCCAGTTTCAACCTATGCAAAAATACGGAAACAGAATTTAAAAAAAGTTAAAAAAAAATCAGCAACTGGAGAGAGAAGAAAATGCAATAGAAACTCAGACTTGTGTTCACACCAAGAGCAAGGCGGGTGCAATTCAACCTTGTCTTTGACACTGACTGGCTGGCTGGGCACGCCATGTGTAGAGTCCTGACAAGGCAGAGCACATGCTGTTTCTGCCAGAGATTGAAAGCATCATGGAGAAAATACGATGGAGTGGGTTTTCAGGCAATATAGGAGCAAGACAGGGGAAAATTAAAACAAACTTTTTAATTCAGCTGCACAGAGATATTTTTTTATTATATGGATAAATAAAATTGTGGTTTGAAAAGAAGGTCATAACAAATAAACTTAAATAGCTGAAAATTTATGATGAATTTAGAGAATGCTGAATTAAAAAAAAAAGCACAACTTGCATACAGAGCTTTCTTTCAGCAAAGGATAATAGTATAAAGAAAGCTTAAAAATCAGATTTTGCTTGGCACAGCCACAACATAATTCCAGGTAATATATCGATGGGATTGTATTCCATAGCTGGGCTAGCTTATTTTAAATGCTTTTAACAAGTCTACACAGCAGAATGCAACACAATTTGGAGATGTCCAAGCTGGTCTGAAGTTAGTAAAGCTGCATAACAGCAGGGCAGCCCTACACAGCTACACTAGCTTGGAACTTGAGTCATCAGTGTGGCACAGTCCTACCTTAGAACTGTCTCTGAGCAAGACCCATCAGCTGGTACCTGACAGTGTGCAGATACAGCTAAGTTACTTCTGACCACAGAGACAGCGAGCGCCTGTGATCTGGGTTTTGAGGTTTCTGTAGTGGGTTGTTTTCCATAGTCTACTGAAGTCCTTCAAAATACACAAGTGATTTCCTCATGGATTGGATTAATAGTATCATCTCTAAATTTCTGTTTTTCAATGCATAATGTTTCTCCCATTTCTTGAATTAAGAAGGGAGGTGATGCATTTTCACTTCACTATTTTTCAGCTGAAGCTGTTTAGAAGTAAGGTGGTGTAATCTCCCATTTCCTAAAAGGATGAAGGTAGATAGCATGTCATGCATGTTTTCCCTGTTGCCTAGAATAACATTCTTTTAGTTCACAACAATTTTTAAGATTGTGGCTCTCTACCTATTAAGGTATCGCTCTCTACAACTACCAGAAAGGAGGCTGTAGTGAGATGGAGGTTGGTCTCTTTTCCCAAGTAATAAGTGATAGGACAAGAGGAAATGGCCTCAAATTGCACCAAGGGAGGTTTAGATTGGATATTAGGAAAAAATTCCTCACTGAAAGGGTTATCAAGCATTGGAACAGGCTGCCCAGGGAGGTGATTGAGTTCCCATCCCTGGAGGTATTTACAAGAGGGGTAGATGTGGTGCTTAGGCACATCATTTAGTGGTGGACTTGGCAGTATTAGGTTTACAGTTGGACTTGATGGTCTTATGGGTCTTTTCCAACTTAAATGATTCTATGATTGGAGAAAAAAAAAGTCTTTAATAGGAGTGATAGCTCTTCTACGTGGAGGAGAGCAGAGTAAGTATCTGAGCAAGAAAATGAGGAGCAGGAGTGAAGGAGAAGGAGGCAGTTTGAAGGCAGATTTGTAGAGTGATGCAGTTGAGATGATACTGTTGGGTTGTTCTGTTGGGTCCTCCCTACCTGTGCAGGGGAGTTCTGTATTTCTGTAACACACACTGCTGTTTTTCTTATTTTGTACCGGTTGCATTTGATGTTTTGGTTTCCTTTTTAGTTCTTAGCAGGTGACTGCTCTAGAAGAAGAACAGTTGGGAAATAAAGAAAAAAAGGTGGAGGGTACTGAGGGAGTGGCTGCACATGTTTTAGAAAAAAATATTTCTCCCGAGCAATTCAATATTCAGTAGCTAAGCCATTATTTTTTTCCTAACAGCAGGTAGTTTCATTAGTGAGGAGTCCATACTTTTCGGGGGAAAAAGTACAAGTGTAAAACTTATCTTTAATTACAATTTTTTTTTTTTTTCAATTCTAGGAGAAACAATGAGAATTGCCTCTTCAGAGTTTGCTGACGACCCATGCTCCTCAGTGAAACGGGGCACCATGGTGCGGGCTGCTCGTGCCTTGCTTTCTGCTGTCACCCGCTTACTCATCCTGGCTGATATGGCTGATGTCATGAGGCTTCTATCACATCTGAAAATTGTATGCATTTTTAACATTATATATTCTTTTTGCATGTTTTGTGTGTAGAAAAATAGGGAACAAATAAGTAATGGATGCCACTTCGGGTTTCTTTCTCTATTTCACTGTTTTTTCTTAAAGTGATGAACAAGAAGTAGGTGATAACACACTTCTACATTAGTCTTATTAATTTTCTAATTTTGCATAAATTACTTTCCAGAGACTTAAAGTAAAAATTATCAGATATCTTCAATGCCTGGACTAGTATTGCTATTAAGCAGCTCTGAACTGAACAGATGCATTTACTTAACTCACCTTGCCTGTTATGCAGTCGGGTTACGTGTTTACTTAACTCACCTTGCCTGTTATGCGGTCAGGTTACTAAGTCAGTACTTGTAAATTACTGCTATCTTGTGACAGAGTTTAGGTACTACAGTTATTCTTTCTTTCTTTCTTTATTTATTTATTTTCCTCTGCACAATTTCTGGGTGTATCAGGAGACTGAATCTTTAATTTGGAGTGAGACAATAGTACAAGGGTCTAATCAGTCATCAAAGAGGAAAAACAGAATTAAGAGGAATTAAATGTCGCCAGATAGTTTGGTATGGATTTGTATTCACTTTTGGCTGCCACCATTCATGGTTTTAGATAGGAATATTAAAAGACTTTGCAGTTGATACTGGGAAATGTAATTTTTTTTTCCTAGTTATTGGACTTTTTCACTTTTATTGCATAAACAAACAAAAACCTCTGAAACAAAATAAAATGTTGCAGAAACTCATATATAGAATATGTAAAGCCAGCAGAGTGCATGTGTGAGTTTAGCAGAGGAGATGGAGAGTTATTTCTTTTAAATAACTGTCCAAAAAGTATTTTCTTTTATTTTTAGATATGTCTTTTTAACAGTGTAACTGTACAATGTTATTATGTTCTGGAAAAACAATGAGAACCCTCTAACTTGCAAACTGTGCAGATAAACTAAATAGTTTGAAAACAGTTTTCATAATGAAAAAGGCAGATTTTTCTGAACAGATTCTAGTGAGCTCTGCTCTAATGAACAGAACGCTGCTCTTGTAATTGTCAGCACGTGGCGCTGATTATGTGCAGTGTAAGCATTGTCTCTCTCGAATATGCTTTTAATTTTTCCCCACAATAATACTCCGTGTAACTGTAATTCAAATAACCTTTTCTAGTGAGATTAAAAATTTAATATTATTAACAACAGATTTTTCTAAACTTTATGATTAGAATTCAGATTCAAGGTCTTTCAATATGAGAAATATTCTTCTTGCATCTGAGTTTTTTTCCTTCTGTTATAGCAGTGGGCTCTGTTATTTAAAACACAGATGTCGAATACTGTTTTATAAGTGGGTGTATTTACTTTGACAGTTTGCACCCTAGATTTGAAAGGGCAGTGTATGGCAATGTCATTTGACACTCTGCGTTTATCAGATTTTATTATGAGTCCTGTTTCTAAGAAGCTAGACATCTCTGGTTGTTTTTAGCAAAATTCAACTTACAAATGTTAAATTTTATCATGTGTTTTCAGGTTAAAAAGGATAATTTGTTTCTGAGGATTGACAGTGTAAATGTTTTTATCTTACCATTTTATAATACAAACTAATTTTAGATGAACACAAATTAAATTACTAGGAAAGCAGAAGTGTTTATATTTTACAAAATTGATGAAGAGACAGCTCTTGTATTGACTCAAAGGTAACATTCAAAGACAGGTGTAAGTTAAGAATGACATGATAAAGTAGGATCAACATCTTTCAAAATCTGACTATCAGAATCTGTAACAAATTCTCTAGTAATTTTATTTAATAGCAGGCTGGAAGGACTTAACAAAAATGCGTATCGGAGGTAATGCCTGTGCTCGTCATTACAAACATGTTAAAGATGAAAGTTCCAGGTAGTTTAATATAAATGTTTCTTCATCTGAAAAAAGATGTTCATATTTTATTGGGAATCCTGCAAGAACAAATTGGTTAATACAATGACGCTTTTAAAATTTTTGTTAATGGTTAAGGCAGGCAGGTAGTTCAGCTTTAAAAACTACTGGGCTTTTTAAGTGTAAAAGAAGAGGTAAGTGGATTCTGAATAAGGTATAGCTTGCAACTCTCAGACTTAGTATAAAATTTGTAACGTAACAGCTATGGATTTCTGTGCTTGAATTACATATTTTCCTATAGAAATGTATGGGTTCGCTACTGTGCTGCACTGTAATTTGTAAATCTGCAGTAAGTAGGTAAGAGCTCAAAATAAAAATACACCCTCTTGCTGGTAGGTAAACACAGTTAGAGTAACACATATGATAAAAAGGCAAGTTCTGCACATAATTGTGCCTTTCTAAATTCATTAGATGCCAGCTACTGCTGAATTTATGAATTCCCAGTGGCTTTTGGAGCATAAGCTGCAGACTCTGTTCTTGCATAGGAGCATGTACCTTTCAGAATTAGCTGTTTCTCTTCGACGAGAAAATTTGCCAGTTGTTGAAAGCTTATGCACAGTGTCGTGAATTGAAACGATAGTTTTTAGAAAGAAGGATGAATAAAAACTTTTCAGTTCTCAATCCTTTTGCTTGGAATTGCGTTTTATCTTGTGAGGGAGAGAAATAAAACTTTGACTTTTCATCTAGTGACAGAAAGATTTCCTTTACTTATTGAATGGAATGAGCATTTTATCCCTTCTGATATTTTCCCTTGCTGTACATAAGGTAAAGGTTCCCAATACATTCGGTAGATTAACTTGTTGGTATAACTGGGGTTTTATATCTTCACCTGTTAGCTACAGGATGACTACAATTTTCTGTGGTAGATTTTTTTCTCAATTTTAAAGTAACTGAAAAAGGAAAGCTAAGAGCTGAGAAAAAGAAATCATAAATATATTCTGGGTTGAATCTATTGTTGTTTCATTTATTTCACAAAGGTATGGTGTTTTGGATATATCAGGGTAAATTTAAATATTAATGGTAAGTTTGAGTTTCCTTTTTAAATGTTATTTTTTGTCCAGAATTAATAACTTCCCTTTGTTTTCCCATAAATCCTGTACCACACATTAAGAACATATTCATCTGTTTTGTTTGAAACCTGCATATATTAAACATTTCATCTGATAACTGTGGGTGGGGAAATTAATATAGTTATGCCCTTTACATTAGTTTTACATGATAGCAAAGTACAGTAAGTGGAAAGTAATGCACAATGGCGATCAGACAGCTTCTCTATTAAGAAACCTAATTAAAGTTAGTGGGACTATGATAAAGACACTGGGCTGATGGACATGAAAGCTAAACTGGGTCTATATAATATAGAGTATTGGGTAGAATGGTTATGGGCTTTGTCAAAGAGCGCACCTGGATTAGAGTGCTAACACAGTTGATATTTTATGTTCTAGGTAGAGGAAGCACTAGAAGCAGTGAAAAATGCGACAAATGAGCAAGATTTAGCGAATCGCTTTAAAGAATTTGGAAAAGAGATGGTAAAACTGAACTACGTAGCTGCTAGACGACAACAGGTGAGTATGTTTTAAAGCAGTGGTTGAGAAAACTAGTCTTGGTTCTAAAGATCTTGTAGTTTATGCCCAAGTCTGGTTTAAAATGTACAATAAGTAGTTGATGTGTCATGGCCTGTAATTTAATCACATTCATTTTTTTGAATGTGATGAAATTTTAAAAAAATGCAATTTATTTAAGAATATTTTCCAAGTGTCTTCAATTAATAACAAAATGAAGGATGAAAAGGCAAGTGATTCAGGAAGTTCAGGGTAGTTTTCATGAGATGATTATTCCCATTTAATTCTAACTTATGTTGATTTGAGGTCACTCTGACAGCTGGTAAAACGTGAGCTCTTTGGTAGTCTAGTATAATTCAAATTTAGCAAGAACAGAAATCTGTTTTGTGTTTAAAACCATCATTATTCATTTTCAAATACTTAAAATAACCTAGTACTCCATTCATTTGCTACTAAGGCAAATGCAAAAAAGACCAGAAAGTCACAATAACATTTATTCAATGCCTGCAATTATACAACTTTGCAATAAAGATAACATTCTCTTGAACACTGTTCTTTTCAAGAGTCTTGCCAGTGCTGACACTGTGGAGTTGAATAAGGTCTCTCCAACTTCGATTGTATTTGAATGCCACCAATCATTCAGGAGTGTGTCATCTTAGTATTGCATAGCTTTTCGTATTCATCTGTCTATTTACTTTATTTTCTGCATTACAGTAATGACAATTTACTTCTGCATCACTATTGTATCTTTTTATGAAATACAACATTTTCCGAGTCATACTGAAATTAAGTAAATTAAAAATGTAAAATCTAGTCACTATATGAACAGTATTATTCTGTACGTTCAGACAATTCACTTGTGGAAGTATAGCTACAAATACGGGAAAAAGAAAAATGTGAAAGCTAATGAAGGTATATGTCTCAAGTTCTTAGTGGAGGTATGAAAAGATAACAGAAGACCTTAGTTATAAACCTTTTAAAATTTTCTTCTGGAGGTGCATTTTTATAATGTCAGTAAGGTTTTCGTATAACTGTGGAAAATCTTGATAGCATTAGAACTTACTACTTAGATGTTTGTACATTTTCTTTTCATCTCTTCTATTTTGTTACCTGATAAAGTTTTTAGGAACTTAATTCTCTCTGAAAACTGTTACCTGTCAGTCATGCGTGGTTGAAATTAGTCAATGGGCAGACCCTTTAAATTCAGAATATCTGTGTTCTTTTTTAATTTTTTGCCATAGATTCTATGTGTGAACTTAAGTAAACTTTTCAGCTCTCCAGACTTCTTTGTTCATAGTTTGTAAATAGAAGTAATAATATTTTATTACTCCTTATGAATATTGTTAGGGCTACCTAATGTTTGAAAGGCTTTCAGGGACAGTGTGATATATGCTACAAATAAATAAATAAATGGATTAAATAACAATAATACAGTGTCATCTTATTCTGGTAACATATTGTACAGTATCTGGAGCTTGTTGTCAGGGGAAACTAAAGTATATGTCATTAAAACTAACACTAAATGATACGAGGAATAGAACAAATATGAAGGAAAGGCTAAAAACAATGAGGGGCATATTTATTAGGTCTTTAAGAACTAAAAATATGTTAATCAGTGTAATATTTTTATTTTGATTTTTTTTGAAGTTCTACCTTATGATGTTTTTATAAAGGTCGTAGATATAGTACTTACAAAAATATGAAATAAGGCACTTGCTGCAACAGGATTGTTGCACTCGCATTGCCTTTATGGAATCAGCAGATTGAATCCAGTCCGTCGGTAAGAGTAATTTTGAATGTTTTATATAAATTTTCTGTGGGTCATTGAATAAGGAAAGCATATAGACTGATAAGAAAATATTGTGAAGAAGGTAACAGCTATAGGAACACAGAAGGAATGGAGTTTCTTGGGCAGGAGAGAGGTTTCTTTCTCATGTGATCTCATATGACCTATGGTAGATCATAGAATCATAAAGAATTTCTTCCCGATACCTAATCTAAATCTACCCGCTTTCAGTTTAAAACCATTACCCCTTGTCCTATCACTACACTCCCTGATAAAGAGTCCCTCCCCATCTTTCTTGTACGCCCTCTTTAGGTTCTGCCATTGATTGCATCTCTGCTAAATCACTGGACCGTATTTATGCAGGGACACTTAAGCTGTATAGACAATACATTCTAACACAAAACCTGACATTTAAAACTGTAATAATTGCATGGTTTTGTATAGGAACTGAAAGATCCTCACTGCAGGGATGAAATGGCTGCAGCTCGAGGTGCTCTGAAGAAGAATGCCACTATGTTGTACACTGCATCCCAAGCATTTCTCCGTCACCCTGACGTTGCAGCCACTAGGGCCAACAGAGACTATGTCTTCAAGCAAGTACAAGAAGCAATTGCTGGTATCTCCAATGCTGCCCAGGCCACCTCACCCTCTGATGAGAACAAGGGGCACACTGGCATAGGAGAGCTTGCTGCTGCATTAAATGAATTTGATGTAAGTATCAGAAGTTTATTGAAAATGAAGTGCTTCTCCATGAAATCTACTGTGCTTTTAACTAAGTGGGTCTTGAACAGGACTTAAATTTCCCTTTTCATTCAGGTCCGTTTTCTCAGACTGCAGAGGCAAAGTGCAGAGACTGATTTGGATTTGTGTTATTTTTAATGAGGAATGGTTATTTGCTGCTAGTAGACTTGAATTACAAGGAGTTATTTGCGCTCTTATGCAGGTGCTGTGATAGAGAGACGGAAGTCCTCTTTTGCCCTAGTGTCCTTGAAAAGTCTAGCTACATAGTTTTGAATAATAAGTCTGATTAATCTGGCATTTTAGTTCTGTGACCAAGTTCTGTGATTTGGTGAATGCTAAAATATTTGTCCGGCAAGTCAGGAAGTCAAGACAATAAAATAAAGATGGTGGTGGAGCTGAGCATCCTGGAAACATTAACATTCAACTTGAATTGTGAATTATGTTAATCAAATATATGGAAAAGGCATCTTTCAAACACAGTCACTTCATCTGCGGGCAAAGTGCTGGAGCTTCTATTCCAGAAATAGCTACAGTTTTGCTTAAGCAACTTTCCTAACAGATAATTGTTTAGCTGTTAATTTCATTGCCAGTCTTATATTATGATTTTTCCCTATCTTACAGTTGAGGACTGTTCTTTAGAAAGTGAAAAAAAATTAATTGCAGATAGTATCTGAGAATATATTTTTTTTCTTTCATGCTCTGACTTTAGGTAAGGGTTTGTTAAAATTATAATTAGGAAATGGTGTCTTTTTCAGTTTGGTTAATAAAAAACATTGCAATACAAGCATCTGTCATACACCTGCAGGAGCTATTCAATCCTGCTGTATTTAGGGCTGAAAGTACAGAGATGTTGTACAGGTGGTCCATCTCATACTGTGATAGACTGGGCTTCTCTTCTGCATCTGTGGCTTGCTGTCATTGGGCGTACTTTGGAGACAGCAGTAGAAAGGATAATCATTATGAATCAAATGAAGTTCAAGTATTGAGTAAGATATTGAGAAAAGGCAGAGAATGAGTATATGAATAACAGCAAAAGGGAAATGGGGACAGAGGTGGAAACATGACAGCAGAAAATGTGTGGATAGAGGTAGGAAGAGACAAAGAGGATAAAGCCATTCAGAACTACTGCAGGACCCAGAGGCTGACTCCAGTTCCATCACGCTTTTCAGCTAAATGAAACAGTACTGCCTGCATCGACTGTACTCATCGTCTTTTTTTTTTTTTTAATATCTTTATTTCTGGATCTATAGTTTTTCCTGTAATTTTTTTGTGGGTTGAGATTTAAGTAAATCTGCATGGTTTTCAGGGCCTTCTCAGCTCACAGGTCCCTTACTGGTAAGATCCTGAGAATAATATCCCTGTTTGGTCCAATTGTACTCTGGCTTTTGTGTGGGACTTTGCATGTTATGGACAGCAGAGGTTTGACAAACAGTAAAAGGAAACATGTGACAAACTGATGCTGCTGCTGCTCTCTGGAAAAGGCTGCTGTTCAATGCAAAGAGAGTCGTCGTGCTCAGTGAAAGTACATTTAGTGAGGACTATGCAAGACACCTGGTATCCTGCCTCTTTGTGAGAATACTTGTTCATAATTTTTCTCCTCAGGTAAAGTAATTTCCATTTTCCACGATATTGCAGGTATCATAAATGTATATGTGAGACCTATAGCCATAATACCATCTTCTGTTCACAATTTTATGTGGAAAACCAGCCTTTTTTTGAGATATTTTTCTAATTTAAAAAAAATGAAATGAAAATTTTATTCTCTGAGATGCTGAGGATACTATTTGAAGGTTATATATAAAGGTTGAAACTATTATTTTGTCTGCTTTCTAACCATGTTTTCTATTTTGCCTCACTGCTTAGCTATTGAATGAGATATATTTGCACCTAATTTTGCAACAGAGCTGACATTCCCTTAACTCTAGGGAAAGCTGAAATTTGTAGCTGTGGTGGTGGGTTGATTGTGAATTTACCCTTATGTTTTACAAGCAAGAAAGCAAGAAAAATTACCAGAGTAGTGAGACTATTTCATGGATAAAAAGATGGTGGAGAAAAAAGTTTGATTTTTATGCTGGCAATATATAACTTCAGCAAGCGAAAGAAACTTTATATCTACCAGTGAAAAGAATTTTACAGTATATTTATTTTACGGTATCAGTCATATTGATTGAGATCAATTTGTATTGGTTTGAAGTGCTTACTAAACCTTGTATTACATGATAATTCTTCTATATTAAAAATAAGTTTACCCATAATATTTTCATAATATTTAACACAGACTTCATTATTTCAAATTTCAGAATCAGTGTTCTGTGCCTTAACGCTTCATATAACTGCAGTGTAAGTCATCTCAATACTTTATCAATGACAATATCATCAAAAGCGTGTGTAAATAATTATTCTCCTGATTTTAAGCACTTCAGGTATTGTGTTTAAGTATGTGTCATGTTAATTGTCATACTCTACACAATGGTGACTTGTGGTATAAAGTCACCTGTGAGTTATTAGCAGCAAAGTTTTGGAAAGAGTTATCATTTATTGCTTCTCAGAGATAATTTGATAATTTATGTAGAAATGAAGAGAGTTCACAAATCTGTTTCTTATCAGATTTTGTACTTTAAAGTACTGTTTGAAGTTGATTGATTACAGAAGTACGTGTTTAATGCCTCATTTTTTGTCCTTAAACTTAAATGTTCCTGCTTTAATTTTAAATAATTTAAATCCAGATATTCCTGGATTTATTAGTAAAGTAATTTATTAGTAAGATTTGGTATATTTCTGGGTTCTTACAGCGACTAACAACACACCTTTTACTCCTCTCATGAAACTTGTACAAATTTATGCAAGTTAAATAGAGAGGGTTGCAAAGAACTTATTGTGAATTCTGAAAGTATTCTGTTTATGTGAGGAAGTGGTAGTTTTGGTCTGGTAAGTCTGCATAGCTCTCAGCCCTTCTGATTATCAAGAGACTGCTGTGTACTCCCCGTGTTGAGTGTCGTTGGATTGATTCATCTGGTACCCTCCGTGCTCTCCCCATAGCCATCATGATGTGTGCCACAGGCAGGACCTATGCTTCAAACTGGAGTGCAGTTGGGAAGTAGATAAAAAGACAGTAAAATTACTAAGTGTGAATAAATGAAGTGAGAAAAACCAGGAGATCTGCTAGATGAAAACTGAGGTGAAGATAGATGGCATCTACACTTTGATGTGGGGCTGGCAACTGGAAAATAGTAAAAGTAAGTGTGGGATTTGGATATAAAGATATGTTTATATGTGGGTGTAAAGTGATGGGATGAATAGATGTAGAGTGGCTATCTGCTCCAGCAAGGCCTGCAGGCAGGTAGGTGGGGGGCACGTTCTGCATGATAGAATGGAGAGGGGGCAGTGGCAGGTAGAAATAGTATTTATTGGACACTGGGGATCTCTGATGAGTAGAAGGGTGCCTCCTTTCAGAATATGGATTGAGATTGTGATTTCTTAGTTCCCAGAAATGTAGCTGTGTCAGTGAGACGTGCTGAAAAAATTTAAGAAGTTCTAACTACTGCAGAAATTCAAATTCTAGGGGTTTCAAACAGGGCACCCTAAAATACTTAACATTTTAAACAATTATAAATATTTTGCTTTAGATCTTGATATGAAAAATGAGGCAATCGTTCTTGTACAGTACTGCAAGGGTAGGTGTAACAGTTTTGTAAATATAAAAATATTTACTATGCATGCAGCATAGACCCATAAAAAGGACTATTGCTGTGTTTGGAGCAAGTCTAGGATTGTTACAAAAAATTATGAGTCAAGGATAAAATAAATGAATAAAGCCTGTGACTTAGAAAAAGGGGAGAAGAGATATCTAAAGGAAAAAAGGATCAAAAAATCTGCTTTCCATTGATGCTAAAAGCAAGTATCTCTCAGCTTTTTTATTGCTCCAGAAAGAAAATAGCAGAACTGGTGAGCTGTCGTAGCTGACTTTCTCCTTGAGTTTTGTGTTTGTGTGTGCGTATATAATAAATTGGCAAGTTCTATATCTATCAATGGAGTAAAATGACATTGCATTTGTTAAAATGTATATATAGTGCTTGCTCTTTAGTACATTAATCCAGACACACGCTATACTTCGTGTTATTTTAATACTCCGGCAATTTATTGTTTCTGTGTATGTGTACAAACTATTTGTCTTTAAAGTTTCTTACTAGGAACGTTGATCCATGTTACATCTTCAATTACTGTGCCTGTGTGTCACCTCTTTACTGTCCGATTTCAAAATCACATTAACTCTTGAATGAACATGAAAATAATTTGGTTTGTAAAGGAATTGATATGGTTAAGAACTGAAAGAGATGGTTAAAATTATTTTTGGTACATGAGGTATGTATTTCTTTATTTGACATAAGTCCTGAGGTACTGAAAATGTACCGTTTTTTGCTATGAGAGGGATTTGAGCAGAAAAACTCCAGGCAGAGTAACTCAGTCTTTAATAAATTTTTGAACAGTGCGAGTCTACCATTTGGGAGATTACTATGTTTTGTGGGAAAGGTGGTGTTGGATGACAATGGTCATTGTCCTCCAGGCTTTAAAATTTAACAAATGGACTATCATAACATATTTTTCAAAGATATTAATAATCCTTTGAGAATATTTTGCAGGGCTTGTGAATGCAGTGTTCCTTACATGGAGTGAAAGATCTAATAGGCGTGTCATGAAAAAAAACAAAACAAAACGACGACCAAACCCAAAACATAGAAACTGAAAAGACAAAATACTTGGCTACAACAATAGAAAGGATGCTTTTTTTGGTAATAAAATTAAGAGCAGTCAAAATGTGACATACAGGTAGCGAACAGAAGAGATGCTGTATCATTAAGTGGCTCCCTTTAATATGTTGTTGCTTTTTGGACAAAAAACTATACTAGGTGTTCAGCCTGAGAATGGATTTCTCAGAATATTTATGGAATCTCAATTTACTTTTAAATTTGTTCTTCAGAGAAGTGATTTATGATGCTGGGGATAAAAGGAAAAAATGTGAGCTTCAAAATCAGAATTGAAATGTGTTTGTTTCACTATTGAAATCATAGGAAACAACTGCAAAACTATTACTGCACGTCCCACATAGCAATTTGAAGGTAGACTTGTTGAGCTCTAGTGTGTAGGGAAGCATAGTCAAATGGCTATTTCTGTATAGCAGCAGTTATATATTGAATTTAAATAGGGACACCCGTGTTAGTTTGCACTGGAGAAAGCGTGTGGCAAACTCAGATAACCTCATATATGACTTTGAATGAAATACAGGGTTTTTTTATCCCTTGCAGAGCTGAAGTAGCTTTTAAACTGGAACCTGTGAAGGAGCAGGGCTGCATCCCGATGCTTCAGAAGACCCTACTCATTAGTGACATCCTTTGGCACTTTCTGCACTCCTCAGGTCTCCCCTAAGTAGGGAAAAATCACAGACTGGTCATCTCTAAGAAAATGATGAACAACAGCACAATGTTTATTTCACAGTATACCCAAAAACTTTACCTGTTTGCAAAAAAAAATGTTTGAGGATGTTGAACTGACCTTTCAAGAGGTAGAAATACAGAGTAAATTTTCAAGGTCCTGATGATGCTAAGGGCTGAACAAGCTTTTTCTTCTGTGTTATTGCTGCGTTTTCCTGCCCACTACAACCCCTTCGGTGTGCTACTTTTGGGGATATTTTCCCCAGAATTTTCCATGCAAAAAGGGAGTAGTTTAGCAACAAGAAACTGAAATTAAGTTTAGATTGAAGGTAAATTCAGACTAGATATAAGGAAGAATTTTTTTACTCAGAAGGTGGTGAAACACTGGCACTGGTTGCCCAGAGAGATGGTAGATGCCTTATCCCTGGAAACATTCAAGGTCAGGTTGGATGGGGCTCTAGGCAACGTGATGTGGTTGAAGATGTCCCTGCTCATGGCAGGGGAAGTTGGGCTAGATGACCTTTAAAGGTCCCTTCCAACCCAAACTATTATACAATTCTGTAATTCTAAATTGTTTTAATCACCTGTTCATTCTACGTTTAATCTTAGTAGTTGGCTTCATGACGTATTATGGTTAATGTTTTATCTGTGCTTGTGTATGTATGGAAATGTATATCTACTATTGTGGAGATGCCAGCTCCAGAGTACAAGAGGCAGCACTGGAAATGGCAGGATTTTGGTATCAAATGCATAGCAGAAATGTGACCTCTGTAAAGGGAAGCCACCTTCCTTACTAGCACCTTAGGAGCATGTTACCTTCATTAACCTTTAGCAGTGAGAAAGGTGCTGCTGATCTGTCTTTTCTGTGTAAGAGCACCATCTAGTGGGTTTCTTGATTATTCTTTTTTTCTTCCCCTGAAATGCTCCTGTGTAGTACATTAGTATCGTAAAAAGATTTGTCAATCAAAAATACTATTTGTAAATTTAACCATACCACATTGCCACTGAATTGTTTCGATGGTAGAAGAAGTAGTATGGCAACATGCCAGGTGTTCTGTGTGCTTCCCTGTCAAGTACATTTAAGCTGCTTGTAGTAGGACAAGAACCAGTTTATTTGGAAAGGAGTTTTTGTAGTGAACGCTCATCCAAACAAATTTGTTAAAAATAGTAGAAACACACAAAACAAACACACTTTAAAAAAACCTAATCGACGTTTCTGTAGGGAAATATGTTTTCTGTAGCAATACAATTATTCCATTATTATTCAATTTATTACAGAATGCTTATTTCATCGTTATTAGTAAGTATGAATATCTGAACTGTTAAGTCAAAAATATATTAACTTTTTTTTTCAGGTTACATATAATAGCTCAAAAAGTATACGAAGTTAAATTTTCCAATTAGACTACACTTGGTACTACTTTGAGTGTTTATTTAGCATATCTGAGATGCTTATATAACTCAAGTATGTGAAAAGTGAGCACCACCAATATTTCAAGAAAACGATATCTCCATTTACATTTAGAGAACAGAGTCATGAAAGGACTACTGGGGGCTGTGGAGGTAGGGGCTGTTGCTACTTGGATGTGCACTTCTACCTGAGTGTGATACTCCTCAAACTACTATGAATTTAGTCATCCTGCTGTCCCAGAAGGAAAGATACTCTTTTCTCTGAATTAGTTCTCTGTTCTTTTAACACATCAGACCTGCTCATCGAGAAGCTGCAGTGTTGGAATGGAGTGAGCAGGAGTGCATTTTGGGGAGCTGGAAAAGGCAAAGGAAGGAGGACCCTCCTTATCCCTGAGGCATTGCACTGTCACACTGTTCATATTACTTCAAATTACAACTGTATGGTATGTCTGTGCAATGCAGCATAGTGACAAGTAGAAACATTTGATTTATAGCTAAACAGGAATCAAATAGCCTTGTTAGCACTTTTGGGGACACTGACATATGTACATAAGCCATGCCTGCGAGCACACTGCATTTGTTTTCATGGTAGTGCAGGCACTTCTGACAAAGAAATACACGGAATACCCTTATTTGTAGAGTCTTGTCTCCCAGTTAGTTCTGAAAAACTGGGTCTCTCAGTATATTACATGCTTCTTTTTACACAAACACACTTTTTCATACTGCCTTGTGATTATGACATTTTTTATCTAAGACATCTATCAATTTGAGGTTTTAATGGCATTTTTCACTGAATTTTTGATTCCCTCTTCTGACATATTTTTCACTTTGCAGTGGCATTTGCCTTAAAAATTGTATTTTCATTGTGCTAAATCACTAAGAAGCATGCTAGGAAATGATTTCTGCCTGAAGGTTTTACATGCTAAATACATGAATTAATAAAGTGTAAAAAGACAAATACAGGAAAGAAGGTATCATTTGTCCAGAATCACACAATAGATTAATGCAAGAGTCAATAAAGGAACCACAGAGACCTAAATTCCACTTAAGTGTCTCTTCTGCTGTACTGTGCTCTTTACTGTGGTACATAATGAATCACTTGAGTTTTCTGGAATTGCCTTAGATGTAAATTTTTGTAAAACTCTGTTATATGGGAGTTTCTTACTTGAAAGATATTTCTGTTCTATCTAGGATAATTCCTCTACCTGCAGAGCCCCAGGCAGATAGTAGTATGATTGCAGCTGCTGCTTTAGCAGTTGTCTTGTACTTTTCAAACGTCACTTTTTTTCCTTATAGAATCTTATATTAGATTCAGAACTGCATTACTATACCCTCAAAGGTTCCGTTCCTTTCTTTGAGAATGTGAGTCTGAAAAATCAATTCAACTTTCCTTCCACAGCATGAATTGTTTTTTGTTTTTTTGTTTTTTTGTTTGTTTGTTTGTTTGTTTTTTAGTTTTGGTTTGGGTTTGTGTGTGTGTGTGTTTTTCTAATCAGTGCTTTTAAAATGTACCTTTTCTTAAATAAGAAGGTTGTTTCCCATTAGAACAGAAGAAACTGATATTGGACTTCTTTTATATGATTTGATAGTTTCTTTTAAAATTCATTTTTACTGAATTACAGGCGGAAATAACTTTTGTTTAATTGGGGGTTTTGTGTGTTTTAATGAACAGAGCACACTGAATTGTTTAAAGGGCACAATAAAGGCCATCATTACTTTTGTCATCCTTTTACACAACAGAAAACTAAAGCACAAGGGAGAATATTAAAAGGGCCAAAGCCCAACTAGAACTTAACCTGGCTTCAGATGTTCAGGGCAATAAAAAAAGTTTCTATAAATACATTAGTAATAAAAGGAGGACTAAGGAGAATCTCCATCCTTTACTAGATGGGAGTGGTAACACGGTGACAAGGGATGAAGAAAAGGCTGAGGTATTTAATGCCTTCTTTGCCTCAGTATTTACTAGTAGAGTCAGTTGTTCCCTGAGTACCCAGACCCCAGAGCTAGTAGATAGGGGCGGGGAGCAGAATGAAGCCCC
>VWZL01005281.1:604809-634756 GCA_013396915.1 Stercorarius parasiticus | reverse complement strand
GCCTGTATCAGGAACAGTGTGGTGAGTAGGACTAGGGAGGTGATTGTTCCCCTGCACTCGGTACTGGTGAGGTCCCACCTTGAATACTGTGTTCAGTTTTGGGCCCCTCACCACAAAAAAGACATTGAGGAGCTGGAGGGGGTCCAGAGAAGGGCAACGAAGCTGGTGATAGGTCTTGAGCACAAGACTTATGAGGAGCAGCTGAGGGATCTGGGGTTGTTTAGCCTGGAGAAAAGGAGGCTGAGGGGAGGCCTTATTGCTCTCTACAACTACCTGAAAGGAGGTTGTAGTGAGGTGGCAGTCGGTCTCTTCTCCCAAGTAACAAGCGATAGGACAAGAGGAAATGGCATCGAGTTGCGCCAAGGGAGGTTTAGATTGGACAATTCTGTGATTCTAAGGAAATATTGCATTCCTTTTTGTTCTCTCAGTCAGTGTTTGGATGGGAGGTAATTGAGTGGGGAATTATAGAAAGAATGTATGAAGGTAAGAATCTGATTTCCCCTTTGATACATGTACAGCTATACAAACAGGAAAACTCTGCAGACCAGTTTGTTGGTGTGTTGAGTTGTTTTTTTTCTCCAAAAAACATGATTTTTCACAATTTTCATTGTGAGAGATAGCTGAGCTATAATTTAAGAATCTCTTTGTTACAGCGCTAAGGTGGTTATAGTAGCAGTAGAGTTCCATTAATGCTATTTAGTGTTTTGAAAAGGTGATGCTTTCAGTGTGCTTTCTTTCAAGCTTGCCAAAATGCTGAGCAATATCAAACATTATGAGTCTATCCATTGACTTAGGAATGAATTTGGATGTGTTTTGTGTTGGTTTTTTAAGAACTGTAACTTCCTTCAATTTTTTTTTTGTTTATATTTCTAATTTTTATTTTATATTTTTAATTAAAACTGATTTTTTTATATTGTTAAAAAAGATATTCTAATCCAGATAAGTTTTACCAATTTCAATAATTACGTGCTCTCTGATAATACAATGTAGGGTATGTGGTTATTTTCAAGATTTTTAGTTGAAGTGTGAATAAATAATTTGACTGATATTTTAAATTTCAGAAGCGGTGCCCTATAGTTTATTAGTGTTCATGATAGTTTATTCTTGTTTGACCAAGATAAAGAGAGCTCATAGTAATAATTAGTATGAAGAGGTCTATTGTCGAAAAGTTTTTATTCTTTATGAAAACATTACAACTACTCTATAAACACACCTTTACATAATTTTAAAATAATTGAGAGAACAAGAGAAAATATTTTTGTGTAATATACTTAAAGAAGATGTTATCACAAGTTTAACAGTTTTCAAATAAGTCTACAATTATATTTCAATTAATTTTCTTGGACTTTGTTTCAGCAACTGAATCCAAAAATCCTGTATGTTTACACTAATCTGTCTACAGTTGTAAAGAGGCTTGAAACAGAAGTCCTGAATTATGGTGTCAGTCCTTGATTTACGGCTCTAGTGTTAGTTAACTAATTAGAAATGTAAAATGTTCCAATTAATTTACATTCATCGTTCATTAACTGGCTATCAAGAAGTGACTTGAGACTTTTGAAGGAATTTATTTAGCCACATTTCCTGACAACTGTTTTTTATTTCCATCCAAGAAGACATTATTTCCTTGTTAACATAATGTTAATATATGTGTAAGAACTTTGTACGTGTCAATAACACAGTCTGAAGTTGTATTTAGATACCAAGCTTTCTTTGAAAAGGAGTAAAACTTTTCAGAAGCAAAAAATAGTGTCCCTTTGGGAACTCAATGTCAAGAATATGTCATGTAGCAAGTTCTCATCCCTGTTCTCTTTTTCCCAAAGCTCAAAAACCTGTTGTCCTTTTAAGATATTTGAGGAAAGTTTAGAATTTAAAATAAACATTTATAATAATATGTATTTATAACCATCTGTCAGTAGGTAACTACATCATTGTTTATTATATTTTAAACAAAGCATAGTTGTTCTATTTCTTTCCTTAAAACCTCTAAGGTTTTCTTTCCCAGAGTGTTTCTTGTTATAAAAGTGCATTGAGAGGCCCAAAAGTTAGTTTTGGTCAGTCTGGTGTGCTTTGTGTGACATTAGGGTTAAGAAAGCAGCCGGGCAAAAAAAGCATTTGATGTTCCTGGTGGACAGGAAATTCAACTTAAGTCAGCAGTGCACACTTACAGCCAGGCGGATCAGCTACCTACGAGGTTGCATTAGTAAGAGCGTAGGCATTAGATCAAGGAGAGTGATTTTTGCCACTATATTTGGCACGTATGAAACCGCATCAGACCTTCCAGGTCCATTTTGGGGCTTCCTGGTGCAAGGAAGACTGACAGACTTAAACAGATCCAGCAGAGACCTCAAGATGATGAGGGGGCTGCAGGATGTGACAAATTGGGAGGGGTTGACAAAACTGTGAAGTTTTTGGACTGCAGAGCAAGAGGCTTTGAGGAGGAATCTTGTTGGTGTCTTCAACTCCCTAGTAGGATAGTGTAGAGAAAATGGAGCTAGAGTGTATTCTGAGGTTCGTGGTATTGGGATCAGAGGCAACTGGCACAAGCTGACTGAAGGAAAATTCTGTTTGGATATTGGAAAGGGAAAAACAAAACAAAACAACCACATCATGAATGTGATCAAACACTGAAAGAGAGGGCAGAGAGTTTTGGAAAATCTCCAAGAATGGAGATTTCATCTTGACTGGATGAAGCCTTGAGCAACCTGGCCTGATGTCAAAGTTGACTCTGCTTTAAGTTGTTTAAAGCAGATAACCTTGAGAAGCTAATTCCAACCTAAATTATTCTGTGATTCTGCATTTTCATTAACAGAATATCCCAAACAAATATTTAACTGACTTCTCAAGCCTATAAACTCATTATAAAGTTTCGTGTGATATGGATGAAAAATTACTGAGTGCAACTCAGTGGCTTTTATTCTTCATGGGCTAAGTTCTGATGGTCATAAAGATCTCTTCTTATTTAGGAAAAAACCCCACAAATATATTCATTTTCTATGTTTTACAGTGAGGAAAGCTGGCTTATATTAATTATACACCCTCATAGATACACGTTTTATTATTTAAAATGTAAATGGTGTTTGCATGTAACCTCTACAGAACTTTCTAAATTTATTCCTGGAGTATGAGATAACTGCTTGTGAAAATAGTGAGATGGGTTTCTAGTGGTCAGAGATAGTGGAGATATTTGATCTGCAGATTGTTCATCCTCAAGACTCAAAAAGGATGGGAATATTCCAGGAATATGTTCTTGGTAGGTCATTGGGTCTCATAGAAAACTGAGTGCAGGGTCTTCAAAAACCTCAAAGAATAAAAATGTGATTCATGACTCGCTGAGGTGTGTAAGATCTACTGTTTGAAATTTGCTATGTAGGTAGAGAACCTTACACCTGTGGCTGTAAGGAAAGGAGGAAAAGCAAAGCATTTCTGGAAGGACTGGTTATGTTGCTGTAATTGAAACATGAAAATTGCAATAGTGCTGTGTGGATGTTGGTTTGATAAAGTCTATGGATTGAGAAAGAGGTTTCCTACAAGTAGAATGTATGTTGGTTCTTGGAAATCCTCTAGTCTTTAGTAAAGAGTGCTTCCTCTCACTGTTAATGACCATTTTTATAAAAAAAAAAACACATGACCATTAACATGATAATTTTCTAATAATTTAAAAAAACACAACCAGATTTGAATAAGAGAATGCTGAAAATAAATGGAAACATGCAGCTAATTTATTTTTTTTAATAACTTTTTCTTACTAAGGGCATAAATTGCTAAGATAGTTCATTTGATGCAATTTCAGTCTTGCTACTACTGAATTAAATATCCTGTTGGCAGATGAATTTATATGGTTGATTTCTGAAAATCCCAATGCTTAGGAAGAATAGTGTCGTGCTGAACTCTCTTTTTTAAGTATTACCATTTGACTGAAAAGCACAGGTACATAAATATGCATAAGCCCAACTCTTAGAGAACTGATTTCTAATTTAGATGCTTGTAAAAATGCTCTTCTTACTGCTAAGCATAGACCCTAGAAGATACATGTGAGACATTATTTCACATTCTGGGTAATGCTGCATTTATTTCTGCTAAGTCAGCAGTTCCTGGAGCTGGAACAATATGGTGTCTGGTTAAAATTCTTCTATTTGTCCTTTTTTATTAAATAATGAGTCTTAAAAAATTTCCTGGCATCCTTATGTTTATTACTATTTAACTTCTATGCATTCAGTTAAGTTACATATTTCTCAGGGCTTGATCCTCTTTCTCTGTATAGTAATGAGTTATGGTTTTTGTGTGTGGAGTTAATTGGAAGTTTTATTGAGAAATAAGCAGATCTTTTGTAAAAGCCCTGTTCCACTGAATTAATGAAAACATATTCACTTGGAATCAGAATTTAGCCTAGAATAAGTTTTTTTGAGCATGTTGTGATTCGTAATAGACAGATAGACTTTTCAGCGTTAAAGGCAGATGTTGGTTATGTATCACGTCCCTAAATCCTGATTTGCATTTTAATACACTGTGTTGTATTTTTTTCAAATTAACTGTATCATTTGTCATGCACTTGATTGCTTTTGGATATTAAAGGAAATAGGCTAATCATAAAGCTATCAAAATGTTGTGAAAATCAAAACGGTTCATTAACAAAAATCCTATGTGCTTTAAAATAGGTGTCATTATTAGAAAACAATACTTCTAAGTTTTTCATTCCTATTTCACAATTTATTTTCTTTTAAACCTCAAATAAGAAGTGCACAGCTTACAGAGCATTTTTAGAAAATATGAATTTATGAAACTTCTTTGCATGACTGCAGCAAAAGGTTACTGAATTACACGGTGTTGTTAATGTGCCTGTAAGTGGAAGCAGGCAATTGTTGCTTTTGTACTTGTTACGTTGAACTACAAAAGGAGAAAAGCAGGACAGAATATGACCTAGTAGTGACTCAGAACTCATAATTTTACATAAGGTTGTGCACTGATAGGGGTAAAACCTATGTGTTTTAGCCCTATATGCTGAAGGTTGGTACAAACACAGCTCACTCAGAGGTCAGTTGGGAGGGATTCCATGGAAAGATTCCATGGAGGATAAAAGAGCTAGTGAGTGCTGTGAGTTTTTCAAGAACGCTCTCCTGGAAGCACAAACACAGTTCATCCCCTTTAAAGGCAAGGGAAGTAAGTGGAGCAAGAGACCCCTTGGCTTAACTGTGAGCTTCTGTGTCTGCTCAAAACCAAAAGAGGAGCATACCAGAGATAGAAAAGCAGATGAATACCTGTTGCCAGGGTGTGCAGAGATGCAGTTAGAAAAGCAAAAGCTCAGATCGAATTGAAATTGGCCAGAGATGTCAAAAACTGCAAGAAAGGGTTCTTCAGGTATGTAAACAACAAGCAGAAACAGAAGGAAAATATTGGCCCACTGTTAAACAGGAGAGGTGAATTAGTCACCAACAGCGCTGAAAAGGCAGAGGTTCTCAACGCTTTCTTCACCTCTGTCTTTAGCAGCACTGTTGGGCCCCAGGCCTTGGGAACAACAGTCCAGGTTGATGCAAACACAGACCCACTGCCGGTGAAGGAAGAGTTGGTGTGTGAACTGTTACAGGAGCTTGACCCCTACAAATCAGTGGGCCCTGACAATATCCACCCAAGGGTGTTTGGAGAGCTGGCTGACGTCGTGGTGAGGCTGTTCTCCATAATCTTTGAGAAGTCATAGAGATCAGGGGACATCCCAGAAGACTGGAAGAAGGCTAGTGTCACCCCCACCTACAAGAAGGGCTTAAAGGAGGATCCAGGAAATTACAGGCCTGTCAGTCTTACTGACTGGAAGGCCTGTAATGGGGAAGGTTATGGAATGAATCCTCCTGGGGGCTATCACAAGTCAAATGAAGCAGGTGATTGGGAAAAGCCAGCAGAGATTCTCCAAGGGCAAATCTTGCTTGACAACCCTGATTGCTTTCTATGAGAAAGTAACCTGCTTGGTTGGTGTGGTTGATCCCTTGATTGATCCCAGCACAGGCCGGGATCTACCCGGCTGGGAAACAGCTCTGTAGAAAGGGACCTGTGGGTCCTGGCGTACCACAAGCTCACTTCACTGAGTTCACTGAGTGAACAGTGTGCTGCTGTGGCAAAAAAAGTAAACAGGATGCTGGGTTGCACCAACAAGGTCATCACCAGCAGAGATAAAGGAGTCGTCGTCCCAGTCTACTGAGCGCTTGTCAGGCCATGCCTGGAATACTGTGTTCAGTTTTGGTCCCAGCTATGCAAAAGAGATGTGAGCAGGCTGGAGAGGGTCCAGAGAAGGGCCACCAAGACGATCAAAGGACTGGGAAGCCTGCCCTATGAGGAAAGGCTGAGAGAACTGGGTTTGTTCAGGCTTGAGACAAGAAGGCTTAGGGGAGACCTTGTCACCATGTGCCAGTATTTAAAGGGTGGCTACAAAGAACACAGAGACTCCCTTTTAACAAAGAGTCACATGGAAAAGTCGAGAGGTAATGGTTATAAGTTATTCCTGGGGAGATTTCAATTGGACACAAGAGGAAAAATTTTCACAATGAGAACAATCAAGGATTGGAATAATCTCCCCAGGGAAGTGGTGGATTCCCCATAATTGGACACTTCTAAGATTCAGCTGGACAGGGTGCTGGGCCATCTTGTCTAGAAAGGCTGGACCAGAAAATCCTTGAGGTCCCTTCCAACATGGCATTTTATGATTCTATTTGATATTTGGTGCTAACTTTGATATATGAAATACACAACTGTTTAGCAGTGATCATAATTTAAGAATTAAAATGTCTTTAATGGAGAACAGTCTTTGAAAATCAATATTTTTTTTTTCTGGTGGAATAAAGATATTCTGCTAACCAGTAAGCTATTTAACAAATTAAAGACTTTTTAGACTCTCTTCCTGTAGGGCTCTCTTTTTAGTTAAGTAATCCAGCACTTTTTCCTGTTACGAAGTCAAACGCAAACAAGCTTGCAAAAGCCTTTAGAAAAAGGCTTTTAAAATATGCACTACAGAATGGGAATCAGAGATATTTAGCATTTTTGTCTAAGTGCAATTATATAATAATGGTTTTCTTACAGTATTAATTTCTTCATTTTTTTTCATTTAATTTAGAGGTAATCTAGTAGCATTTCAGCAGTGTAGTCTACGAGTAAAAGTAATCAAAATGAAGGAAGTAGTCAACACAGAATATTCCACATTCTCTTCAGTCATAGATAGCTTGCACCATTTTTATGAATTGCCTGAATATCCAAGAAATTGTCAGAAGATTCAGGAAAGAATAATATTAGTTTACTTCAAGATTAAATATATGCATATAACGTGTAGAGGTAAAGATACACATATTGTTTTATACTATGTGTTTCCCAAATACATATTTGAACCAGTTATGTTGCTTTCAACAGTAGTCTGTTGTAATGATAGGCTGTGAATTATTTGTGTAGATATACTTTTTATATATATATATATATATGGATTTTAGAGCTACCAGATATTTCTGTAATATTGATTTTTCAGGAATTTGATGGATAATTTATTTATATGAAAGCCTAAAAACCTTGTGAAGCCACTGAAATGAGGCACTTAAAAGTTGCCGAAGACCCGTGCATGCTCCTAATTTTTCCACTTGTATTTTGTTTTTTAGAACAAAATTATTTTAGACCCAATGACTTTCAGTGAGGCCCGCTTCAGACCATCTCTTGAAGAAAGGCTGGAGAGTATCATCAGTGGAGCAGCGCTGATGGCAGATTCTTCATGCACACGAGATGACCGCCGGGAACGAATTGTAGCCGAGTGTAATGCCGTGCGGCAGGCCCTGCAGGATCTGCTCAGCGAGTATATGAATAATGTAAGTTATACCCTCTTACTACTGGCTTCTTTTTCAGTGGATGAGTAAACCTTTCTGAGGCTAATGCTGTGACTTTAATAATTAACAAAATAATAACGCGTCTTTATACCAGGAGTAAAAGTAGTGCTATTTGAATTATTTAACTTTTTAATGGTATGCTATTTGAATTATATAACTTTTTAATATATTGCAAACGTTTGACAGAAGTTTGGTACAATTAGTAGTTCGCAGGAATATTTTTTTACCTGTGAAGGAACTCCACGCTCCCCGTAAATTTAGCGTCAATGTTTCTTTTTATGTAATAAATAGCCAACAAGTATTCCTTTTGAGGTAACAGGCTTTTTTAATGAAAACTAGGGGCAAGCAGCGTAAGTGGGGAATGGCTGTAGAATTATTGTCCTAATGAAAGTGAATACAGTTCATTTCCACTATGCAATGGTGGTCATAGTGCTTGTTTAATAGGATGTTACCTATAGATACTCTTGTGAGGTTGTCTGTTGTGTGGGTTAAACCACTAAAGGTCTTCACCTGCTGTTGGAGCTGTTAAATATTCAGTTGCCGTGAAAGTAGTGGGTTTAGCACTAGTGCTGTTCACATAAAGCATATCTGCAGTATCTTAGATACTGTTATCTGTGTAGGGTTTCAGGAGGTGTTAAATTGTTCGATGTGGTATTAATAACCTTTGTTCTGCATAAGTTATTCCAGCAAATTCTTTCCTCCTAACATTGCATATCAAAACTCAGAAGTACTACCACTGTGTCCTTAGGAGGATGTGTAGAAAAGTCCTAAACAATTTAAACAACCTCTTTTAAAATGGCATTTTATTGATGAGAACTTTGTTGGTTTGTATTTATTTATATTTGATACTTTTTATCTGAGTAGGAATATTTTATTTATTTACTTGAATTTATTGTTGAGAAAAGATTTTTTTTTTATTATTATTATTTTTTTTCTCTTCTAAAAGTATGGTGGCTGCCATTTGAAACAAGCAGTCATTCTGAGTGACATGAATGCCATTCTGTGATGCTCTGGATACTGTGGACACTGGGTTTTAAGACTACCAAAAATTTTTACACTGAGTTTACAAACCTGCTTTATATGACCTGAAACGTTTGCAAACGGGTGTGAGACTGAGCATCCTATACTTTGCTGTTTTTTATCTGTCATTGCTACCAGACTATTGTGTGGCACGTTTTGATCCCATTTTTCTATAATCATCAAAATAACGTTGAAAAGATTGTTTGAGTATAAACCTTTAACTCAGTTATTTTCATTGGTACTGTTATAGTTAGTTGGTATACTGATACAATGCAGTATCAATAGTGCAAAATTCAGTCCTTGAGTCATTTTATTGTACAGCTCAAAATTAACTGTGACTTTTTTAAGGTATTTCATATAATAGAGTAACCCTAAGGAGTAGCTGTTTGTGTTGGTGCAGAATTTAAAAGCATATGTAATTTGCTTTTTGTTTTTTATGAAGTGATAGTGGAAAAGTTTTTCTGAATGAAAGCAAAGTTTATGCTGTTGTGTTATGGGTTAGAAATTATAGACACAGCATTAAATAATGAGTGATGAGACTGTGGTGGAAGAGGACTTGCTGGATTGCTTCCTAGAAATTCTTGCTTTGTAGAATTACTAGTTACGTGTAATCTTTAAAGGTCTTTCAAAAAACTTTGAGAACTGATGGATTGTGGGGCTTCCTATTTTATTGTGGTGCCTCTTTTTAAGTAAATGGGGTTTTGGTAACAATGCAATTTGCCCTTCACCAGAAACATTCTTACTGCATTTCTGACCACATTTACAGAGGGAGGAGAGTTTTGAATGACTGTAGGCATTTATGACCACACTAAAGGTGGCTAATATAGTTTCATGGTTTTTACTTAAAAACGTAATGGTATATGAGCATCTGTTTTTATTGTTACCATGATACATTTTTGAATTTGTCTTCCTCCTTTTTTGTTTTGGGATTTTTTCCTGTACTAATTAGTCTAAGCAGCACAATTCCTGTATTTTTTTTTTTGTTGTTTTCCCTGCTCTGTATTGGAGTATAATCAATTTAAGCTATTTTTTTCAGCTATTGGGTAATTTAGAGCTACTATTGAAAGAACTGAATGTATACTTAAGTTATTGAAAAGTGAACTGCTTCTGATTTTAACACATTTGTGATAGCAGAATTTGAGAATGATATGGCATTAAACTTTGTTTTCCAAGCTGATCTTAGCAGGTATAGCAGATGGGTTTCAGTTTACAGATTAATACACAGAAATTTAGGTTTCTATACACAGGTATGAAGAGATAAACTAGAGGCATCAATTCAGTTATTTAAAGATAGATGCCTAGTGCCATTTTTAACTACTAGTTTAAATAGCCTGGTGCTTATTTGAACAGAAGTTCCTCAGTCACCCATTCAGAAGCATTTGGATCCATGGGTCTTGTGGTGTACCTGCTAGCCCCACTTCCATGCCATATATACTCTCGGCAAGAACAAACGGGCAGAATCCTACCTTTATCAAATCATTTGAGCCTCAGTTGCTTAAGCTCCTGTTATAATTGATGGAGATCAGATCAACACTGCCAAGGGAACCTGAAGAGCCATTCAGATGACTAAGTGTTATAATCTAATATGGGAGAGGTTAAATAACTCTAGACTCCTCCGACTATGTTAACTAAATTCCCATTAACTAGGATAGAATATTAGGTTCCTGGCTTGTAGGCAGCTACTGTTTAGGCATCTATCTAGAGACTGAATTTTACCCTTTTGTCTGCTCTGGTGAATTTGCTTTAGTATTTAACCATTTGCTTGAAACCTACGGATGGATTTTCTTGGGTTTGTAGTAATGCTAAACACGTTCATTGTGACAAAGGATTTAATTTGAAAAGTTTTTTAAAAGCTTGGATGAGTTTCAAAAGGGTAAAACAGAAAGGCATACTCCAAAGATAACTCAGTTATAAGTTTGACCAAGAAGTGGCTAGAATGTCAGAGCATGTTATCTTTGAGATGATTTGGCAAAGATTGACATCTTTAACATCTTCTGCCCACATGGCCTTAAACCACTGCAATTTTGCTCTCATTTTCAAGCCTGTGAAGTTTAATCAGACATCGATGCTTTGGGTTTTTTGCTGTTTGATACCTGGAAAATGACAGATCATTTTTGGCTGGTAATTGTTGATCAAATGTGCGTACTGCTTTTGATGCTTGCCATGAGATTGAAAGAACATAGAACAAATTAAATATTTTGTGGTCATGTTTAAAGGATACAGACAGTGAAGTCCAGGATATGGGGAATGTGCTGTACAGTCAATGCTGGTTCAATCCTTCTCCAGCTTAAAGTTGTTCCTTTCAAGTTATCTACTTCTATGATTTGGGTTCAGAGGGATGTTTCTTCTGTACACAAAAGCATTTCTATTTTTTGGTTTTTTTTATTTAGATTCTAGATTCCCTTTTACCTATTGGATATTTACACTGCAAAGTCCCATATAGATTTGTTGTGGCTTGTGTTCTGTCTTATATTAAAGTTTCATAGCAGGCAAGTAAAGTATCAAGTGCAAAAGAACATACTCAGAATGGAGATGTTCTTGAAGCTTCACTGATCTTTTGCTTTTGTGCCAGTGGATAGTATTGCAGGCATGAATTGGAAGCTGGATGGTTTATAGGCAGCTGTATCAAATGCAAGGTTGGCTATGCGATGCTGCATCATGCTTTCTAGCATTTCAAATGATGAATACTCAAGGCAATGCAAGGAGAAAAAAGGGTTTTCCCAGGTTTTGTGTGCAAGAAAAGGAAATAGCTTCCAACTGAACCATGTAAAGACTTCTGCCTTTTAAGTAGTGTAAGATATATAAGAAAACCTCCTCCACCTGCAGAACCCCTCCCTGTGCCCACCTCTTTCTAAGAAAGTTCCCTGCAGGGAGGGATGCACCTTGTCTTCTGTGCTCCTGCAGCTGCAGGGCTTTTTAAGTACATCTATCATATCTCCTGGTATATTCCGTGCACTTGAGATCTTTTTTGTCACTAGGTGCTTTACCAGACTTAAGTGGATCCATATGCTCTGCTCCATAGGAAGGGAAAACTTAACACACAAAGCAATGATGTTTTCCCCATTCATCTACCCATTTTTTATGGATCCATCACAGACTAACCATGACACAAGTAGGTAATGATCTTCTTACAATTAGTTATATGCCGGGGGTAAAATCTCTCTGTGTACTATCCAGAATTTTACTGAAGTAAGTTAAAGCTGTTTTGTACTTCAGAAGACTATACAGACAGATGCCACAGGTTACCTCGCCATTTGGTGAGGAGGACACAAGATTGGTGAAAAAAAACTTCAAGAGGTGAGGCATAGGGATATGAGTTTAAAAAAAATTGCAGATAATCACATTCAAAATGTTGGCAACCAAAAAAAAATATGAAAAGAAATTCTGTAAAGAGAAAGATAGAGCAGATTTCAATGCAGATGGGCATTATAATGCTGGTTTTGCAGTTGCATTATTTTTTATTATAAAGGAAAACTGACAGAAATGTGTTTAGAGGACTGTGAAAAGACATGTTTGGAGAAGTGTGTTTTGGTTCCTCCTTCCTTCTTCTCAGATAAATGTTGGTTTGTTCCATTTGCTATGTGTCAAATAAGATTTTTTAATCTCTTTTTCAAGCTGTCTTTGCAAATATTCATCTGTTCTGGTCCCAATTCAGAGATTATTTAAGCAATTATTATTGTGCAAGGTTTTTGTATTATTATTGCTGCAGGAAAATTAGTCCCTAGGATCTTTACCAGCTCCATGAATAACTATGCATTTGTATAACATATTGCATTGACAAGAGTCTCACAGTACATAAGCCCTCTTGCAAGAACTTCTATGGAGATGAGATATAAACTGTTTCATTATTATTTGTGGATCTAGTAATATGTATTAGTTTCATTTGTCTTATTGGTAGCTCTGTCAAAATATTTTCCCAGCATGGTATCTATTATTTCTATGCTGAACTCAGATGAACTTAAAAATCTTTTATTTCTGAGAAGCAGTGGCAGGAGGAACCTCAGTCTGATGGGTCATATGACTTTTTTCCAGCTCTCACAGAAAATTGGTAGGGTTTTTTTTTCAGATTATTATGTGCGTATGATAAATCTCATCATTTATTTCAAAATAAAATTACATTTCTAGACTTATATCCTACAGAGAACAACTAAATACAGCTCCATGGAAGCTCTTAATACAATTGTTTTCCATTTGTCTAAATGAACAAATTATTTAATAAATGGTTAGTTCTGGTTGTGGTCTAGTTTCCTGCTGGTTTACTTCCCTGGATCCTTCATGATTTCTATTGCAGGCTGTCAGGGAACAAAAATCCTGGGAGCTCAAGCTCTTAAACTCAGACTCCTGGATTACAAGTACACTGCCAAACTCATATAACCCAAAGCTGGGCACCCTTTCTAGCAAGCGTCAGAGTGCTGCTGTGTTGATGTCTGATTAGGATAAGAAAAGAAGAAAATTGTATCTTTAGAAAAATATGCTTAAAAAGGGATGCTTTGAATTCCCTCTGACATCATCAGTTTCTGTGCCAAGCAGAGAAAGACTGAATTTTGGGTTGCTGAGGTGTATGAAAGAAATTCAGAAAGCAGTTGACAAGTGAGTAAGCCATGATCAAAGACCCCTGTAATCACTTGAATACTGTCTTGGCATTATTTCAAATCCGCATTTGAAAAGGCATTTCCTATCTGGTTCAAATACAAGGTTATCTTCTTAAACCTTTGGTCTCATTATTAAGCCAACTTTCACTCTCATGCCTTCCTTTTTTTCATAAGAGCTTGGGGTTTGCTTTTATTGTAATTGGGTTTTGGGACAGGGAATATTTGCATGTGTCCAAGCAGAATGAACAGTCCTTTATGAAGTCCTTGTATTACCACTGATGGTTTAACATATAGACATGAGGACCAGGGCACTGCAGGATAGGTGCTTTTTTTGTAGATATTTTACTGATATTAGCAGAGGAATAATATTCCTTAGTGTTTGCTCTTTTTAATCTTGTTCTCTAAAGTTGCTACCCATTCCTGATGTCTTTTCACGGTAACCGAGATGCTACAAGCTCTAATTCCCATTTCCTACACAGAAGAAAATGTCATATCTTGAAAATGCAAAATATAAAAAGAATGAATGAGAAAACACAAGTCTACAGGAAGTTTTTCTTCACAAATATATCAGCGAAAAATTCTAATCACTCAAAATAAAATTATAGTACTGCAGTACATGAAGATGAAATGTCCTTAATGGATAGCTGAAGTTATTGTGCTAGATTGGAGAATGAAAAACATGATAGCAAATGAAAATCTATAAACTCTCAAGATACTGTCAACTTCCATATTTAACAGCTCCATCTGAATTCATATTTAAGAGAAAAGTAATAGTTCTGGTGCACGTTTCAGCTCTGGTGCTCACTTGCATAAGGTTAATCTGGGTACCAGTGAACAGTAAATTACAGTTATGAGACAGAGAAATGTCTGTAGGTGTTCTGAGATGAGTAATCAGGGATGAGTGACGAGATTTGACTGCTGGGTCATCAGGATCAACTGATTTAGGCATAACTGGCTCAGCAGGACAATTTTTCCAGTGATACCATTGTTGAGTTCCTAGATTTCCGAATAATTTTTAGAGGACAATGGCTTGTTTAAAGCTTCTTACTGTATTTCAAGCTAGAGATAAGCTATTTTACTATTCACTTCACTCTTTCAGAGACTATATGAGCACTTTTGTCTTTCCTAACTTGGAATAAACAAGTACGAACACAGTAGTTATGACTGGAGGAATAGGGTGTATTCCCAAATGGGCAAACACTTTATGGTATGTCACAGCATCGCTTTTCAGTCAGTTTCCGTTTCTTTTCATTTATGAGGGCCTCGACTTCTCATGACTGTACATAAATCACTGTCTAAGTATGCTACCTAGAGTGTAACTTGAGCCAACTTTTAAGGAACCTTCTGACTCTTCTTTTTTGATGATATCATCAGGGTCTCATAGGGGGTGCCCAGTATTTTTTGATAGTTTTACAGAAATGCTGCACCACTTACAATTGCACAAGTGAGTTTTGATTTATTTGTTCATTGCTTTATTATCTGGTTTTATAAGCCCATGTTCGGTTTTTGTTTTGTTTTCCTAGCAGATCCAGAGAACCATGCTGATGTTTCTCATCAAAAACAAATAGAAAAGCCCTGTGAGAAAGTAGGATTTTATGGCTTGGAAATGACAAATATGCTAAAAATTTGTCCTGACTTCAGGTTCTGGTGGTTGTAAATTTACACAGCCCTGTGGTGTTTCATCCTTTTGGACCAGTAGATTTTTAAATTTACTGAATTAGTATTTGTGGGAGTAAATGCTGTTTCTGAATCACAGGGATGATAGCCCCCCACTGGAGGACATTTTATGCGTGCCTCGTACATGCTCTTTGTCTTTCAAGCCAGACCACAATATGTCATGAGAAAAAATTTGTATCTCTTCTTAAAATATAAAACAAAACTCATGAGGTTTTTGTAATATAAGGCTGGATTGCTGTATTAGGTTGAGTGATGTTTCTGACAAGATATTTCCCTCCAAATTAGCATGGAAGTTTTCTAGACTGCCAGTAAATCCAAGTGCCTGTATGTGAGGGCTTATTTTATCACTTTCTTTTATGTCTCTATATAATTAATGAAGCCCAGTGACTGACCTGAAGGGTTGGAAAGAAAAGGTCTAAATCATGTTACATTCCAGTGCCTCAATGAATTCTATTTCTTATTATCACTTTATTGTTATTTCATTATTAAGTAAACTGCACTTTTAAGGATCTGTTTAAATCTAGACATACTCATTATCTGAAACCATGCATTTAGCATTTCCATAACTGAGGAATGAAGGTGAAGCTCACTGGAGTTGCAAACTTTGCAGCAGGCTAATGTGTGTAGACTTGTCCAATATGTTTTCCTGCCCAGATGCGTCAGTAGATGGTGGATCATGAAGCTTTCAAACTTAACTTTCAGGCTTTCCAACTTAACTTTCCAAACCATATTAGATGAAGAGTACAGCGGCAGCAGGTATTTTATTCCATTTATGTGGGTACAAAATTCTATAGACCTTAATGTCTGAGAATAGTTTCTGAGTAATATTTTGTAGAGCAAATGACCTCATGTAGATCTGATAAGATATGAAGGAGCTCCTTCTTACTACTTCCATGTTTATCCTATCTGTTCCTTTTAATATTTCTGTTGGTGTTACTTTGGATGCTGTGATTGGAACTGTTGTCTGAACTATTTGGGTCTCAGCTGCTGATGATAATTTTTTTCAGATTTTTCTGTATTTTATATTCCACAACCTCTTTTCTTATTAGAAATTAATAGAGAGGCCAATCAGAAAGCAAGCCAGAGATAAGTATGATTTTTCAGCAGGTGTATGCTCCGTCCACAGGAATTGAGCTTTAAGAAGTACTATATCTTATATTAAAGGTCTTTTCCAATCTAAATTATTTTATGATTCTATCTTGTGTGGCATTCTAAAATACCTCTTCTAATTCAGGTAATATTATGTGAATATATTGCCCATAAGATCATGCCACCTCTGTCAGTAAATGCGTTTTAAAGAGTAGGTAACAGGAATGACAGAAGTCCATGTGATCCAGTTTTAGAGAGGAGGGTTAAACTAAGTTACAATAGCCTTACATATAGATGTATATATATTTATTATTTTAAATCTAAGTTGTACTCATGCAGAGCTGTCTCAAGAGGCACAATGGTTTACCTTTTCAAACGCATTCTTAGTCTTTTGGTTTTTCTCTGAAACACCTTTCCAAGAGCAATATGGTTTTTTTGGTGTTGTGCTTTTGTTTTGTTCACTAACATAAACATGGGAAAGACAGCTCCCACTTCCCGTCTCAAAATTATGTGACTTGAAAAGAAAAAAATATTATTCCAAATCCCGTCTGAAACAGACAAATATAAAAGGCTTGTATTTTTTTAAAGTGTGTGTAGGTATATGCCAGTATGGGTAGGCTCATAAATTATACAGGAGACCTGTGAGAAATTAAGTACAAGGAAAATGGAGATGGAATAAGATTAATGAAAGATGCCAACAGAACTGACACGCAGTTTTAATCACACACATGCAATATCAAAGTTCTTTCTGTCGTCTAGTCTAGGTTCCACTACAGTGTATTCAAATTGCCATTTTACATTTTATATAACGTCTGGCTTTTCAAGAAATGTTGAAGATAATTCTTATGCATCTATTTTCAGCTGCTGTGAAGCAGTTTATAAGGAAGATTGAAAACAAGATATTTTCAGAAACTAATGATACCTGTTTATAGTAGTGAATATAACTATGTTTATAATGATAGTAAATAGTCACATGACCTAAGTTTTAAAATATAGAGTGACCAGATTTACACTAAAACCAGAAACAATTGTCTTCACAACTTTTGTTGCTGGCGGTGGTGGTGGTTTTTAAAGTTCCTTCTCGGTTTTTGCTTCTCAGGCCCCAGTGCATCCTACACATGTTTAAAATTAAGAATCTATTAAGCTGCAGTGGAATTTAGTCACAAGTTTAAATGTTTTGCCTGAGATTATTATACCAACAGTCCTATTTCCTTTGGGTCAGGATGGCTAACAGCTTCCAAACCACCAGTTCAGACAGAGATATTTTATCTTCCAATAAAAGTTAATCCAGCATTATCTCACTCAACTTCTAAGAAATATATTAAAGAATAATTATTTTCTTGGTGTCTCATGTACTCTTTTTTAATCATTAATATTTCTAATATGTTCTATGTTTCTATCAGATCTTATTTTCTCTGGATTTTTCATTTTTTCCCTGTCTTTGCCTTTAAAAGTACTGGGTGCCTAATCAGGAAACACTGTTTTGTCCACATGTAAATTCAAATGTTTTAGTCTCATGAGGAATTTAAATATACGGGAGAATTCTATATATTATAGTTGCTCCTTTCTTTGCTATTTATCTCAGTAGGAAGGAATGGCTAGTGGTTAAGTAACAGGCCTGGAAGTTAAATTATTTGCCTTTGCTCACTGACTTTGTATGTTCATATAATGCTTAGTTTTTCTGGGCCTCTGTTAGCCCAACATTAAAATTGAGGTCATGTCACACTTAATTCATTAAAGTTTAGGTGCCTTGACATTTCCACTTTTTTTTTTCTGTAATAACATTGCAGTATTTGTATAATTGTAGTGTTTGACTGTTGGGCGTGCATGATGTCTGTCTCTTCAAAGCCATAGGTTTTCTCTCAATTTAATGTCTTCCTCTTTAAAGACTAACTGAACCTCCTTAGCATGTGTACTAAATTTTTGCTATAACTGGGAAAATAATGAACTTCTTTGGTTTGCCTATTGAACTGAAAACTGGGAGAAGAATGACATGGGACAGAATGAAGTGGGCACAACAGTCATGGGGAAGATTACACGGGATTTCATTTTGTTGATTTTTTTGTTTGTTTTTTTCTGATCAACAACCCAGACTGCTGTGGTGTTAATTTCCTACACGCCATAGTTTGGAATAAATGATTTATGAAGCGGACCACAAGTTCATCAATACTTTGCCTCCAGAAAACTTGCCTTTTTTGACAAATGCGTTTATTATTCCTCTTTGTTCTACCTCATACCTGGCTATACTTCTGATACCTTATCAGAATATCAGAATATGTCCTCATTTTAAACGGACAATAAATGTTTCTTTTGGGGGGGAAAGGCATTGCATTGTCTTCTAGTGATTTTTCACGTTATAGCTCATTTTATTTTGCATTAATTAGTTTTGTTTTTTCTAAAGTGCGTTCTTACAGAAGTAATGACTTCTGCATCAGTGCTTTTAATATGCTGGAAAGCATTGCCTTAATGTTTGCAAGACTTAGGCTATCTGAAAATAATGTTGTTAAAGCTATTTGTTCACCTGTATAAAAGTCCTTTATCAAACTTTTGTATATAGTGTGACTCATAACTTCTATAAATTTTCTTTGTTAGCATTTATGGGTCATTAATTTGTTGTTTTTCCATGTCTGTGAGTCAATATCAGTATGAGAGAGATTTTTCATGCATGTTATACTGTATCAATAGCAATATGATGATTAGCTCTATGCATACCTGCTTTTGGTGTATGGATCTTTCAATATTTGCACAGTTCAGATTAAGATTGTTGTGCATTGTATTCTTTTGGATACAAAGCAAAATATTCCCAATGCTTCTAGAATTACTGGGAATGCATTAAAATAAAATAAGCATGGACCTACTGAAATTAGTGAGTTTTCAGAAAACGATGTCAAAAATCTGTCTCCTGGAGGCTACATAACATTTTTCTGTTCACTTGACATTGAGGTGGGTTTTTTTGGTATTCATAATGTGTCCAAATTCGGGGGATCATATGGAAAACCTGAAGGCAGCAATGGAAACATAAAGAGTAAATTATCTATGCACATTTGTTTCTCTGAGATACTATTATTCTGCAGGTGAGCAGAGGAGGGAGTAGCTGTAAACAGGCCTAGGTTCTCTGTGTGCAAGTGTTCATCAGCTATGTATTGTGAAGGGCATGTTTGCCCTTTTTTAGTAAATAAGTCTATATAACTCCTCTTGAGGATTGTCAAAATCTGACGTAGTCAACTGTATTAACATCATGATATACATTAGATCAGCTTTGAGCAGTTTGTGGTAGTCTTTCTTCGTTCTCATTAAAAACTGGTAGGAAGTCACGTCAAAATAGGGGAAGGATAGAGGATGTGAAGTGAAATTTTTCCCATTTAGTACATTAGATCATAATTTTTATAGTCAAGGATACAATTTCCCACAGGCAAATGTCAAAACTCTTTTCATATTAATAATGTCATTACAGTATTTACACTTCAATTAGCAATCAAATCTACAAAACTAGAAAATTACATTAGTGTGTGTAAACCACAGGTTTATGTTGGTTTGCATTTTTTTTTTGTTGTTTGTTTACACAAGGAGTGTTTTTACAGATGAGAACAAGGCTCTGTAAGGTAGTGATGGAAAAATTCAATATCATTTAGAGAACTGTCATCTGATCTGATGGTATTAGATGTCCAGAAGAGGGCACACTTGCACACCAGAAATGTTTTCTACCTCAGTAAAGATCTGCATGCCGATGTGATACAGCTGTAATCAAAGAAAATGTAATAATACAGAAAATGAAGAGGTTACCTTGTTAGTAGTTATGGGACCTTTAGAAAAAAAATATATTCAAAAGGTTATTTGGGGGAAAAAATAGTCAAATTAATATTAAGTGCACGAACTATCAAATAGAAATCAGATATTAAGTTCTACTTGCATTTTTGAAACGCATTGATGTTTTGATTTCAATAAGGAAATTGGCAGGCAAGGGGTAAAAGCTTCTCCTGCCCTTTTTGAAATTATTTCAGATGTAGACATATGATGCAGAGATCAAGACATATGCATGCTAATACAAGCTAATTAATATCAAATATATGATAATAGGAAATGAGATATATTGGTGTTCAGTGGGATTTGATATTGGACTTCATAGATTATATTATGACTTCCTAAATACAGCAGAATTGTGAGGACAAATGTGTCTTGTGACACAGTAACTTGTCATTTTCTCCAGAATTATGTGTTAGCCAGACACTGAGAGCACATGTGGTTTATGTTTGTATTTTTACTTGAGAAATTAAAGAAAAAGCATCCTTACTGTAATCGGTTCCCTGAAACTTCCTCAGTGAAACAGTAGGAGTGAAAGAGGAATGTTTCATTTCTTTTAAGATGACTGAGCTGAAGGAGTAATTTTCATTTTGGTTTGGGCTCTAATTGGAATTTTAAAGCATTTATGCAGTTTTCATAACATTTAATAGCATTTGGAAACTTTGTCAGTACCCTTCCTTTTAACAGATATTGCAACTGTTTTAAATATTTTAGCATGCATTTGGTTTCAACAGAACAAAATTAAACATTTTGTGAAATTCATTTGCCTATAATAAAGCTTTAAGCTGATCTGCTTTATAAAGTAAGCTACTATAAAGTTTAGGTTAACATATTGATAACACATTTTCACAATACATATGTTATGTAGGTTTTTTATATGTTTGTCAGATTGATTAACTGCTACTTTGACTAATTTTTTTCATGTGTTAAGAAATTATTTAAAAACAAAAAACAGGACAACACTAGAAGAGTGACAAACCAGATGGATGCATTATAATTTTAATTCTGCATTAACATTGCAAATAAATTTATACATTTCAATGTAAAATTGGAGATCCTCAAAATTCTGTAGCTTTAAGTGGGCAATGACTGAGCTCTTTCTGACATGATTTAAAATACCTTGGGGCATGATGTGTAGTAATGTAGTTACTACAAGGCTGTCAAAGGCATTGCCAGATAGTATTTGAATCCTGGGATCAGATAAATTAGATTTTAATTGGGTTTTAAGGGTAATCTGAACAAGTAGATAGGGTAGAATTAACCGGAGACATATTAACGTAATGAAACCTTTGGTTCTCTTAAAGCTATTGTATTAAACACCATACAATCTCTTGTTGAAAAGAGACACCATGGTAGAGTGGAAAGAGATTGACAGTGATAGGTAAGACGAACGGTGGTATCTAACGTAATCACGTAAACACATAATAACATAACCACATTATCTGGAGCACCGTAAACCCAAGAAACTGGAGAAAATTGCATTGGTTGTATTTTATTATAGCATTTTGAAGGGAAAGAAAACATATAAACAAAAAGTCGAAAACTGAATTTTCCCAAGCTGGTGGGATCATTCACCCAGGGAATTTACTGAGGCTGTTGAATGTTTGGGGTTTTTTGTTTGTTATAGAGCAGAACAGAAGCTGCTGCAATGTGAAATGGCCAAACCACTTGCCGGTGTATTTTTTTTCTCTATGAACTACCTTATGATGTTTTTGCTCGGTGGAATTTTTATTTTTATTGGATGCATGACCTTTTTTCTAATAACTTCCTTTTGTCTTCCATATATGCACATTCAGATGATGAAAAATTTTAAAAAGTTATAAAATTCAAGGACTTGAACTCATTTGTTATTCCATTATTTTGTTTTTAAGTACATTTTTTATCATTTAAAGTGGAACAACATGTTAAATGACTAAAGGCTTTGTATTAATGTGAATAATTTATTACATAAATAAAACCAGGCATCTATGTCATGCATAAGACTCCATAATTGCAGTAAGTATCCTGAAAGAGTAAGTTTTAATTTTATTTTTTTTCTTACAAAAATAAGAAAGAAAAAAAGGAAAGAAAAAGAAAAAAGGTCAAGAAAGTGAGACGAGGAATTTTTTGTTATTGTCAGTCATGAATACATTAATTCATTACAGAATTATGTCTTATTCTTCTGACTGGGTAGCTGAACACAAACCCTTATGCCTCATGCAGTACTTTTGATTTCTGCATATAGGATCAGGATCATAGAGCCAAATCCCATGGATGTCAGTGAAGGGTCATTCAATGTTACACAAATGCGTAAGGGATTCAGTCAGGAATAGAAAATGGCTAACTTCCAGTATATAGATATTCCCAGCAAAGGCAGTAAGGCTAACTCTCAAGATTTAAAACTTAATTATATACATTGTTAGATTTGAATCTTGAATTTTATAGAAGCTGGTTTGTTCTGGTGTGTTCTGCATGGACAGCCATCACATGATTAATCTAAATGTTCAATTGTAAGCATTTTGTCAATGTGAACTTAAATTAACGTTATGAAATCAGAGGTTTAAAAGATACAGCATAAAGAAGTTAATGTTTTGCAATTTTGTATCATAGTTTAACTACTAAAATGCATTTTGAAGCAAAAATACAGGCTTTTTTTTTTCTTTTTTTTTTGGTCAGAAGCTATCAAGGAATTTTGTTTTAAGAAATCTGCCCACACCTTTGATGAACATAAATTTTATTTCTCTCTTCGAGCATTTTTTTTCTTTCCATTCAATGTAAATAAATACGTGAATTAATAAATAAAAGGTATAAAATGAAAGGTATACCTGATTGTGTGTGTGTGTAGGCTTACAAAGTAGATCTACATCCATCCTTTTGTTTGTACCAAACAATAAAACTTGAAAGCTCATTAGCTTGGAATGACCCAACTGTGTTTTATGCATAGGGGTCATTTCTTTACTAATGAGCCACTAAACCAGATGGCTAACCCCACAGTAGTCTAACTGCATTAGTGTGATTTAGATTTTTAGGCAAATTGCTTTTCGTTTCTTTTTTTTCCCTCCTTTTTTTTTTTTTTTTTTTTTACACAAACAGGAGCTAGAGAGACGGCTTTTTCTAGAGCTGTGTGAAACAAAGTATTTTGCCTTAAAAGACAAATGGCTAAGGTGACTGTACTTCTTAGGGGTTTATATCAATTTCTAATATTTTTTCTGGTTTGTAGTGATGAGAGTTTGTTAGATACTATCCTCCCTGGAAACTGTTTTGGGTAGAATTCTTATTGTCTCATATCTGAGTGCATATGAAAAAACTTGCATATAAAACGCAAAAGAAGAATGATTCTGCACAGATGACAGTGCAAGAATATATTTTTTTTTAATTATGTTTTCTTATACAATTTTTGCTTGTGTTTATGAATTTAAGATGTTTCAAGTGATTAGGATTAGAAACGCTTGCTTATTTTGGCCTGGATTTATGTCACTCCAGAAACATTTTTCAGGCATGTAAGTGAGGAACCAGGTCATTGCGGATTCCCCCAACTCAACTGCAAGAGAGTGAAACCTTCAAAGAACACTGTATTTTAAGTGACCTGGATTATTATCTGGGGATGCTTTTCTCTCACCATTAACTAAATCATACACGAGGCCACTTTGGAAATGACAGAAAAAGCTATGTAGTGAACAGGCCTAAAGAGAAGAGTACTTAAAGGAGGGCAGGTAATGAAAGACAACATCCAAAATCAGCAAGATGGTTTTGAAAGTGTGCTTCAAACATATTAGGCAAAAGAACACCTATGGTCCTTTCAGCTACCCGACTTTTGAATGAAGTTTTGATGTAGCAAATTGTTAGCGTCTGTTACTGTGAATAACTTAATTTGATGATTTCTTCGTATCTTATGGGAGTTTGTTGCAATGATGTTAGATAATTGTATATAAGTTCTTAGCACTAAAAATTGGTCTTATCTTCAAAGAAGGTGGCTACAGTTGGGGGAATAAGAACATAAAATGTCTCAGAATGAAGCTTTACCTGGCCTAGTATCTTATCTCTGATAATAGTCACAGGAGATGCCTAAAAAAGAGTATAAGAACCTGACAAACATACTGTGATTGTGATTCTTCTTTGCAAAATTTATTATCTTAGCCTCCAGCAATTTATGGTTCAGGGAATTCCTGAACCAAAGGTGATCTTTACTGTTTAAAAATGAATAATCTAGGATCCTTACTTACACAGCCTGTAGAGCATTAAGATTTTAAGGGATTTACACAGATCTCTAGAATAGCCATTTTGCGTTGTTTCAACCCTTTTCTTTTTTTTACGCTTTCTTCCCCTCTTGAGTTTTGCAAGATGTTTAGTCCAGGATGAATTAGGAAGGGGAGGAATGGAGTCAGTAAGTTAGAGATGTGACAACTATTACACTTTGGTAAAACATTTTTCAGCAATGCTTAGTAGACATGATCAACTTTAATAACCTGCAGTCGTTTACATTTCAAATACTGAAAAAAACCTGAATATGCTGCATCATTTCTTTTACATGTACCAAGCCTAGTACACTGAGATTTGCTTGCTTCATTTCCATCCACTAGCGGTGTTTCCTTGCTATTCTTGCCTCTCACTAGCACTAGTAACTTCCAAAGCAGTGTGATTTCCTACTGTGGGAAATCTGCCTAGAATTATCTGTGAAGATATGGGAGGTGGTCTGGAAACCTGTAGTCTTACTCTGTGCTTCCTAAACAGACTGTGTTAAATGAAGTCCTGATAGTAAGTACAGCATCTTCAGGGTAGCTGCATTGTTTGACCAAAATGCAGACGGCCAATACATTTTATTTGTCAGAAGATATTATAAAATGTTTAAAACTTTGCTTTAGTAAAAGACTTTTCCTATAAGCAGTCAAAGTCAGAATTAGGGCCAAAAATGTACAAGATAACTTTCTTCAGAGAGGAAGAATAAAACCAGTGTCAAAACATGAGAAAAATAAATTAATTTTAGATGTGAAAGTGCAAGAAAATCAACACTGTTGCAATTTGCCAATCCTCATAAATCTCCTGTCTACAACAACTTGGACATGGGTCATGTTCTGATGGAGATACTTATCACAGTGAAAAAGAAGAGGTGTTTTTCAGTTTTATCCGGATTTGAGCTTCTATTTTTATGAGCTCACATTTCACAATGTATTGGGGGATGGTGGATGTGGTACATGTATCTCACATTTTTAGCTTCTCTCTCTCTTAACCAAAGACAAATTAAGTCTCTCACTGAATATTAACTGTTAGGAGGAAAGTTATATTCAAGTCCATTGTTGCTTTTATTTGTGAAGATGAAACTTTTGCTTTCTAATTGAGAATGTGAATCTGGTCTCCAAATCGTACCTTAATTTTCAGTCTGGGAAATATAAGTGTTTTTTTTTTTTTTTTCCTCTTTACTTAGTATTGCCAGACTAACTGAACAATAATGATAAAACTTCTTTTTGTCAAATCATATAATTAAATGACTATGAAAACTAAAGAGTATTCCATTCACTGAAAAGTGGTTACACTTTTACTGCCATGTAAGCAAAATTGTAAGGACAAAATGATAAAGCGTCATATGCTGTGTACGTTTTTATTTGTTAATAACAAATTTAAAATGATAAATACTTTTCCTTCTGTAAAATTCTTACTGAATCTCTTGAGAATTCAGTAGCACTGTAAATGTAATCTGCAGTTCTCTACAATTATCGTTTAAATAGACCAAGTCTAAAGGGAGTCAGCCTATTTGATTTCCAAATTTGCATCCCTTAAAATCCAATCAGACCAACTGTTCAGATTTTTATAGATATGAAATACACGAATGGGTTCAAGGCCACGCTATGTATAGAAAATACATACCTTGTTTTACAGCATGGATTATCTAACTTGTTACTTAGCAAGTGGTTCGACCTTCAGCCCACAAAGACTGCTTACTGACTTCTTGAATTGTTACTATATTAAATCCTTCGATTTTCAGGAACTGGTGTTTTGTAGGCCAGCAGATTGCATTTGATTTTGTGAATTTGCTGTAACATATTGAGTTTAACGGATTTATGCAGGAATGTAAAACAAAAATAATACAGAAGGTGCTCAGAATTTTAGAACACAAGGGTATTAGGCTTGCAGATGGCTGATACGGATAATGACATTGAATAATTTAGCGTGGAAGGTAATCTGGTTTTGACAGAATACATTAACATTTAGCCAATGCATACGGGTGTTTGGGTAGTGATCTGCATGGTCTGATCTAAGGGAGACCAGAGTGACTGTGTGAAGTGCAGCATTATAATCTCTAAAAAAGGAGGATCTGTTTGAAATATGCTAAAATAGATTTAAGAGATACTCAGAACTGCAGTCTTTAAAATTTCTCACTGTGTGGTGTAATTTTTTAATTTTAATCATGGGAGAAACGGAAGAATATTTGTTTAATGCTTTGATTATAATTGTATGCTCATTACAGGGTGGATCTAAGGAAACAAGGAGGAAGAAAATATAGCAATTAAAATGAGAGGTTTTTCTTTTGTTCATGTCTATTATGTCAAAACACGTCCACCACCTCTTCCATCCAAATTTAGGATGAGACACTCCAATCTTTTTGCCATGGGAACATCTTTAAAATATAGTAGACACAGTGTTAATCTTGGTAGTTGAGTATTAGAGAGAAATAATTAGACTACTAGCCTGCAACTGGTGTTCAGATCAGGTAGGAGCTGTTTGGGTTGCATTTGCTTGCCTGTGTATGCATTCCCGTAACAAGTTGTGTCATATTTTTGCAGCAGTCCCTGACACACACATGCAAACACACTCAGAATCACAGACCCTGTTAGTTTGTTTCATTTCAACGTAACATCAGTTTGCCATCATTATGATTTTTATTAACTGATATGTCTGGAAGAGAGTAACCAATTCTCCCTAACTCTTCAGTTAAATACATTTCTCTAAAATCCATATTAATGAAGGAAATAAATACATATACTTCAAGAAGTATTCATGATGACATTGGATAATGAGTATGTAACTTAAATTATGTATATCATCTTTATCAAATTTAAGCTTGATATTTTTTCAGGCAAATCCTGAATAATTTTTGCCTTGGCAAGAAAGAACCTGCCAGTTTGAATATTTGCGAATAGACTAGAATAGAACAGAACAGAACTATTGCAGTTGGAAGGGACCTACAACAGTCATGTAGTCCAACTGCCTGACCAATTCAGGGCTGACCAAAATAAGCATGTTATTAAGGGCATTGTTCAAAAGCCTCTTAAATACTGACAGGCTTGGGGCATCGACCACCTCTCTAGGAAGCTTCTTCCAGTGTTTGACTACCCTCAAGTTAGGAAGTTAAGGAGTAAAGCAGTTCCACTGTCCATGTGTAGTAAATGGTAACCTCTTCAGTGCCCAGCTGCAGTGCTTGAGCCATGCATCACCTCTTCCAAGCCATGAATGTGTCCCTGACTGTACTGCATGATCAGCAGATCAGAGCTGAGCCAATCCAAATTTCCAGCTTTCACAGAATCATAGAATGATAGGGGTTGGAAGGGACCTCTGGAGATCATCTAGTCCAACCCCTGACAGAGCATGTTCACCTAGAGCGGGTTGCACAGGAACGCATCCAGGTGGGTTTTGAATGTCTCCAGAGATGGAATGTCTCCACCGCCTCTCTGGGCAGCCTGTTCCAGTGCTCTGCCACCCTCCAAGTAAAGAAGTTCCTCCTCATGTTTAGATGGAACTTCCTATGTTCAAGTTTGTGCCCGTTACCTCTTCTCCTGGAGGTAACAAGGCACAAGGAGCTTGCTGAAGGAGACATCAAGGTCTGATTTCAGATGGAGCCTTGCATAGGCTGGATTTTTTTTCATGACCACTCAAGCACTAGTTGAGTCCCTGGCTGATTGTCATTATTGAACCCAATAAGAATCTGATGAAAGAAAGGGAGGAAGCTTTCAGCAATGGGGTTAAATTGAATTAAACTTACTGTTTTCTGCATCTTTTTCTTGCCTAGTCAAAAAGGCAATAGCTGTCAGATTTTCTGAGAGAAACTAACGCTATGTAGAGACAAATATGGAGAATTTCTGTTGAACAGATGAAGTTATTCAATATCATAGGAAATTGAAAACTAGAAGATATAAGGAGAAGAAACCTTAATACAGTTAGCACTCACTATTTTTATAAAATAAACCATAAGTATTATGAATGCAAAGAATAGTCTAACCATCATATTGATTTTATAATGTTGTTCCTGAATAGTATTGCAGTGCAGTGACATTTCATTAGACCCATTGGAACTATAATAACTGAAGTGCAACACCAGCTGATGGAAATGAAATTTTCAGTAGGAAAGAAGTGATGTCCACGAAGAATAGAATACAAACCAGTTTTCTAGTTTTATATGTTCAATTACAACAAGCTATAAATAAAAAGTAGGTATTTGTTGTAACAATACTTCTTGTTATATCAGCTAACAATCAGATAACCTGATTGCTCTTCGATTCTCAACAAAAAGTCCCTAAAATAAATGTATCTCCAACCACACGATTGTGAAATTTGTATTCTACAAAATATTTAACAAAGTTTTTTAAATATCTTCACATTTGTGGTGACAGACACACAAACCCCCACCCCTTTGTTGGGAAAATATAAATCTGTCTCTGCTTTCATGCTTACACAAATACAGTATATATGATATTTTCAAGACCTTGAAGTGCTAAACATTTAAGCAACATCAAGAATTACTTTTGGTATGAACTTCATCCTGTTTATTTCAGTCACTGAGTGATAGTAAGTTTGTTTAAAATTAATAAATGAAACAAAACCCTGACCTAAAAAGAAATATACAGTCTATATATTTACAGTCATAGGGTTGAAATGTTTCTGACTGCACAAATATCAAGATACTGAGAGCAATTTGGCTCATAAAGCATTCATAATTCATATGTTATCCTTGCTTATATTATCTTGATTTTTTCCAGGTTCTATTTTAGTATTTGGAAGTGTTTTTAATACCCTGTTACTATATGAACAGATAGTACGATCATGTTTTCAAATCCTCATGCACATTTTGGCTTGCATAAGAGGCCCAATAATGAGAATGGGAGAAGGATAACTTGAAAAGGGGCTTGAAGCTATAAAGATGGGGAAAGATAAAGAAAAATTACAAATACATTTTAATTGGAGAGAAAAGTTAATTAACATTAGTGAGGGCTGGAAACTTGGCACAAGAAAATTTTTGTAAATAGCATGAAGGATTTGCATCACTTGTGGAGTTGGTTAGCAATGAGGTCTTTTAAATGGAATGCCATTTTTTCATTGTCTTGAGGACATTTTTTTTTAGATCATGAACTTAAAAACAAGCAAACAAAAAAACCACAAACAACTGCACAAGCAAACAAAAAAATACAAATAAAAAAACCCTACCTGCATTTAGTTTACAACCTTCCTCCTAAACCAAAAAGCTTGTGCTCTTGCCAGGGAGTGCAATTTCCTGAGTCTAACTGTCATGAATGTGGAAAATGCAGACAATAAGGGGCTGTGAAAGAAGTATGATAACTTTTTTGGAACTCGAACTTAAGGCAGTGGCTTGACTTTAACATACAACATGATATATGTATGTACGTATATGTTTCATCTGATTCAGAGTCTGGACAGACAAGGAGTGGGCAGAGAAAGAGGTACTAGATGAAGCCTCTGTAAACATTAGACTTAAGTACCTGGATTTTAGTACTTGCACAGGCTTTTGACAGGCTCTACGGTAAAAGGCTGAAATAAGCTGCCGTGTTAATGTGCATTATACATTGCCAATCCAAAGTAAATCTCCCAGTAATGGCAAAAAGATCCTCGACCTAGAGATTTTTCTTGTTTAGTTTGTTTTCTTAAAGAAAATAAAAATTACTGTCTTTGCTTGGATTCCTTACCACTCTTCTTTAAACACTCTTTCTTAAAAAA
>VWZL01005281.1:592929-604778 GCA_013396915.1 Stercorarius parasiticus | reverse complement strand
TTTAAAAAAAAAAAAAAAAAAAAAAAAAAAAAAAGTATTTACCCTTGACAAACAGCCTGATATTCCAGGTCAGCAACATGGGGAGGAGAGCCCCTTGGCTTCCTTATTGACCTTTTATCTGAATACCAGGTGAGAAAAGTCTATTATTTGATTCTGGACATCCCAGTCATCACTTGACATGCAAATTTTGCTTTCATTGTTTTGCTGGATACTGAAGACCTTTGCAAAGGTATTTATTATGGCTCATCTGATTCATGGCATTCTGCTAAGGGTTGCTATAATTGGATTTTGCGAATCCAAAGAAGGGGGAAACTTGTATCCTTTACGGGGTTTTCATAGCCTAATGCAAAAAGAGTATTACTGGACTACTAAAGGATTGGACACAAATATATGGCTGGTTATAGTGCCCAGTTCTTCATGTTCTCAGCATTTTTTTGCACAACTTTCTGTGATCTTCAAACCTTTATTAAGAGAGGGGGAAGATGGTAGAATTTTGTTTTGTGATATGTTATTGCAAAAGAAATTATATACTGCATGCACGTTGTGCCATATATAGCACATGATGCAAAAGGGCATATTTTAGCTAATTTAGTAAGTTTTGGGAAAATAAAGTACTAAAATTTGTCTTTTTTAGTTCATTCAGTTCTCCTTTGTGGAAGAAGGACCTAAACTCAGAGCTGCTAAATGACCTTTTGAAAGAGTTATTAACAATTCAGAACAATTCTTACCATTTTCATCTCGATCTTGATGTCTGTATTACTCTTAGTAGAGTCATTTTCATTTCCCTGTCTCCTTTCCAAATTTCCTGACATATAACTGACAACATCTACCTGGAACATAATGCGTGAAGACCCCAACTGAAAGGGAGCAGAAGGAGCCTGACACTGGGATATGAAATGCTACCTTTGCCTGTCACTTTTTGATATTAAAGTGTGTCTGGCACCTGTGATCACATTTCTTCGAGGGCGATGGTAAAAAGTGTAGTTGAGATAAGTTATAAACTCATCTGGATTTGCTTTATAACAGTCTTTTTTATTATTTATTTTCCTCATATCTGAAATTTTATGGTTTTATGGACCTATACATATTTTCAATTTTCCTTCAGGTTCTTGAAATAATATTTTTTCCTGTCCTGGTGTATTTACTTTTTTAAATAAGTAAAGGGGCAGAAGTGGGTCATAGCTTTAGGGATAACCTGATTTCTTCCTATCCTTTTTAAAACCTAGAAACGTTTTCAGTGAGTTCTTTTAAAATACTGTTCTGTGTATAGAGAGCATTGGGAGGTGAGGGGGTGGAAATCAGTCTCTGGTTTTCATCATTATTGTTATTGTACCAGAGTGGCTAAGGGACGTATGTGAGAGTTTACTTGCCCATAAACATTGCATGCTTTGTTGGCCTGATAAAAGGAAATTTTGTAGCTAAAAACGTCTTGGACTTAACTAATGAAACTGAAGGAGGGGAAGCAGGACAGTCCCCAAAGAAGTCTACATCTATGAGGAGGACTGATCTTCCAATTTGTGGTTTCCTTACTGAGTTGCTAGCTAGCACCTGTAACTGCTAGCAGATATGGCAAACTTCTCTGAAGTGATTTGGCATTTAGTAAGATTATCAGTTTTCCTCGAAGAGTGCAGTAGGCATTGGAACAGGTTGCCCAGAAAGGCTGGTCCATCTCCATCCATGGAGCTTTTCAAGACCAGACTGGATAAAGCTTTGAGCAACCTGGTTTGGCCTCATAACTGACCTTGCTTGGAGCAGGAGGTTGCACTAGGTCCCCTCTGCTGTCCCTTCAAGACCAAGTTATTATGATGCTGTGATAGTTAAAAGGGTTTTAGCACAGCAACAGCCTGTTTGACATTCAGATTTCCTGTATGTTTCCAGATGACAGCAGTTTGTATTTCTGGCATTTTGCAGAGTGTGGTAGAACTGGTGTTCCCGTCAGTTGATGTAGCAGCATAAAAGTAAGATATTAATTAAAAATGGATACTGATTTCTTTTGGAAGGGTGGTGCAAAGGTATGATTAACTCCCAGTTGATTCTCCATATAACTCTGCCAATTTTTGAGCTAAAAGCAGACATTGTGTACTTTTATGATATTTGCTTCTCTTTTGGTGATTAATATAATGGAGAAGGATCACAGTGCTAGTAGTGCTAGTATCTAGAGTTTTTTTCTCAAATAAGGAAAAATAAAGAAAGATGTTTACTACACTGGCTGTAACTAATGTCTTACAAGTTCGTGAAGTAAATTCAGTGTAGAAGAAATGTGCATTGGTTCATTTTGTGAGCCCTGAATTATGCAAGAAAAGTATATTTCAGAATGTCGTGGGTGGAGAGATAAACTTCACTTGTAAGGTAAAAGTAGTGAAATATTTATTAACATAAAACAGTGATTTAACAAAGTTAATAGTGAATGTGACAGTGTTTTATGAGATTCGATGCCAGGGTATGCTTGATTATTTACTGCGTAGAGGCCAGGGTCAGACAAGGTGTCAGGGAGACCCTCCAGTTGAGTCACGAGGTTCAGAAAGGACCACCAGCTTTCTAAACTCCTTCTCAGAGAGGAGTCTGAGTGCAGCTGGATCCAGTCCTAGTCCCAGACTTGGTCAACGGTTTATGTCTAAAAGATTATATATGCGCAATCAATCCTTTATATCACTTAGCTAAGATTTCACGGTTTAGCATGCTATTAGTCACTTACCGAGAACCTGTTGTGGCAAGGAATCTCTCAGCCTCGAGGAGTAGAACCTTAAGTGAGCGTCCCCACTCAAGGGGAGATCCCGCTGCTGTGCAGGAGAGCCCAAAGGGCCCTTGGGCTGTCCACTATTTATAGAGTAAGATAATTGACCAATAGTCATATTCGCACAGCAACAAGATACCTAGGTTCCCACTCCAGACAGTGTTTTGATTATGTTGCCAGCCATCCCCCACAGTTCAAGTGCAACTCATAACAACTTCTGCTGATGGCCATGGCTTAAGCAGGAGCCGGGGAGGGGGAAAAGGGGAGAGCACACTGCCACACAGAATAATATACTTAAAGAAAAAATCAACAAAAAACGTCCTCTTTTGATGTTTTTTACTTGAAAATCATGAACGACTTTACCAAATTGAATGACATTCTATATATTTTTTTTATTTTATTGTATGACTCCATACATTTTATCAAAGAGAGATTTAAGTTGCTTAAGTTAGCCAGAATTTACTAGCAGAACTAGATATGCTAGTTCTTGTGACTCTACTCTCTGCTCCTCAGAGTTTTTTGAATCTTTTTGTAAGATACAAATAATTAAAACCTACTGTTGACAAATTGGAAATGCATGTTTATAATGTATTATTCAAAGTTTGGAAATGGATGTTTATGACATATTATTCAAAGTTAACAGAAGTAGAATTTACATTGGGGCTTAATGGCCTTATGTTCACATGCACTTGCATTCATTATCTACCTGGGAATTTCTTTTTCTATTCTAAATCACTTAGAGAAAAAAAAACCAAAAATAGTGGCAATATGAAATAATAATTTTTTTTTAAATGTTTGTGAGACCATTAGAGGGGATTTTTGTTGTTTTACCTGAGAGTTACATTTATTCTGTCATTGCTTTTCATATAATTTTGCTTTTGCATGTTATGAGACAAAATAATATGTGTAAATGAGGCTGAAGCACACTTAAAAACTTTCACTATATTAATTTGTAGTTACTTTTAAAAGTTATCAACAGATTTATGTTCCTGCCAAGGATGTTGAACACTGCCTTCCCCCCTCCAAATATACGATTGCAGTTTGCCAGTAAATTAGCTAAATTTGAACCTTGACGTCTACCAGCCACAAAAGTAACATGTTATTAACTTATGTTACCTATGTCATTACAACATAAGGAAATTTGCCAGATAAGTTCTATGCTAAAGAGAAATAAATGAAAGGAGTGTTCTGATCCCATGCAAAAAAGAACTCAAATTTGTCTTTCCCAAGGTATTTTTTAAAGGACTCAGGTATTAGAAAGAAAAGTGGACTTAAGTGGCATTGGAAAAGAGTGTAATTTTGATTAAGAAACCAGTTCACATTCATTATTCTAAAGATTTTACTGAAGCTAATTTAATGATAGTTTACTATGGAATCAGTGTGTCATTAGACTGTCACCAATTTTAACTTACTAGAAAAGCCACAGTTACATAACTTTAAATCATCGTATTAGTATTTACATACTTAAGGTCTTTACTAACAGTATGTATGTAATTAGTAAAGGAAATACTGTAAGTAATGAATCATTTAAATATTAATACTGCAGAGGTTCATTTAGGAAAAGAAAAATCCTGAAATATTCTTTAGATGTTGATCGTGTGTTGAAGATGGAGAGGTCTGCATGTTCCATGCAAGGATGACAAGAATTAACACATATTTTAAAATACATTCAAAGATGTATAATAGAAATAATACAGTTGTACTTGCTTTTGTCCTGTGTAACAAGCCACACTGATAAGATTTGACTGGAGCCATGATGTTGAATAGAACATTTGATTTTCAAATAATGGTCAGGAATAAGAACTTTCTAATTCTGTGTTCATAAATTGTTTTCATTCCAAAAGGTATTTTTTTGCCAGGCCAGGCTCTAAGTAGAGGCTCCAATGCTTTGCTATTCCTTTCATTTTTCTTTTTTGTGAGTGTGATGGTGTGACTGATGATTAGTAATGTCATTTAATTGCTCCGTTCTGCTTTCTCACCACTTGAACATGTGTCCAGGAGGGGGAAAATCTAGTTATATCCTCCACTTGGAGAGGATCTGAATCCAAGCCTCCCTACTTATAGTTCAGTGTGCTAACCAGGATCCTGGCTGTTTTGAGGGGATTGAAAGTCCCTTCCACTTTTATATTGAAACTAGTTTAATTCAGTAGAAAGTTTGTGTGTGTGTTTGGCCAAGGGATTGTTTCCAGCACAATGTGCTTGTTTATCTACATATTTTGTTCTTATATTTTCTTTTTTGTCTGTGTCATGTTCTTAATTTTTATTTTTAAAAACAGAAAAAAAGAAACAATGGTGTTTTTACAGACTTTTAAATGCTCAGAATAATAAAATGAATATTATGCTTTAGTTTCTGGAAGAATCTTTCAAATCCATATTCAGTGTAGAAAGAGAAATCACAAATTCTCTGTTCACTTTTTTCCCTGGGCTTTGTGGAAAACCAAGTTTTCTTGTATGGATCTCAACATGCTTACAATACTTTTCACTCTAAGACAATAACTGTTATCCAGTCTTCTAAGGCAGGCACTTCAGGTGAGAGTTTAAGGCATAGTGATTATATTATTCAGTGGGTAAATTGAAATGTGAGGAAGGCAGAGGAATTGTTCCTTTGTTCTCTGCCTTCACCAAGGTGAAGGTAAGTGACATTCAGCAGTATGTGACTGATCTGTTGCTCGCAGTCTTGTCTTTGTACTATACAAGTTTGGAAAAACCTGCCTGTCCGTTATATAGTGGGACATTAAGATTCTATGTGTCTTTAATGAGCCACTAACTCAATTTTTTAATGTGTAACTAATTTCTCTTTTAAAAATTATAGATTAGTGCAGAGATTACAATAAATACAAGCACCGAAGGTTTTTTTCCTTCAGGGCTATAACATGGAAATGTAATCACACTGGAAGAGATCTTGGTTCTCAGAAATGAGGTCACCTTGGCAACAAAATTTTCTATTATTGTCTGAAAGAAGCTAATCAGTGATTTGGCAGAGCAAGAGAACGATAAAAGGGATCTCTGAGCCATTTCCTCTCTTTTTGGTCCTCTTCTGCTGCACATGATGATGGTAAGGTGCTTGTATCAGAAGCTGGAGGAGGCTCCAGCCTTTCCTCAGTGCATACAGACTCTCAGAGCACCAAAGGGAATTAGTGAACCCCTAAAAGGGATAGGATATATTCAGCTTTTTCAACTGATCTGTAACAACTTGGCTTTTATTCAATTATTAAAAGCAATGATGTGTTCAGAATGACCTAAAACCTTTCTGTATATTCTCACGTGCTTGCTTGTTCTGTTGTGTTTGTCCTGGAGGATTAGATTGAATCCCATGAGGTCCCTGTCTTTGGTGAGATTCTGGGAAATGAGAGAGTACAGGTGGTGGCTACAGGAGGACTGGTGAGTCGGGCCTGACCCCTGGGGCTAGGCACCTGGGCTATCCACTTGTGGGATGGTGTCATGTACAGTATGTTAATCATCAAAAATTTTAGGTTTACTTTTAAGTTTACTGACAGAAACCTGCTTTTTTTCCTAAAGGCTTAAAGCATTTTAATTGAGTCTTCTAGTAATAATGTACCTTTTGGACCTGACTCCTGTGGATAATCTCCCAAATCATTTACAGGGGCACCTTCTAGAGATGAAAATGTAATTGAGTATTTTCCCAGCTTAGGTGGGCAGCGAAACTTTATATGCTTGCTTTATTTGTTTTCTTTTGCCTTTTTCTGGCACCCTTTTGCTAGCATTGCTTTCACAGCTCTCTACTAATTAGTTCTCTGCCATTGCACTTCTCTATGCCTCTTTTATTTTCTTGCTGTGGTGTGCTTTGTTTGTTTATGAGGATAAGGCAGGGAGGATTTGAGGTATTTAACCCAATTGAATTCTTCTTTACATAGCATATTTGGATGAAACGTAATCATGTGAATTATACTAGGTATCGCACTAGATGGTCTGATGGTCCTCCTTGGCTTTGCTTTCTATTGATCCATGGATCAATAGCAAAACAGTATGTATTTACTTGTCTGAGTATTAACTTATTTCCTCACCCAGAAAACAATTTCTGGTATTGTCAATAGAGCTTACAGTTTACAATGAACTCTGTAATTCCAAGGTTGAAATTATATTGGAATAAGGGGCTTAGTTTTGCCATGTGCTTTGCCTGAGAAATTAAACATTTGAGTCAGATCGGGTAAAGGAGTTACTGTAAAAAAAAAAAATTGCCATAGATCCTCTGGAATGAAATTCAGTGCCAAAAGACGAATTTTATAGTACAGAACTATTGTCAATGTTAGACCTATTTTGTTGTATGCTCAGCCACTTTGGTGAAAGCGTCTGTGATTGGAAAAGGCAATTAGAGCCTCTGGAAATGACCTTATATATTTCTATATAGACTGGACATCATGGTGGGGTGTTAGACAACAGAATCATTAGTTCTTGGAGCAACTAGTTAAGAAATCAGCAAGAAGAGAGAGAACAATTTGTCTGGCCATTCTTAGGGATCAGACCTGGTTCAAGACATTATTACTGGACAGTTGATTTGTAATGGTTGCCAAAATGTATTAAAAGAGATGAAAATCACCCCTCCAATTTAAATTTTTCATAAAAAAAAAAAATCAGTTGTTAGTAACGAGAACAGTAAATTGGGTAACATTTTTACAAACGGTATGGAGGTTCCCATATCTGAGCTATTCTTTGCAGTTGATAAACTGATGAAAGTCTCTCAAGTTGAAAAGTCAGTAGAAGATACTGTAGAGCAAATTAATATATTAAGCAATAATGCACCAAGGTAAATAGTAAGCATGGAAATGTCTAAAAGGAGCCTACTTGTGAAATTGTTGAACTAGTAACTGGGATTTTTTTTACTTCTTGCCTAACTGGACATTGATGTTAGAGGACAGGAAGATGGCAAATATGCCTCAGCTTTAAAGAAAGACCCAAGGAGTAGGTGGCAGAACCTACGACTAGCAAGTCTGACTATCTAACAGGCTAAATGTATATATATAAATTATTTAGAAAAGGTGTAAGTAATAAAGTAATGAAATTTGCACGTGGTGCAGCATTGCTTAGAACAGTTAGGATGGTGTACAGAGAGGCTCAACAGAAGGGAATTGGATGTAACTCAGTGGTGGTAAATTCAGTGTTGCAGAGATGCAACATGTGATAAAGAGAAAATTACCAAATATCCATTCACAGTCCCAGATTCTAAATTAGCTGTTATCACTTGGGCCAAGGTAGCAGAGAGGAAAGGGAGAAGACTTGGAGTCATTTGGGATACTTCTGTGAAAATATCTGCTCAGTGACCTCAAAAGGCAAATAAAGGACTAGGAATTATTGGTGAAAGAAGAGACAATAACATGGTAAATATGGTTGCCATTGTATAAATTCATTGTGCACCTGTATTTTTAATAATAAATGTAGTTCTTTATATATTCAGCAGAACAGAGAAGGTTCAAGGAAGATTGACAATGATGATTAGAAGTACAGAGATGGTTATCAAAAGGAAAGAGAAATTATTATTCATCTTGCTTAAGCGATGATTGAAGAGGGATATTGTAGGAGATCTGATAAAACCAAGAATGTTATGGCAAAAGTAAATTGGGAATGATTGTTCACTCTGTTGTACCATAAAGAAATAGATAAATGTTTAAGAAAGCAGATCTGAAAGAAACAGGACAGTAGTAATTTATGTTACACATCATATTATTAGAATTCTTTGCCTTCAGATGTTTTGAAGGCAAAAGTTTAAATTATTTCAAAGAAGGATTATAGAAATCCATGGAAAGTAGAATGTTTGGTGGTGTCTAATCCTGATGGTCCTCTATAATGACCTGAAGAGTTTCTAATCTGCAGATTGCATGAAGGCAGGTTAATGAGGATTTATACAATTTTCCTGATAGGTCTTACATTTCTTCCACTTTTGTATCCAATTCTTATTGATATTGATTGATATTTATATTGTTTTAAAGTGTGTGCATATATGGTATATGTTTACTATACTATATTCTAATGAAGCTGGTAAGAGGTTTACAACTCTGCTCCTGGCATACCCTTAGATTGAAGAGAGATTAAAAAAAATCTAAGGAAAATGTCATTTGCGCAAATCCTGTCACAAATAAGATGTCTGATTTCTACTGTAAATACATTTTTATTTTGAATTAATATTTTGATTATGTATCTCTGAAAAATGCCTTGTGTGTTACTTACCATCTTAACCTGCAAGTTTTTTAGAATTGAGCTTGTAGGTGAAATCTTGAGATTATACAATTGGTAATAAAAAGCTTTTGGAGTTCACTGACATTGAATGCTGTGGAAAAGGCAAATACACAATGTAATTTGCTCACAGTTGTGTACTGATAAGGATTTCCCACTGCAGCTGTAGATAAAAGAAATAAGTAATCAAACATTTGCATATCCTCGTGAAAATCAAATTAAGTAAAAGTCCCATTTCTTTGCACTTCTTTTGTGTCACTGTAACCAGCAGTAGTTCCTGAAAAATAAAGCTGACATTGTAGATGGAAAAAGCAACTCTAAGCATAAAGTGGGCATGTAATTAATTTCCCATTTTGCTAGCTATTCATGGTTACTCACTCCTTAATCTTTTTCCATCTTCAAAATGTTGTATACGCATTTTTTAGGCTATCTTCTGAACTTTTTAGATTACTTGTCTTAGGTTTAACTTCTTAGTAGATTCTGTAGCTGGTATGTTTTGGTTAGGAGACAATAACAGAAATATTCTGAGAATTTTTTTTTTGTCATTTAATGGTCTTTAAATTATGAGTTTATTGAAAGAATATTAACTTGTGTGGATTTGAAAGTTAGTTTGTAATAGACATTTTTTCCCTATTTTATCTTAATATTTGTTTATCATTTTCCCTCTCTTGCATTGTATTTAAAATCTACTTTTTAGCTTTATTGGGGTATTGCAAAGTAGAATAACCTGTCCTAATTCTGAGAGTCAAGGCCCTGACACTGTGCAATGGGACTAATGTTATCTGTTGCTTCAGTCCTCTTGTTCTAACAAGAAATCCCTCCTTAGATGAATTCAGAAATCTGAAACTTGAATCTAACCTCTTAAGTGTCTTATCTTCAGCTGTACTCAAGCACTATTGATATTTAATCTTGCCTCCTGTCCTCTGTTTCTTTCCATGGGTACTCCAGATGTGACACAAGAGCTAACCTGAACAAGACTATTAACTATTCAAATAAAGTAATATGCGGAGGCAGGAGATTGGTAAGGCACTGACATAGGCCTTTGCTATATCTAAGCTAACAGTTCTATCTATTTGTTAGATCAGTTATAACGTGTTACATTAAATGTTGGAGTCCATAACAAATGGTATGAAATGTTATCTGTTTAGAGTAGGAAATTAATTATATTCTGCACACAGATAGCAAGTCCTCTTATTTTCATCCGTATTTTGATTACAGTGGTGTAAATACTTACCTCTTCACTTTTTTTTGGAAAGAAAACTATTTGCTCATTAAAGTTCTAAATTTTGTCCATGCTGTTTCCTTAAAGTTGTTCTAACCATAACAGAACTTTCACTCCTGAAAACAATTTTCTAATAAAAATGCACACCGTAGTTGGAGATTGAGAGTCTAAGGGTCAGAGAAAAGGCTTGAAAATTGCAATTAAACAACTGAAATATTTTTGGTGTCAGAATTTTCAATCTGTCTTGCAAAAAGTGAATTTTATTCCAGCGTTTAAAAATTGTTATAACAACAGCAAGAGCACATTTAAAGGGTGCTTTTTAGGGTTAACTGTTAGGGTATTTTTAACAACATACCAAAAATCATGACTTGGGAGAATGTGTTACTCAAGCATTGCAAATATTCTTTTTAAAATATGATTGGGTCTCATTTTGTAGTCAAATTGCCAGATCGCCAGTCTGTCTTAAGGAATTTGAATTTTAATAAGACACAGCCATGTGATAGAACTTTATTATTAATATCATGCTTGATTTACAATTTTCTTAATTATTTATAACTAACTAAATAAAACTAATAAATGTCTGTAAAAACATTGATCCGTTTTCAAGTTTTGTGTTTATTATAAATAATATATGTAAGACACTCGACAGGTTCAAGCCATAATGGTCCTAACTGGCCTGATGAACACTGGTTTTCACCATCAGTGCAGTGTCAGACTTTCTGCATCTTTTTTCCCAATATAGACTATGCCTAGCAATAACACAAATCATAGCTGTAGTATGAAAAAGTCATATTAATTTGACCAAATGTCTCCTGTGATAGTTAAGATATGTAAAATCATGAAATGTAACACGTGGAAAGAGGCTAGTAAGGAATACAACTACAATGAATGCTGATCTCTCTAAGTCAATATCAAGCTTTCATGGTAGTCAATGAGACAAAGATTTCCCTTTTCATAACTGGTTTACATACAACTACACACAGCCATTTCATCTTGACGAATCTGCAGTTTATTGCACCCTGTGTAACGGTAGTACTTACATTGCAGTAATAATATGGTTTTATTATACGTAATTAAAGAAAATGCTGCTATGATCTTCGTTGGTTGACCTTTGAGATCTTTTATTACAATTGAATATTTTCTTGAATTTTGCAGGGCTGTTTTGTTTCTTTTTGTCTTGTATACAGCTTGAATTCCATCTTTATTGGAAGTGACTATATAACATAAACTGGAAACGAAAAGTTGCTTTTACAAGTAAATCTAAAATTTCTGTTATTTTTATCAGAGTTTCTTAAGAATGCAAAGTAATTTTCATTTACATAGGAATAATTATCTCTTCAAGGTGAAAAGGAAAACAAGCCTGTTTCTTCTTTTTTTTTTTTTTTGAAGAAACTACTTATAAGCATTTCCATTAACTATAAACTAATCTGATTCACTTTTTCAAGACCGCAGTAATGGATGCAAATACTCAGTACAGAGTGTTAGAAAAAAAATTGAAGTAATACTTCGTGGTATTTGCATTTCTGACCTGTTGATCCTCTCCAGTGAAAAATCAGTGAAAAAATACTGATAACTTTGAGATTTATTTTTTTTAAGTATTGTTGTTCAAACAAAATTGCTTTTATAGTGTATGTGCTTTCAGCTTGCTTCCCCCTACGCCCCCCCCCCAAAAAAAAAAAAATCTTGCACAATTTACTTATTGAA
>VWZL01005281.1:484890-592846 GCA_013396915.1 Stercorarius parasiticus | reverse complement strand
TTCTGTAAACAAAGATAGAAACTCAGGCTTGCTGAATCTTTAAGTCAAAATTGCTTGAAGTATCTCCTAGAGGTGATGTTGGAAATTTTTTCTTGGATCTCATCTGATATTCAGGCTCATATAATGAGAGCACAGTAAATATCTCCTGAAAGCCTTTCCATGTTTGTTTAATAATAAGCAATATTTGTTTTCTAGCTATGAAAAATAAACATTTTACGGACCCTGTTCTTGAGAGATGGTAGTGCCCATTTCAAAACAGACAGACAGACGTATGACTTCTAACAGATATCCTGTATCCATGGAAATCACAGGGATTCTGATCTATGAAATTGTGGACTGGATATTCATGAAATGAAGGGAACAAAACAACAGGATCCAGAATGTTGATTGACTTCTTGAAAAATTAAACAAACAAAAAAAAAAAGAAAAGAAGCCTCAAACAAGCACAAAATTAGTTATACGTTACTTTTTATAACTTTAGTTATGTATTACTATTATTTCTTTCCATAGTGTAATGCATAGAGAAGAAAGGAATGTTGTGAACCTATAGGTTTGAAGTTATAGTGAGATATTATTCTAAAATGTATGTAGAAATTGAAAACAAAATTAGTAGATGCTAGATGTTATTTTTCAATCATTGAGCTGTTTTAACAACTATCTGCAGAGGAAAATGTACAATTCACTAGTGAATACTGGTTACAGATTGAAACTTTTATTCATGCTTCACTTGTTAGAATGTAATTTTACTTACTACATTCAGGTATGCTGTCATTAATGGGTAGTTATACGTATTTATTCGTAAATGGATACTGGATAAAGCCTCCAAGAATTTACTATGTTTTTGTTAATCCTTTCCAATAATATCAAACAAATCACTTTGTTCGGTGAGGCACATTTAATGAGATACTAATGCACCTAGCAGATTCAAGAGGCAACAATTAGATCCTAGCTCTTGTTTGTTAATGAGGTAACTGCTTCTCTAAGATAGACAATATATTGGGTCTGTAACAGTTAACTAATACCTTCAGTTAACACTAAATTCTTAATTAACTATGATTGTGCCTATAGTGGGAGAAAGAGCTCTTACCATGCTTTTTTCTGATTACATCACTTGCTACATTAAGTTCATTAGAAACATTAAGCAGTGAATAAAGGCCAAGGGAGATGAATCACTTTTAATGAATGATGAATGTTACTGAGACCATTTATTGAGTAAGGAGGAATAATAGCAACAAAGAATGGTTTTCTTCTTCTTCTATGGTCTACTAAAATATATACATACCTGGTGTTTTGTTTCATTTTTTTTTATTAATTCATTAAATGTCTTAGGAAAAAAAAAACCCTCAAAATTATCTAATATTTTATTTTAACTTCCTTCAAAATTTTGGCAATGCAAGGATAAATACCTATGTGAGCACTTCTATGACAGAAATGTCATGAGAGAACAAAAGATTGCTTCTAAATATACTTATATCAGCCTACTCTGAATGAAGTATCTTTAGGGAAAACCTAGAGAAGAAGGAGAACACAGGGCTATGCAACAAGGTCAGAGGTTAGGTTTGGAAACCAATGACTCTCCAGAAAATTCAGTGCTAGTAGCACTAACTTCAGTGCTAGTAGCTAGTAGCCATGGATTTCCCAGGTCCATAGCTAGTAGAGTTTTGAATGTCTCCAGTATCTCCCAAATTGTTTTCTTCTAAATACATTGTTGTACAATCCTATTGCCACTTACATACAAATATGTCATTTCTTTGTGAGACAGGTTAACTCTGGTGGATTATATATCTCTTTTATTCCCATTCTACTTGACTCAGGTCTTTCACAGAGTTGTTCTGTCCTACCTTTTTACTTCATCATCATTTCAGTGCCCTACTTTTGCAATCATTTTCCTGTGTATTGACAGTAATTTCAGTTGATACTAGAGTTTGTGAATCTCTTTCCTTAGGCAAAATCAGGTAAGAAATGAGGGCATGCTAAGTAGAAGGAATAAATCATGTTTCCAGAAGCTACTGCTGGCTGTAAGACTGCAGGAGCTTTGACATTTACTATTCCTGAGCTTGATATTTACTATTACTGAAACAGGTTTTTATAACAGTATTATTTAGTAATATTTTATGAAGTAGTTTCCTTATTGTTTCTCGGTAACACAGCCATATCTGTCTCTGAGGAAGAGGATTGCAGTGTTAAAAACTTAAGAGTAAAAACAGGATCTTGATTAATAGTTTGTGAAACTATTTCTCTTGCCTTGTATAATGTTTTGACTCCTGTCTCTAACCAGACTTTTACCCACATAAGCAGGTTTAGGGAAGCATATGACTTTAGTTGGGAAATGTTTCAAGACAGGGAATCAGGCTTTTTGTACAAAAAAATTGTCTCATGCATTGCGAATACTGTCAAAGGTAAAATTGTTGCTACTTATAATTGAAAACTAGTAAGATTGCAACATTGTATAAATTTAGGTGGTGTGAACATTGAAGCATTTTGTTGTTATTTCAGTTGAATTGGTAAATAATCAATAACCTTAGTAATTTTTAATTTTATTTTTATTTTCCCCCTCTAGATTACTACCCTTTTTTAGCCCTGATACGTGAAGATGCTGCTAAAATTCTAGCATTGTTAAAACCATTTAAATTACATAAATGACTGTTCCTTATATATGCAATTATAAGCTTTTCTGGTTATGGAAGTTTCACATTGATTTCATAGTTAGGATTTTGTTGCACACAAAGTTCATGTTGCTTGATAACAGAATACTTAATGTTTCCACTAGTAATTGTCTTGGGAATTTCTCCCCTGTATTAACATTTGTCTTCAGCCAAGCTTACATAAAGAATTTTAAATCCCAGTAGATAGAAAATAATTGAGGAAAATTTGTTGATGTACTTCCATTTCAGCACTTCATTGAGGAAAACTTGCCCCTTAACAAGTTTACAGTATTTCGATATTTTAATGTTTATGTATACCTTGTGTGATTTAGGACTGGGAAATCCAGAAAGGTACATCTGCCTATTTAAGAAGAAAGAGTTTCAGTGATTTGATACTTACATTTTCATTTCAAATTAAGGGAGTGGAGAACACGTAAATAAATTCTATCCAGAATTATTTTGATTTTTATAATGACTGTATTCAGTTGTGTTGCTCACTTTTCTTTATATGCTCCATAAAATAAATAGTTTTTCAATTGTTGCAGCATTACATGCAGAATAAAATACTTCAGAAACTGAACAAAGCTGTTAGAAAATGAGATATGTGGACTTCTATGGGGATTTTCACGTTTCTGCGCTATCATCTTCAGTGTTTGCAGAATAAGCCAGGCAAAAGTCCTTTCTGAGAGGACTTCTGAGGGCAAACAGCTGAAAGTACTTGAGATGGTCCAGACATGAACCTCAAACAAGCAGTAAAACCCACAATTTAAATTTAGGGGGAAAAAAAGAAAGATAAACCATCTTTTCTGGTGACCTAGCATTGCCCCATTAGGAATGAAACAATTTGAGTTCTTTAAGACTCTCCAGTTTTATCTGATTTTAAAGTCAGAACACCTCCAACAGATAGATACTATTGATTTGTGCGTTCAGATACTCCAGTTATCTTCATGTGCAGAACATTTTGACTATTTTATGCTCAAAGTATTACAAGGTTTGATCTTGATCACTAGGTATGAGTATATCTAGCAATCGGATGTTTTTTGTTTTCAGCATGAGAGAAGTTTAAAAAAATGTTTAACAAATCTATCTATTTTTTTCCCCTCATAAAAACCCCAGAGCCTTTTATTAGAGACTAGTTTTTAGTCACAGAACTACATTCTTTGTCTCCTCTCTTTGGCTGTCAGCTTTCCGTCCCCCTTTTTGCGATGCCAAACTTATTACAGGCAAATACATCAAATGGCTTGTCAAATCATGCTGATTCCCCTTCTAATCTCAATGCAAGCTTTCACCTCATCAGAGGTCCAGGAAGGTTGTGAAATGAAATTCAATAGTTAAAGGAAACTTCTTGCAAATACAGAAGAGAGTCTCTGGTTCAGAGCCTGTTTTCCTTCTATGTACGCTGAAGGATTTGCCTATTATCCAGAGGGAATGAGAAGTGGAATCAAAATACTAACTGATACCAAATAATAAAACATATTTTTATTCAACTTTCCTCTTAATGCAGTTGCTTCCTAAGAGTAAAGTATAAACACTCTATTTAAAAATATATAAATCACATTCCATTCCTTCTCTAGTCTTTTTGATACTTTGAAGAAGAAAGAATAAAATCCAGAGGCATTTAATTCTCAAGCCTTTAATAAATAATTTTATTTTCTGACACAAATTCAGGCTATGGAAGGTACTGACCTGCTAATTATAAAATCTGATACTTTCTTCATTTTTTCTGATACTTTACTTTTCTCATTTTTTGTATTCAGTTTAAATGACATGTAATTACAAATAAGAGGATATTACTTTAATTACCTTCCACTATAGGTGTGAAAATAAGCGAGCAGTTATCACAGCCATTACACCAAATGGTGCAACATTAATTTTCCGACCCTACTACTAGCAGACAGAGCTATTCGATTGCAATAGCATCTTAGTGTAGTTCTAATTATTACCTTCTGTGAATGTTATATTTTGAACTTTGTACCCTGGACTGCCTTGTTCACAACTAAGAAATAACCAGTGCCTTCATCAAAATGCAATGAATTCTCTGACATTTTGAAATAACGTCTAGAACCAGCTGGGGGATAGAAAATAATTGCCATTCAAATATATCATTTTTTGGGTTTTCCTTCTTGCTTCACCTGTCTCCTGTGCAGTAAAGTTTAGTGAACTTCCTAAACCATAAGTAGGAACAAACATTTGGGAGGAAATAAATTCTGTTTAATTAGGTCCTTCTTGCAGGTAATGTCTCACTGAAATTTTCTTCACCTGGATCCAGATGGAGAAGTTTGCTTTAAAAGAGCAACTGTGGTTCTCTTTATTAGAGAAAGGTCAATTCTCAAAACATACCAAACTGCGTATGTTAGATCCCCCATCTTCCATAGAGATTATGGGGAATGGGAAGAAATGTGAGGTGTCTTACCCGCTTTGGGTAGTGTCAACCTGGAGCTCTTTTGAGGGCAGGTGCCCTGACGGTAATGAAAGCTTGTGCTTTTAAAAATGAAGAGGAAACTTTTGTATTGTGTTTAAATCTGTTCAATTTACATCTGGGGAAGAGAAAAAGGCAAGAAGTGTAATATTTCATCATATCCAAAAACATGCGGTTCTTGCCTTCAAAATGCATATCTTAGAAGCTAAAATGTAACGCTTTATAGCCTAACAATCTGGGAAATGAGTTCTCTGGACTGCAAGAGAGAAAGGAAAATGGCCCTTCAAGTGTTAAGAGTTGGGAAAATGAGATTGCTAGAAAGAAAAAGGACAAGGCCACAGCATCAGGGAAGCTGAAAAAAAGTTACGTCTTTCCGTCTTCATCAGGATGGGATAGGCAGAGTATCTGCTGTGGTTACCTGTGTGGGAAATGAGATCCATAGGAGCTTAATGTGTCCAGAAAGTTCAAGGATCAATTAAGGAGAAGGATTTTGAAGGAGATGGATGAAAGATTGAAGCAGTTGGTTTGTTGTTGACAGTTCTATGTAGAAAAAATCCTGTGCACATCCATCTTCTGTAAAGAGCCCAGGAACTGCAATAGATTCAGAGAAAGACCTCTATATTGTTTAATTAGAGTATGTTGAGCTGTTATATATTTCATCAGCCCACATCCAGTGGTCTTCATTCAGAAGGTGCACATAAGTAGGTGTCCCAGTGCTTTTGGTGAAGCGTCTCACACACACATGAAGACACCTATCCAAAATGGAACCATAAGCAAAACACCTGATGAACCATTTTTGAGGTCTCAGGGGAAATTATATGATGGCAAACCTGCTTTAACTTTCATGCAGCACTAAAATCTATTGAGTTGTTTTATTTAGAAATATTTGTCACATGTTCCTGAAGTACACTTGAGTCTCTGAAATAAAGTATAAATAAATAGAAACAGACATATAAATATTTTTATTTCTCCTCATTTCCTCTATCAGAGGTTATAATCTTGTTTCAAAACACTGAGTGGAATTTCATACCTATTATTTTAGGCTTGGAGACCAAAAAATGTGATCAGAATTGCACCTTCTGCTGTTAACATCTTTAAACCTGTGAAGAATTTCTAATACATGCAAAACTTATTTTTCAGTTTATTGGTTTTAACGAACTGAGAAAGTGACTTTTTTTCCCCTGTTCAATGAGAAATGGTATTTTTTTCTTTGTCTGCTCATTGTAAGAATAATATAGGCATATTGTCTTTCTAATCTTTGTTATACCTCTTCTGCTTTAATGTAGGCTTCATCGCTATTTTAATATAATTACAGATTTATTTAGCTCTTCTATAAATAAGAACTATACTAACAACCCCCAGTGATTCAGAAACTTCTTGCTCAATTGCCAATATATGTTATTTTGACTTAATCTCACTGATATTTATTAATAAGTACAATATGTACACATTCTTAAAATGGAAACATAGACATTTAGTAACTTTGTTCTATCGCTTGTCTCTGAAATACACTTTAAAATATTAGGAAAGTTTTATGCGTGGCATAAAAATTTGGAAAGCCAGTAAACAATATTATCCTTATTCTGCAATTGTTTTCACCACATTAACTTGCAGACTTGCCTCCTGTATTAATTTCTTAGCATACATCTCCAAACTTCTTATTTAAGGGGCAAAAATGTCTTTGCTCAATGAAATTTTCATCAAAAAGAACATTATTCTGACTTTCAGAGTCAGCACGTACAGAAGGCAAATGGTTATGCTTGTGCTGGATAGTCAGGAGTACATAGTTAATTGCATTAATTTTTAATATTATTATTCCTCTCTTTTATGATTGGAGTTACTGATTTTTTGTGTTTGCTATATAGTCAGTAAGAGACCTTATAGCAATTGAAGGAGGTTTCATGGTTCAATTTTGGTTAACTAAAAGGAGGAAATGGCAACTTTTTTTCAAAATCTTTAAGTATTGGCCAGAGATTGCATTGCATCCCTGTATTAGTGAAATGATATATTCCAAGAGGCAATCTGTTCTTGACTGGTTAATGCCAGAGACTTTCCTTCTGGTCTATATTTTTCTCTACATTAATATTTACACTAGAGTTTGACATACTGATGGGGGGAGGTGATACAGGGGGAAAGAATGAGAGGTCCATCCATCAGTTGAAACAGTCACTATTAGCAAAGACAGAAGTAGTGAAAACAAGTAAAAGTCTGGTCTGTTCCTGCACTGTGGATCAAAAGAGTATGGAAGAGAGGCAAGATTTTCATTATCTATATGCCAAGGGTTGCTGGGCGGTGAAAGACCTGCAGAGGTTGGGGTGGGGGCCGGGGGGGCGGGGGAAGAGCACCGGCTGCAGTGGCCTGCAGAGACTTTGAGCTGAAAAATAATAAAACTCTTAAAATATAATACTGCAAGAAGGAATGCAAGATAGCTAAACATTTCTCCCCTTTTGCAGCATGTCTAGCATATCAGAAAGAAGAATATGAGTCTTTAATTGGATCCAGTCTTTGTTTCCTTGTTCCATGTGCGCTGTATAGTTTGTAGAATCCAAAGGAACTTTACCNTTTACCATTTTTTAAATCATCTTTGTTTATGTAGTATGGGCAAGCAAGAGACAGGCCAGAAAGTGTATCTAGCTTTTAACTGCCTATGCATGGCCCCAAGGAATATAGCTGTGGGTCGTTACTATTAATTTTTTTTTTTTCTCCCCATGTAAACTTTCTTCCTCTGGAAACATAGTAGAAAGGTGATTATGAAGTTGGTTTGAGGTTTCATGCCCTCCACCAATTCCGCTTGCAAAAATGAAAACCTTTGAAGACAATCTGTGCTAGTCCTTTCTAAGACTACAGCCTACCTCACTACCATTTTTTTGGTCAAAAACAAACAAAAAATATGTCATTGTGTGGTCCACTTGCATATTTTTCTGAATGAGTAAAAAAATAATAATCAAATGCTACATTTCATTCTGATGAAAAAGCAAAACAAGTAAAATTTATTTTTAATGCCACCGTATTATACTAAGAAATGCTGAGATTAATGTAGAAATGAATTGAAAATATAGTTTAAAGAATCTCAGGTAATCTCTAGTACACCCATGTTTTCTCCAGGCCCTCAATTATGAGTAGACTATTTCTGACAAAGGAAGCAGTGAATTTTCCAGTGTGTAAAAAAACATTCATAACGAGTTGTGAGTTTAAACTCAGAGGCAGAAAAAAACAACAGCTTAACTTGGTTATTTTCATTTCCTTTGACCCTGCTAGGTTTCAAGGTACTCTTATGTAGAAATAGGGTTCAACCTCAGTGTTCAAGAAAGTGCTCCTCTGGAATATCAAAAGGTGATACAGACGATGTAGGTATATTATTAGAAGGATTTCTTTTATAACCCAATATGGCCTTTCCATTACTTTTGTCTAAGATTGTTTCCACATTTATGTTTTATATATTTGACTCAGAAAGAGAATTAGCAAGGAAATCTATATTTAAGATTTTAGAATCTCTGTACATTTTAATAAGGCTTAAATATAACATTCTGATAAACACTGTGGGGAAAAGGCCAACTGAAATCGCTAATTGCCAGCCACTTTTTTTAGAATGGCAGAATTATTTTTGCCTGTAATAATCCTCAGCAGTTTGCTTTGCTATTGTTGGAACATGTTTGACTACCAGTTGTTAAATGAACTTGTATCATTTAAGAGTGGGAGAAGAACATTTGAAAAAGGAATTGGAGTATATTTATTTTAAATAGGCAAATTAAACTGTCACAAATACCATTAAGAATAATTGCTAATAGACAACCTTCACATGGTTTTTGAAAGTAGCAGTTTAAACCTCCCTGTGCTTAGTTTTACTTTATGAAAGTCTTTTGGAATGATATGGGCTTCTCTAAACGTTGGTTTCCCCTGCTTTTCTTTGTATTTATTTTATTGTTTTATATTCCCACCTCTGAGTTTTATTTTTTTTTATTTTTAACCTCAATTAAATGTAAGAGTATGATAATGTACAGTTCTGGACAATGTATTTGCAAGTGCCCTGATATTAAATACTTTTTTTATTGCAAGAGGTTATTTTCTTGTTTGAAAATCTCTGTGGGAAATCATTCGGACTCTTAAAATACCCTAAGAACATGATGGACCAAATTGATACTTTCCACTCTTAGAGAGTTTCCTCTTACCAGTTTGTCAGCCTGTCTGGGTTAAAATGAAAAAAAAAAAATAAATGAAACTTTCCCGGTGAACACATCCATCCTTATCACTGATATCATCACAATGGCATTATAAGGTGTCAGGTAGGAATCATAGCCCATAAAGCTGCTTGTACTCAGCTGCTGGATGTCTAGGGCTGAGCCATACTGCTCTAGCTGTTAATAGATATTTGGCCTTCTCTCACTCCTAGTTGTTTACATCTTTTCTCATAGGAGTATGGGTTTCTTTGGCCTCCAGCTTGTTTGAGAAATGATCCTAGCAGCTAGCTACATCATGCTGCTGGAGTCTGTATTCCCAGCCTTAAAAGACGTGTGTGCTATTTTTCTCTTTGGAAGTTCATACAATGATGTGTTAGCAGGTAAGGAATAGTATTGCATTGTGTTGGAAAATAATGTTTTAAAATTAATTTAAAAAATTTAAATAAATGAGCAGAGAAGTGATACATAAGTGAAAGACTGAATGCCAAGGGAATAAAGAGAAATTAATATCAAAAACTAAGGAGTAAGCAGAAGGGTTGGGGAAAGGGCTTCAGCTGTTCTGAGTTTAGAATAATTATTTGTTTCAAATATTTACATCTATAAAGCTTCATATCTGTCAGTACAAGAAGGTCTATGTGCCATCTTGTCTGGAAAAGACAAACCAACCAGCAGAGACCAGTTCCATGCATGTGTGAACATATTTGTGTTGTTATTTCATTAATATTTTCTCTCTGTCCATTCTGGCTGCCTGTTTGTGATGATCAAGTCTGTGTTACGTCAGATCAAAATGAGTAAAAGTCAAAATAGTGATCTAGACAAGCAAAGAAACCTTAGTTGCCGGAATAAGCAGTTACGAGGAAGATGCTGATTAAGAGCACAGCAGTTTAGGTGACAGCAGTGGAAAAGCAGCAAAGAAAGCAATCGAAAGCCGGTGGACAGTTAGGGGATTTATCTTGCAAATAAGAGATGGGATCTGGAGAAAGGACTGTCAACTGTCTGAGCAGAATGACGCATGAATCAATACAAAAATAGGGAGTAGATCTGCGTAATAAAGACTCTTGGGTGCAAAAAGGAGATTTTTGGAACTGAATTATGCTTAGAGAAGTTAAGTTAATAAACAGCGGAGACTATATGTATGCATGTTGGAATGAAAAAATATTCATTTTGTGAATTGGTGTGCTTGCATTGTAATTTAGTTCTTTTATTTTTGGAAAGAACTGCTTCTTGAAGAAAACAGTTTTGTTTAGTGGAAATTTATTCTGTCACAGTTTTCTGGAGGAAAAGAGTTTACAGGCTTCAATCCAAGCTCCTTAATGCTACTTGTAACTGTGAAGATTTCCAAGTAAGAGTGATAGAACTGTGTAGTTCTTCTACAGAAAACTCGCATCAGAGGGCAAGGAAGCCTGAAAGGTTTCAAAATTAAGTTTGCTCCATAAATTGCAATAATCTTCACAAACAGTCCAAGTGAAGAAAAAAAACCCCACCAAACCTGAAAAGAAACACAGATTTACTTTACTGATTAAGAAAAACATAAGTTTTCATATATTAAGTTATGAAATATGATTTAGTATATCCTTATATCATATTTTTTCCATATAAATGTAACTATTGTTACTTGGCTGAGTATTTACTGGTGGAAAACAATGAAATTAGTCACAAAAAAGTCTGTAGGGATGGATTGCTCTATTATGAACATTAAATAGGTGGTTAGATATGCAATAACAAGCCAGTATGCTTATTTTTCTGGAGACAAATCAAGTAATATATCATATTAGCTTTTAAACTTCTTGGCATACATGTTCCAGATTTCTTATTAACAAGAAATCTTCATATCAATAGGTTAATTGTGTAAATAGTTGTAGACATGGGATGGAAATCTGTCAGAAGTAATGTCCACTTTTCTGACATTTATTGTTTTCTTATAAAGGGCTTCTTTAAATATGCAATCAGAACTTTAATATTGGAAAACTTGGTTTTCTGTGGTTATTTGTATAAACTCCCTTTGGATCAAAATATGTTTTAAGGGTTAATCAGTGTTCTCCATTGTATTTGAAGACCTAAATACATACAAGAATGATGTGTAGTTTTGTGGGAATCTTGAAAAACTTAATTAATTCACATCCAAACCTGTTTGGTCAATATAATTTACAAGAGCAAAAAAACTGGACCATATAGCATTGATTAAGGGGATGGTGGGTCTTTTATGGACTAGAGGTAGAGAGGAAAAAATAGCCCAAAAGATATCTGAACTTTTCAAGTTAGGACGTATTCTGTATAGGGAGGAAACAACCAATTTTCCTTATAATTTCAAACCCATCTGACTTTTTGAAAGATGGTGTATATCCGGTTTATTGACAATACCTATGTGATTAAATTAAGATTAAGGATCAATTTCCTACTATTTTAACTTGAACAATGCTTCAGGGAAATATTTCATGTTTTAATATTTCATTGAGAAACAGCAATATTTTTTTGCTTTGAAAATAGACCAGTTCTCTAAATATCAGTGTACCAGCCTTTACCAGAGTTTGAATACTGAAGAAAGAAACGAAAAGAGAAGGCTTGCAGGAAATCGCTCTGTCTAAAAAAGGGACCAAAGAACTTTGAAATGGATATCTAGAAGAAAACTTGATGGAGAGTTGAATTAGCTTTGATCTAACCCATTTTTAAATAAAATAAAAAAGGAAGCAGTGTGGTGAAATGAATGGTTTTGTCCATTGCAACACTAAAAGCTGGATTATGTTAGAGGTTAGGTATTACCATATACATTCTTAAAATTTTTTGGAAAATCCAATTACCACTCTGAAATCTTTTCAAGTGAAACATAGTCCTGAAACAAAACTTTGCAACCATTTTACATTCAGTATCTTAAGTTGGGAATTTCTTGTCTCACCATTCTAAAAAAAAAAAAAAAAAGTCAGCAAAAAATACCTGTTCATTCACTTTTACCTAATTTGACAAATAGTTTGGACGTCTCCCAGCCTCCATATTCAGAGGCAATATATTCATCAAAATGGAGGGGCTGTGGGGCAGGGGGAAGGAAAACTCAGATTTATTGGTCTTACAGTTGCAAAGTATCATAGTTTGAGTTCCCAGATGGTATGTTTTCTTAAATTGCGTTGGCATACCCGTCTGTATGTATTTGTAAGAGTTGTATTGAAGACATATAGTGTGTTTTTGTTAACATATCAGAGTTGGGAATGTCTGCTATTGATCCATGGGTGCTTCAGGAGAAGGTTTTTTTAAAAAAGAATGAATACATTCTTCTTAAATTCTACATTATTTGTAACATAAACAGCCTCAGTTACTTTTTTAGTACATCTGCCAGGTTCTTGAGCTGTGGTGATTGCAGCCTGGTTACAGAATTCCTTTTCAAACTAATGGGATATTAAAGGAGAACTCTGTGCTTTGAGAAGGGTTAAAAAAATGCAGATGTTGGATAGGCTCCTCCAGGTGGATTTTTAACTTCAGGTGCAAAACTCCATTTATTCTTAACCGTAGATCTGCAACTTTCTTCCATAATAAGACTTTGATGAAAAAAAAATACAGAAGACACTTTGGAGGTTATCCTGAAGGTATACAATAAACGTTAACAATTACAAGCTCTAGTTAAATAGTTTAACTTTTGCTCTCCATAGGCTTATGCTTTCTTACTTTCTCTCCCTCTATTTTTTTATACATTATATCCTTATATGTTGTTCTCAGTTTAAATGTTTATGAAGATGAGCTTAAAAATAGCTATTAAATCTTCATGATCACATAATGAGTTATTGTCCTGACTCTTGCATCCTGACTCTTGCATCATCCTCTGAGGTATATGTGATATTATTTTTTTGTCTTCATCGCCTTTCAAAATTTTATGTAAAAAAGTAAGAAATACACAAAGGATATTTAATCTTTTCTTTGCTGTCATTGCCATGGAAACATTAAAAGTAAGAGGAACTGTAGGAAGAAGATGAAAAGGTAGAGACAAAGAAGGAGATACAGAACAGCAAAGATAAAAGGAAGGCATGTGTCAGTGCATTAAGTTGCAAGACAATCAATATTTAGATATCATTTCAGTTCAGAAATTCTGTCACATTTGGAAAAGCTATACTGTTTAGACCTGAAATGCAGGTTGGTTTGATCAATTTGTATGAATATAAGAATAATTTTTCCATTCAGTAGAAATACTAAAAAAACAACTTCAGTTCATGTTTTTGCAGATGTTTTCATAGTATTATAACTGATAATGGTAGAGATTTATGGCTGTGTTGCATTATGCTAGGATAAATGCTTCTGGACTAGGATGTGCATTCTGTTTGCTCTTCTATCTTTTTTACATGTTTTGGACTATTGCCCAAACCCTGTGGAAAATAGCCCTTCCTGATAATGTGGAGAAGCTGCTGCTGAAGTCTGGATCCTTAAATGTGATTTGGTCTGAAGGACTTAGAGAGTATATCGTTGTTCTTTTCTCAGATGCCTTAATCTAATCTAATTTTATCTGGATGCACTTACTATAAATGCCACAATTTCTCTTGTAACCAGCCACTCCCTCTTTTTCTCCATCCAACAGTCACTCATTTATCAGTCCTGTCTTTGCATTTGTATATTATCAAGTTCCAGTAGGTGGCAGTCCTGCAGCATTGTTTGTGGATTTTGTGGGATGAATAAAACTTAATGTGCATTGCAAATGGCTTCTTTTGCAAAACTCCTTGCACTAATTCTGAAGTTCTCAACCCTTTCATGCCTATCATTTACCACTTGGAGAGAATAACATCCCCAAATCTCCATTCTATATATATATTTTGTCCTATGATGATGTCTGTTATTATATTCTATAATAAAATGTATATCAATTCTTTTTGTTGTTGTCGTTGCTGGAATCTGTTCTTCAATCCCATATTGTGGGTTAAATCGAAAACAAATGCAGCAATTACATTGCATTAAACTGATAAAGCCATACTGTGTATAAAGACCCATTGTCTGTTTTATTTTTAATAAATGGATGTTACGTGACTTGCTGCCACCATTTTGTCTGGGAAAATTGATTCCTTGTTTGCATAGTCCAGTGCTGTGTGGGAATGAAGTAGGATATTGTGAGAAGTTAGGCTGGCATGAACATCTCTGTATAACCTCTCCAGTCCCTTCTTCATAATCTGATATATTAACAGGACTCCCAATGCATCTATTTTTCCTATTTATTTCATCTATTTAGCAAATCTTCACTTTATCCATTTTTAAAGATGTTCTGGAGTTTCATAAGCAAAGGACAGAACTCAGTAAAGTAGTTTCTCCTACCAAAGGAGAAACAATAAGTTTAGTGATAAGCTATTTATTAGAACTGTGTTCTTAAGCATTTTAAAGCCAGAAGTGCACGGTCTGTGTGATATTATTTTAGTCTTCTACATACTGATCCTATAAATCCTATTTGGGTTCTGGGATGAGAACCTGCTCCTTTGAGAGAGCAAGGAGGTAAGATAGAAGAACCCAGCTTTCTGGATAAAGCACTGGTATGAATGTCATGAAGCTGTTATTTTCTGGACCTACTCATACATATGTTATTGTCAAAGCCCTTTAAATAGTGTTGGTGTTGCTAAGCAATATTTAAATAATTTAAAGATATGTTGAAACCAGTGAATACCTGTTAACAACCCTTTGAGCTATAGTAGTTGATTTACTACTGAACTGTGTTAATGCATTTTTCTCTCGTTTTCCCTTTTTTTTTAAATTGTTGTTGTTTTGAGGGGTTTTTTTTACTCCAAGAATTTAACCTTTAAAAGTACAAAAGCTGCAAAAATTGAAATGAGGAGAGAACCAGTGGGGGCAATTGAGGAGGAAGGTACACAAATGGGAATGCTCTGCTCATTAATGCACGGTTCCTACTGTTCTGCTGCTTGAATTTGAGAAATTTAGAAAGTGGAGATAAGAATTGCCAGACAGTGTGTTGTTGCCTGGCAGCCTGTAGAAATCATACGATGCTGCATAAGACTGCTTGACCTAAGTGAAATAGATATTTTTGCCCCTTTCTTCTTCCTGTTAATTCTTTAATGAGCTGTTGGGATACTGCCTGGTTATATCTTTAAAAAGTTCTTCATTGAAGGAACACATATAGATACCAATATATTTTTAGAGGTGATGCAATTCATATTTTAGTTAAGGTAGTGTATTTTTACATTTTAGTTGGAAGTGAAATAAGATGTTCTCATAAAGAAAGTCTTTATTGCAGTTTGTGATGGTAGGCTGCTACTAATAGTGAATAATGTAAGTAACCTATGGATTTTTTTAGCTTTCTGTGTTGCGTAGATTGTATTTCTCTTTCCAACTAAGATTTGGTATTAGTATTTCTGCTTTTATTTCAAAGGTATTGTAGTCTTTTCCTTTAAATTAAATAATCTTTTCAGTAAATCATCCTCTTGTAATTTCTAGGGGGTTTTTTATTAATTTTTAAATCAAACTCACACTAATAGCAAAACAGAGAAATTCTCACTTCAATATGCTGCATATGAATCTCCTGCATGCCAATGAGGCTTGTTAAAGCAAGATTTAAAGAGATATCTCCTTGGATATATTTGAGTTCCTCTTTATATCAGTTAGTTCTATTAAGGAGAGAAAAACAGCACTGAGTTTAAAATTTGTGGAACAGGTTTATTAACTTAGTGAACCTGTACCTTTTTTTTTCCACCTAATTGGATCTTGAGGAAATCATTTCCTAAAGAGATGACAGTTTTAAAACCTGGTGTTTTACCAAGGTGTTGTAAAACATCTACACTGGGTCGTCATTACAAGTAATGGTGATGACAGCAGAGTTTATTACAGAAAGAAGTAGGCAACAACAGCATAGTTCAGAGCTCCATGATGCCATACATACTAATTGGTGTTGAGTTTTTAGGAGGTGATTAATGAGTTTTCTGAGACAGTCTGCAAATATTGGAACTCTTCAATGCATAGCAAGTTAACAAACATTAGGGGAAATAGTTGTGAGTCTAAAATATATGTCAAATATACATCTCAACCAAAATATATTTGGATTGTTCCTTGTTACATTTCAGTGCAGTTTGCCTCAAAGAGCAGTTGCTTTATGCTTTCTTCTACCAAAAGAGAAATAATATGTTGAATGATAAGCTATTATGTTCTTCATGAGTTCTCAGATATTATCTGACTTGTTCTTCTGTGTTTTAAAGTCAAAGATGCTTCATAGTCAACACAGTTCAAGATGGCAAGTCTGGATGGTGCTCATTTCTTTCCAGTGCTGATCTCTGGTTCACTCTTTCTTCTCAGGTCGATTTTTTCATGAGTTGGAAGCTTGTAGTGCACCTGCTCGGTTGCAGATAGTCTTGTGGTTTTAGAGGCTTTAATTTATGTGATCCTTTATTAAACTACATTTCCTCTTTCATTTTTCTCATGGTATTTATAAAAAATTGTGACACTTCTTTTTTTTTAACTTTGCTGATTACATGGTCAGATAATCTGGTACTAAGCTTTTCATTAAACATATTTCAGCAGACAACATTTGAGATCCAGGGCATCACCTGGGAATTAAATAATGCCAAATGATAAATTTAGAAATGCGAAATATCTGAATTGAAATGGTTGACCTTTTGGCACAAAATTATTATAATCCTGCCTTGAGGTAGTGTATCTAAATGCACATTCTTTCATAAGCAATTGAGCTCATAAAATTATATGTTTGGCTATTATCTTTCATCATTGCTCTTGTGGTTTTCTAACAAGCACACATCAGATAGCATCTTCAGCAGCAGTGGTAGCAATGCTCCTTCTTGGAGGTAAGAATAAAAGTCCAGAAGCAACATCTAATTTTTCCCAGCATACAAATCCAAATCCAAATTTAGAATATGGATCTATAATGGGATTTTGTTTGAGTTTTTGAGGGCTTTGAGGGGTGAATTTGCCTTTTTAAGGATGTTTACATGGACAGTTCTAAGCTCTGATCCATCTAAAGTTTGCTGATGTCCAACTTGTAAGTAATAAGGAGGCTGTATTTTGTCTGACATTAACAAAACCCAACAAACATACATATCAGTAGGGTTTCATCTTACTAACTAGTCCACTATAGCATTTTTTTTCTGCTCCAAAACTTGCTGTTATATTTACTTTTTTTTGACAAATTTTAATTGCTAAAAAAAAATATAATAAAATAGTTAGGATTTCAAATATCCCGTTTTAAAATTCTTCTGACTCTGATTTTGACAATTCTTCTCTACTCAATTCAGGATTTCACAAGCCTTGTAAAATCTTGCATTTGTCTCAGTTTCTCCTGTTGCTGTTACATTACACTACTTACTAATGTAGACACATGCAGCGATGGACAAAAATCACTAGAAAACCATCTCCTTCAAGAAAAACACGAATCTAATGTTTGATGGAGAAACTGATTCTCGATCTGGAAGAGGTACTGTATGTTCAGTAGACACATTTACATATGCATTCCCACCCTTACAAACAAAAAAGTAATTAAAAAAATTAATTGTGGATTGAGACTAATTCACATCATAAATCAGGGCCATTACAGAGAAATACAGATGTCTGTAATGAGGGAACTACTTTCATAACAAACAAGATAATTTCTTAAAGACAAGAGTTTGGCTGTGCTAAGAAGAGAAATAAATGCTGCTCCTGCCACTAGTAACCTTGCTGTTTCTATATTCAGGTGCCGGCTTTGTCCCAGTCTGTTTAAATTGAACCCTCTTCTTGACCTATGATTTTCCAAACTGTGCAACTTCAGAGCATAATGCAGTTGGGGAAAGTATTTAAAAAACTTTGTCAATGAGTGAGTCCCTGTCAATGATGCAGTCTTTCGTGTTAGTATTGTCAATGAATCCCATTCCTTTCTTTGAAATGCTAAAATTACCCATCACGAGGTCCTCAGAGGAGCTTGCTGATCTTATCCTATTGTGAATATTCCAGTGCTTATGTCATCCATACATTTTGAGTTGTCCTGCCAGACATGTCTATTATTTCACAGTAGCTAAGGGTGCAGTTACCTTCACAATACTGCCAGATATTCTGAGTGTATCACAGGTGAGGATACTTTTCCTTTTATAGCCTTGCAACAGTGCAAGAATCTTAACTCCTGACACTATTTTGGGATAAAAGAAGAGGTTGTTTTCTTCTTCTGCAGAACTCCTATCTGTTTCAGTCAAGCAAAAATGTATTGCAGTACTTGTAACAGTGACAATGAAACTTTCTGGTTTGTGTATCTGCATTGTGGATACTAATGAGCCATATAACACCGCACATTTGTTACTAACTTCGGGGTGATTGATCATTTTCGTCATGTGTGGATAATTATTTCCCTAAATAGAATTCCTTATATCATGACAACTTGCACAGCCCCCTCAAACTGATTCACTCATGTAACTATGTCAGCCTCTTGTTGTATTGTGCTGCAAAGATTGTCTGATTAGTAAGAAATTATGATTTATTTAAATAATTAAGCTCAATGTGCTTAACAAGGAAATTTAATGCTTTCTTAGAAATTCTCACTGTGAATTATCTTCTCAATAGCAGAATAACATTAAGTTTTTTTCCCTCAACATTAGCAAATAGAACAACCATTACTGCACTAATACAGAATCAGAGAATAATTTTGGATGGAAGGAACCAGTGGATGCTATCTGGTTCAAATCTGCTCAAAGAAAAGCTACCCTCAATATTAGATTAGGTTGATCAGGGCCTTGTCCTCTCACACTGTACCCAAGGGTGGACATTCCACAGTCTCTTTGGGAAACCTTAGTTTAGCAATATCTTAGGCTTTACCTGGACATCAGCTGAACTCAGTTTGAGTTGACAGGGTGGATTTAGCTACTAGAGGTTTGCCCAGAGTGTGAGGAGGTGCCTGGCTCTGCGTGTGCTTCAAAAGTTTTGGCACATTCCTCTCCAGGGTTGCTTTCGCCCTGTCCATAATGGGAATCTGTGATATATATCTTTGTTTTGTGAATTTTCCATTAAATTATCTGTCTTTTTTTGATGAAAATTATATAACGTGTACATTTCCATTAAAGTAAATTTTTTCTAAAGTAATCAGTAAAGAGAGGCTGGATGGATGGGATACACCTGCCTAGAATAGGCAAGGGAATCTTTGGAAGCACGCTGGCCAACTTGGTGAGGTGTGCTTTAATCTGAAGGATTTACGGGGCAGGATCCAAAGTGGCAACACTCACGCCATTGCAGCCAACTGGGGAATAAGCCAGACCAACCAGAGCAGCAACCAATGTTCCTTAGCTGCCTCCAAAGATGAGAACCAGAAGACCAACCATCTCAAATATATGTAAACCAATGCACGCAGCCTGGGGAACTAATAGGAGGAACTGCCTGACTATGTCCAGTCAGAAAGTTATGATATCATACAAATAACTGAAACACGGTGGGACAACTGACATGACTAGAGGATCGTGATGGCTGGTTATAGGCTGTTTCATAAAGACGGGCAGGGAAGAAGAGGAGGAGTCGTCGCACTCTATGTTAAGGAGAATCTTGAATTTATAGAATTCAACTATGGCGACTGTGGGAGCCTTCTCAAATGCCTCTGGGTCAAGATCAGAGGGATTGTCTCCAAGGGGGATCTTACAGTAGACATCTGCTATCAACCTCCAAACCAAGATGATCAGGCCAATGAAGCAATATTTGGGTCACTTAAGCAAGCTTTGCATTAACAGAACCTTGTTATTTTGGGTGACATCAACTAACCAGACATTTTTTGGAAGAACAATACAGCAGCTCACATATCATCCATCAGGTTCCTGGAATGCGTAGAGGACTGCTTTCTCATACATATGTTAGAGTGCCAACCAGGAATGAGGCACTGCTGGACTTGCTACTCACAAACCAAGAAAACCTGCTTTGTAATATCTCAGTTAGTGGTAGCCTTGGCTGCAGCGATCACAATATTGTGGAGTTTGGGATGCTGCTGGGCATGCTAAAGGTCAGTAGTACGACAAAGATTTTAGATTGTAGAAGAACAAACTTCAGCTCACTCAGAGGTCAGTTGGGAGGGATTCCATGGAAAGATTCCATGGAGGATAAAAGAGCTAGTGAGTGCTGTGAGTTTTTCAAGAACGCTCTCCTGGAAGCACAAACACAGTTCATCCCCTTTAAAGGCAAGGGAAGTAAGTGGAGCAAGAGACCCCTTGGCTTAACTGTGAGCTTCTGTGTCTGCTCAAAACCAAAAGAGGAGCATACCAGAGATAGAAAAGCAGATGAATACCTGTTGCCAGGGTGTGCAGAGATGCAGTTAGAAAAGCAAAAGCTCAGATCGAATTGAAATTGGCCAGAGATGTCAAAAACTGCAAGAAAGGGTTCTTCAGGTATGTAAACAACAAGCAGAAACAGAAGGAAAATATTGGCCCACTGTTAAACAGGAGAGGTGAATTAGTCACCAACAGCGCTGAAAAGGCAGAGGTTCTCAACGCTTTCTTCACCTCTGTCTTTAGCAGCACTGTTGGGCCCCAGGCCTTGGGAACAACAGTCCAGGTTGATGCAAACACAGACCCACTGCCGGTGAAGGAAGAGTTGGTGTGTGAACTGTTACAGGAGCTTGACCCCTACAAATCAGTGGGCCCTGACAATATCCACCCAAGGGTGTTTGGAGAGCTGGCTGACGTCGTGGTGAGGCTGTTCTCCATAATCTTTGAGAAGTCATAGAGATCAGGGGACATCCCAGAAGACTGGAAGAAGGCTAGTGTCACCCCCACCTACAAGAAGGGCTTAAAGGAGGATCCAGGAAATTACAGGCCTGTCAGTCTTACTGACTGGAAGGCCTGTAATGGGGAAGGTTATGGAATGAATCCTCCTGGGGGCTATCACAAGTCAAATGAAGCAGGTGATTGGGAAAAGCCAGCAGAGATTCTCCAAGGGCAAATCTTGCTTGACAACCCTGATTGCCTTCTATGAGAAAGTAACCTGCTTGGTTGGTGTGGTTGATCCCTTGATTGATCCCAGCACAGGCCGGGATCTACCCGGCTGGGAAACAGCTCTGTAGAAAGGGACCTGTGGGTCCTGGCGTACCACAAGCTCACTTCACTGAGTTCACTGAGTGAACAGTGTGCTGCTGTGGCAAAAAAAGTAAACAGGATGCTGGGTTGCACCAACAAGGTCATCACCAGCAGAGATAAAGGAGTCGTCGTCCCAGTCTACTGAGCGCTTGTCAGGCCATGCCTGGAATACTGTGTTCAGTTTTGGTCCCAGCTATGCAAAAGAGATGTGGGCAGGCTGGAGAGGGTCCAGAGAAGGGCCACCAAGACGATCAAAGGACTGGGAAGCCTGCCCTATGAGGAAAGGCTGAGAGAACTGGGTTTGTTCAGGCTTGAGACAAGAAGGCTTAGGGGAGACCTTGTCACCATGTGCCAGTATTTAAAGGGTGGCTACAAAGAACACAGAGACTCCCTTTTAACAAAGAGTCACATGGAAAAGTCGAGAGGTAATGGTTATAAGTTATTCCTGGGGAGATTTCAATTGGACACAAGAGGAAAAATTTTCACAATGAGAACAATCAAGGATTGGAATAATCTCCCCAGGGAAGTGGTGGATTCCCCATAATTGGACACTTCTAAGATTCAGCTGGACAGAGTGCTGGGCCGACTTACCTAGACCATGCTTTTGCCAAGAAAGGCTGGACCAGAAGATCCTTGAGGTCCCTTCAAACCTGTTATCCTATGATTCTGTGCAAATATTTGTACCTAAACTGAAAGAGACATTTTGCCATAAGGTTGAACTAAGTCATGTATGAATAGTGGAACCTGGTATTCCATGCTGTAGTTTAGGTTGAGGTTTGTGTACCGACTCTGGGTTGGCAATAGTAAACTGATAATACATTTGATTGCCATAATTAAAGGCATTTGATTACATCAGCTTGGAACATTTTCTATAATATGATTAAAATCACACTGGAACACATTCAGCAGTTTTACACTTCAATAATATACAATATGGAATGAAAACCTGGCAGCAGACTGATGAATTCAATGTTGCATGCAGGAATACAGAGTAAGCACAATTACAGTGTTTCAGAAGTAGTGGGTAAGTAATGCATTTCAACAAATTTTGCTTTTGTCTTTGCTTAGTCTTCAAAATGAAGCTTCAAATTTCACAAGTGCAACTTGTAACCCATTCAAGTGGCTTTTAAGTTATTTTTGAAACTGTTCAAAGATCAGGATACATGCTTTATTATTTGTACGTACTTCACATTTTAAATGGCATGCTTAGCTGAATTCTTTTCTTCACTGAAACATCTTGTTTTGTTTGTTTCCTGCTTATTTTCTTTCCTCTGTTATTTTCAAAACCTGATATATATTTTTTTTGCGTGGCCTGTTTTTGGGGTTTTTTTTACTACTTTTTTATCTTTTAAATCTCCCATTCTTCATCTCTTATACTGGGCCTCTTTCATTCTTTGGTTTCTCTCAATTTACTTCTCCCCAGTACAGAAAGCATCCATCACTAAAGGTATATTCTTTGAAAGCGCCTTTCTTCTAAGTTAAAAGTCTAAGGAAGACTCTCTTTAGTCAGTCTGCTTCTTTCAGTGCTATCTGTTTGTCTGCTTTCCTTTATTATGTGTAAATTCCCCAAAAGTTGATGAAAGAATCAATGAAAAAGAAAAGGACATGTTGAATTGGACATTAAGGGTAATCACAAATTGAGACATCATGGAAAGGACATGAGGGCATAGCAGACAAACTGAGCTGTCTGCAATCAAACAGTAGAATGGTGCAGAACTTCCATAATGGTAAAATAATATAATTTTGTCTCTAATACTGTAAAATTTTTAAAGCAATGTGTATGTTTTGTTGGTACTAAGCAGCATACAATTATTTGTTGAGCATTGGGATAATAATTTAACACATTTTGGTAAATCTGTTACTCATATTTTTGAATTTTTGTCAGCTAAATTCTTATATATACAATGAGAGTTAACTTCTCTATGTAGTTTTACTAGTATAAATCAACTTCAACCTTACTGAAACTGTAAGGTCTCAAAGTGCTCTCTTGCCAATCTCAAGATTTAGACTGAAAAAATCACTGATAAGCTGTACCAAAACCAAAGAACTTCCTCATGCATTTGAAGTGACAATGTCACAGCACTAAAAAAGTGATAGAACAGGCTTCCCTTGGCAACAATTTTACAATTTTACTGCACCAAACTGCAAAATAAAATTCATGTTACTCTAAACCAAGACTCTGGTGTCAAAGCTGAGAAAAAGGTAGTGGAAATTTGTTTGATAGGGGTGGACCTGTAGAAAAAGGAGTGCATCTGTATGACAAAGCAGTTGGTGCTGAGAACCTGAATCTACATTATACCCATTTCAGAAGGGTTTGTGGTGAGCTAGGTCTGGTCTGAACTCATGGCATGAACACCTCTCAGCGGCTGGAACTCCTGAATCACACCACATGGTTTAGTTTTATCTGGAATGAGTCTAGTCCATATATCTGAAGACCACATCAGGGTATGAACCAAAGTGCAGTAAACAGGAACCGACAGAGAGACAGTCCTACAATGCAGAGGTAGAGTTACTCTTGGTTCCTAAATTGTTTTTCTATGGAGTTTTGTCTATAAAGAGACATCTGGGTGGATGAATCTCCACCCCACACCAGCTTTAGAGTCACGTATCATAACTCTGTTCCTCTGGTTAAACATTTTTCTTTTTGCTGTCATGTTATGACTAGTAGTTTCCACCTTATGCCCATGAATTAAATCATTGTTATTTTCAAAAGAATTCACAAATACTATGGAATTCTAAGTGCCAGGTGTTGTTTCTTGTACATTCAAATAACCTGATTATATTTTAAGAGGCTGTCACTACAAAACTAAAATAAAAAATGAAAATACTAAAAAAAAAAAAGTCAGTGTTGTTGCTCATAATTTGATTTACTGCATTTTATATCCCTCTTCTGGTAGGTGGTAATCTTCTCCAAAATTAAATGAAATACTCTACTTTGTCATGGGAGTATGCACGCGGAAAAAGAAACCACTTTCCTGGGACTGATGGATAATTATTTTTCCATCTTAAACAGAGGATTTAATCACGCTAACAAAGTACTGAAGTTTTATGATGATAAAAATTTACTTGTAGTGCTTTTCATTTTGATTGTTGTATTCTCTTTAAAAAGTGTTTGTCATGCGGTAGTTTAATTCATTAAATGAATGTGATTTTGTGATAACTTTTACCAGCACCACGAGCAGATATTGTCAATTCAAACATTCAAAAAGAAATTGCCATCTCACATATTATAATCAAGGCCTTGTGTGTCATTCTTGTTGACTGCAAAGTTTAATTAAACTGGAGTGAATTTAGGGTGCACTTATTACTATACGCTACCCAACGTTCAGTATATAAATAAAATTAAAATGAGTTGGAATATAATTGGAAGGTAATAGAATTCTCTCACACAGACTGAAAAGTCATTATTGCCACTTATATTAGATACAACAATATTTATTTATAGCCTGAAATGGTGGTGGTGATTGGATTTTTTTTTAGTATATTTTTATGATTTGTCAGTCAGCATTATACTACTGCACAATGAATATAAAACTGATAGTAATTGTCAGAATCACTATGAACTTAATGTCAAAGTTGGTAAAATAACATAGACACAAGATAGCTTTGAAAAGGAGAGTTAGAGTGGAAAATGACAGTGGAATTTTTGGGTTTAGATCTAGTTTTCACTGCTATTCTTGGCAGAAAAAACTTTCTTTTAGATAACTTTTTATTGTGTGTCTGTGACCTTTATTCTTGAAACCTTGGTTCCTACTTAGGAAGATCATAAGAGTAATATTTGGAAAATGATAAAATCTGTCTACATGCATACGTCACCACATGAGTCAGGACCATCCGAAAGAAATAAGCAAACCTGTGCTTGAAAATTGGGAACCACATCTGGCAAATATTTAAGAGTGTATCCACATGTCAAATTAAGCTGAAAATATTTGCTGATCAGCTAACTCCAAAGGTGAAAACAAAACTCAAACAAGATTTTTTTTTTTTAAAGAGAGATAGTCATACAAAGTATTGTTTTCATTTCTTGCCAGCTATTAGAAGACAAAAGGCTCAATATTTTTCTTTTATTTTTAAAAGGAAAAAAATACACAATAAAAAAAAATTACAAAGAGAGAAATGGGATTTGGGGGAAAAAAAAAAAGAGGAAGTAAGGCCATGATAAAACTGTCATAGCGGGTCACACAGCAGATCTTTAGCTTACTGTTCTGGTGTTGTTACTGGCTGGTAGCAGATTCTTAGCAAAGAGTGCAAGGAGCAAGGAAAGCGTGGGGTGAGCTTTTCCCTGCTATATTCTCCAAACCTCCACACAGCTGTGATTTAGAAACTTCCTGAGCTGAAATTAGCATCTGAATCACTGTTTTAATAGCCATCAATGGACCTATAATCCACTCATTTTCCTAAAGACTTGTTGAACCCACTCATATGTTTGAGCTTCCCTGCAACAATGAGTTTCCGAAATTAATTAGGTATTGTATGAAATAGTAATTATTGTTGTTCATTTTAAATGCCCTACCTGATTATCCTATTTTAGATCTCCTAATTTATTGATTAGTGGCCAAATTACAAAATAATGGTCTCTCCCTTTCCCTTTTTGGTGACTTAATGACCATTTTCATGACCATTTTCTTTGTTTAGAACCTGAAGTGCTGCATCTACTAGTTTCTCAAGAGATGCTAAGCCCTCAAATATATATTTTGTTTTGTCATTTTATTCTTAAAGACATAATATTTTGGTCTTACAATGTGTATATCATTATCTTATTAACCTATGATTTTTTTTATATAATGTTTAGTAACTTGGTGCTATTTAATAAGTCGATTTAAAAAAATGTGGAGGCAGTGCTCATATTTAACTGAATAATATCTTTGAAGAAAGATGTTGTGATAAGTCATGCAGTACAACTTACTAACCTTAGGCGGACAGTTAGAGAATTGCTTTGTATCTTCACAGAACTGAAAAAAATTAGGTCAAATCCAAATATATACAGAGCTCGTTTTCAGCCAAGCATTTTGGTAGTTTGTTGGGTTTTTTTTCTTAGAATTGCCTGTGCTGTTAGAAGAAAATGGTACTAGGCTGGAGTGGTGAGTATCCACAGAGGGTATCTACTTTGGTCAGTCACTAACCGCAGCACTGAAATACAACATGACAAGTTTATGCTGATGTTACACAGTTTATTATCTTTGAGTGACCTTTGGCTGACAGTTAGCTACAGCTGAATAATATTGACAAATCAGGGTGGATCAGTTTAATTTGTATTTAATACAATTTGCTAATTACACTTGAAATTGGATTTTCCAGAGGTTTCATTGTAATGTTGGAAAAGGATATCGAGGAAAGAATTGAAAACTTGCAGCAATAAGCACAATGCCTTAATTTTAGGCTATTTCTGTAAAACATTAGTGCCATTTTAACAACAAACAAAGGATCAAAATAAGAAGTAGATACTCGGGGAAAAAAATGAGAAAGAGAAATGAAGTTACAGCTAGCTGTTTAATGGGATGTGATGATGGGGAAAATAAGTTTGCAGATTTGACATGTGTTCTCTCCATTTTGCCTAGCTTCATTTGCAGCGTTCCATAGATTTCCTTAATCCATGTGTACTTTTTTAGAGAAAAAAACTGCAATGTGAGCCATCATATGTTAATTTGTAATCTATTAGGGTAATTTGGTTTTGCTAGCATTATAGAAATAATTACGGTGGTGTAAAATGAGTTGCTGGTCTTCCCAAATTGATTGAAGAATAATGGGATTAATCATGAGTAGGAGGGAGTCCAACAGAATTTTAATATGGAATAGCAAAATGGGATTATACTGAACATACCATCCTTTGTCCCCCTTTTGTTAATAAAGGAAATACTCCATTCTGTAAATGGATTTTCCTAGGTTGTTATGTGGTTGCTAAGCAGATGAGCTCAAGGGATAAAACCTCCCCATGAGTGAGTACATGGTGGAGTTCCACCCATCACGAAGATAAGAAATCAGAGAAGAAAGTTCATAGGCAATAAATACTTAAGGGTTTGCCATGCACACGATTCTTTCTGAACAGGGTAAAGACTATGCTTTTAAAAATTATAAATTAAAATTTTAACAAGATGATGGTATCTCCATCAGAGAAAGGCTATCATGAGAAGAACAGGCAGGAGTGAGAGGTAAAGAGGAAGGGTTTCAGGTACTTCTGTAGGCTTTCCATGTCCAAGATGCTTTCGCTGGCCGTCTCTGTGAGGTGGAAGAGTAAAGAGCTGAGGGCAGAGGTGTCCCAGGATTCAATCTGTTCGTAATCCTCACGTGACAGGAATCTCCCTTTACCTGTTGCCTTAAATAGGGTATGAACTGCCCTCATCACAAATTTTCACTGGAGATTTAACTTGGGCAAATTATTCATAGATTTGTCATTCTTTTTGTGCACTCAGAAGTATTCAGGTTTTCTCTACTTACAGCAAATTAATATGATGGAAAAGTGCATGGTCATTTAATAACTTTGGAGACTTCATTTTATTTCAAATAATCAAACAGGCTAATTAGATCGCTGAATTTCACATAAACATTTTGTCTAATCAAGGTCTTAGACAACAGGGATTTGCAGAAATGAGCAGATCTTTCTTGTTAAACGTCAAACTATGAGATATCACATCATATGTTATATTAAGGAAGACACTTGTCCAATAACAGGCATCATTTTGCCATTTTAAGTAATGCAAATAGAAACGTTGTGAAAATCTAGAAATTAATTAGAAAGGCAATAGGTAAAGCAAGGTGAGTGGGAAGTCTGACTTTCCAATTAGTCAAACTTTTCTCACTAATTAGATAAGTTAAAACCTGGGAAAAAAGCTGTCATGGGCTGTTTTTTCTGGAACAGGATCTGCATAAAACAGACAGCATCCTAGGCGTTCCTTAAATTACTTTTTTTAAGCATTATACTTTTCTTCCCATACAGTTTGTTGATAATCTGACAGCAGCATGCAGCACTGTATGAAAGCCTGGAGAGTGACCCAGTGCTATTTTGTACTTTGAGGCTATGCTTTGAAAGAAAAAAACAGCTTTGGAAAAATGAATCTGCTTTTGTTATTATAGTAGATATGATTCAATGTTCTTGGACATTTAATTTTAAATCATAGTTACTTATGTTGTTGTGGCTTTGAATGTTTTATCACCTTGTCTGGTGAGATGTTAAGTAGCTCAAGAAATATCATAATATTTCTGAAGTTCTCGGTGGATGATCTGCTTTAAAATGAACTTTTGAAGCTATGAGAAAGGAGTTAGATGCATGCAAAAGACATGAATGTTATCAGAATAAGCAAACTCTGAAGCTTTCTTTTGGAGAATTTGTCAATGCTCACCAAGACTAACACCTAGTTCAGGTTGTGTTATATCAAGTGGTGGCTTACTGAGATTTGCAGAGGTGTGTCGCAAGCTGTTATGTTTCCTTTAACATGTCGGTTTTAGAGTACTTTAAGGCAGCCTCAGAAATGAAATTGAATAGTTCCAAATTGTCAAAGGATGCCAGGGCTCTGAAAATGTTATTTTTAGTACAAGTGTGCTGGCATGTCTCTTGCCTGAGGTTATTTATGGAGCATTCCCAAGGTGATTTGTGTTTGCCAAGAATAAAGGTTTTACGCCCTTGACACCTGCATTCTCTGTCCCCACTTGTAATGTCACAAAACTTTATTTTTCTTCTGCAAATCATGCTTGTTCCAGATACTCGGCACCTCTGAATTTCCTTTTTTTTGGAAGACATTTGACCTTTAATCCTTTTAGGTGTTTTTGAGCCTCTTCTGCAGGTCCCTCTTCCTATTCCACCTTGGGACAACCAGGAATTTTGTGCATGCAGAGCCCAGGAGATGAGTAAGGAGACTGACGCAGAGGTAGTAAGGAGAGCTTTGGAGACAGACTCACAGACTCTCCCAAATATGATGAATCTGAATACCATAGAAGCGAGGTGTAATGTGAGTGATGAGACTTTGCCGGGGGTGCAACAAGAGCTTGCAGAAAAGCTGGCATTCCTGAAGGTACCTCTGTGTGATAGTGTGTGTTGGAATCATGGAAGTAATTTTTAGGATGCACAAATGGGTTTTAGAGTGCATGGAGCTTGGATGCCACAGTGGATGTGGCTCTTGGAAGGAGCAGAACCATCACCAGCTAAGACGTATTTTGCGTCTAAACTGCAGAGTCTAAAAAATAACATGCTGACATTTTAATTTTTTTTTACATTACTCCTAAAAATGAGCCGTAAGTAAACTAGTTACTTTGAATCACTGATCTTTGATCTAGGAGTTATTAGAAGATGTAAAACAAAAAAAAATAGTTACAAGTAGGTATTAGATATTAGCTACTAGGTAGGTTAGGGACTGAAAGTGCAAGGCTATATGTTCCTCTTTGTGCATGAAAACTGTTGACAGCATAAGAGCAGAAGTTCTGTGTGATTCTTTTCCCCAGAGAATCATATCCCAGAAATAGTGGCAAATTTGTTCTGGAAAATACTGAATATTCTAGAACCTGAGCAGGAGTGATGTGTATGTTATCTGGGGCTCTGTGCATCACCGAACAGTCAGTCACATGAACACTGTGGTTTGTGCTTTGATGTAATTCATTTCCTTCCTCCCCTCTTCTGTACTGCAAACAGCCCATCTGTTAAAGTGAGTAGATTGTAGACAGCATTTTAACTTTTTGTATGTGAAGTATTTTTGATGTTTTCTGTAGAAATATGAGGCCCTCATAAATCTGCAATGTACTGATTCTCTGCAGTGACGGTTATTTATTTTTTTTCTGCATGTGAGAGCTGAGAAAGTATAGATCAGTATAAATAATGATAAAGAGAATGAACAGTAGCAATTGGCTTATTTCTGATTTTCCCCTTTTTGGAAAAATACTGCAAAATCCGTGACAAGAACTATCATAAACCATCTGCTATTGCCAGGTGATCTTGATCTTTTTCACTTGGATTTCTTTTTGATGATCATGGCAGACAAATTGGATTTTCAGACAAATTGGATTTTTCTTGTTGGCTGAGTACTCTACCTTATGATCTCACCTTGGATAGCCAATACTTTCATTACAGAGTTACAATTAGATATAAGAATAAAAACATCTCATTACTCTTTATAAATGATGGTACTTGTTGCATGATTATACTATCTAATTGGACCATAATAATTTAAAATGTTAGTAAAATGAGTGAATATTATTTATGTTTTACAAGGTTCAGGGTTTTTTAGATTTAAACACAAGACTGCTGGTTCACAAGCAAAGTTTATACTGAGTCCTTGGTGTCAGGTAGGGAGAGCCGTCAGTATGAGTAACTGGCAACATACATAGGATACTTGAGGCTGAATTAAATGATGGCTTTTGCATGGCTCATCCAACTTACAGTAGCATGGCTACACATTGGCTTGCTCTCTTTAAGGACATGGATTCTTTAGACTGCTGTGAACGTAGCTTCTGTGAAAGCACTGAGGATGGAAATTGGACACATTGGTAGTCTAGAACAATGCTTCATACCCACAGTCCCTTCTTTAGTACTACTGAAGTAAGATAAGATTTTGTAAAGCCCTACTGGAAATATAAATTCTAAATATTTGTGTTTCTTCTGATTTCTCACAAATCCCTTTATTTTTCAATCAAAAGCCAAAATATCCCTCAAACAACAAGTTTGTTTTAGACGCCTGGGCATGGTCAGTTTGCCATTCCCCAGATGATAAATTAGGAGCCAGATGAATAGTTTTATCCTTCTTTTTTTACACAGTAGTACAATGGAATATCTGATACTAAGTCAATATTTTCGTGGCTATTTTCTTTAAAACGCCTTTAATAGTATATTTCTGAGGGTGTTATTATTTTCAGATAAGACTGTATTCTTTTTGTTTTGTTGACTTCCTCTGAAAACAGACACATCAGAGAGGGAGTTTTTAAAACGTGGTTATTTCACATAGCCATCATAGATTTGCTACAACATTATGCTGCTGTTCTGCTGTATATATGTTCTGCTGTGTGTATAACCCAAACCTGTGTTATATTTTAAAGGTGGTTCTTTTACCAATGTGAGTAAAAAACTAAACCATCAAGCTTCCTAACATGTTGAATTTTTCCTAGGCAGCTCTACACGATGCCATCTTGTAGAGCCCTCAGACTATTGGAATATCAATCTACACGATGGATTAACACAATATTTTTTTTTTTTTTAATTTAAAGCTAATTGCTCCTACAATAAGAATTTAAATGTATTAAACTTTGTCTTCTTTTTTTCCTCCGTAATTTAATTTTTGCTAGAAATCTCTTTTACTTTTTATTTGACTGTTGACAGTTCTCTGCAAGATTGGTATAGTGTACTAGCAGTCCATTATATTGATGATGGGAAATTAAACCTCTAGATATAAGAGTACTGGTTGGTAAATGAAATATGAAAACTTGGAGTCCGCAAAATATTGAAGAACAGCTCACAACTAATAATAATGAATTAAAAGAAAATCTGGATCAGAATAATATGGAAAATTTTGAATGTGTGAAAGCGAGTTGGATTATTATTATTATTATTAATGTTGATCATAGTTATAGGGATTCTTACATATGCCTTTAAAAGAATCGTAGGGTTGATTTTTTTTTTTATTTTTACGCACATTGATGTAAGTACATTGAAAATTGCCCCAGCTATTGAAACCCTTTTTGCATTGATTATTTATTGTCACCTGTTTGGCTGTAGATGACAACCCAAAAGGACTGCGGCTTACTACTGTTCTCTTTCTGTTTGTCTCTGGAGTTGTTTTAGGACCCTTGTAGTTCATTGTCATTGAGTTTTTGCATTTGCAATGAGGAACATAATTACAGTGCTGTATGCAGTTTTTCATTATCTAGTGTAGAAATTTTTAAGTTACAATTTTGCAAGATCTTTGATAGCAAGACTCCAGTCTTTTCAGAAAGCTCATCCAGTTTTCCTGCACAATAATACAAGGGAAACACAGCAAAGTGAAGAGAATACCTTTATAGAGGGTTTAAGAAAAAATGTCTAGGTATAACCACAAATTTTCTAAATTTATGTTTTGTTTTAAACCTGCCTGTGATGTAAAAATATTCATTTGCTACAATTAGCTATCTAAAACTGATACATTTGAGAAGTTGGCTTTGTAAAATGTAAAGGAGATGTAGTTAACTAAAAAACAAATAGGATAAATCAGAAACGCATATAATGCAGATGTGTAGTGTGGCATATTTTACATGAATATTGCTACTTTAAAAACAGATCATGGAAGCAATAAAAGCAGTATATTACTATTTTAGAATTTAGCTGTATCAGAGGCTTAAGAATTAGAGTATTATTAAAATCATATTCCTAATTATATGACCCACAACAAACAGACATCAAATTACTTTTTATTTAGCAATTTGTTTTTGATGTGTGTGGCAGAGATGTTTCCTGTTGCATTTTTTTCTGTCAATTATTAAGTATTAGGGAATAAATGTATCAGTTTGTAGCATCTCGTAAACTAATGGCTATTCAACTTTGATTTCAGGGAATTCAAAATGATGAATAATGGTAGAAGTATTTTCTTTTGGTTTTTTCCCTCCCCTTTGGAAAGTTTTTGTTGCTGTGTCTTGCTATGAGATACAGGGAAAAACTGTAAGAAGTCAAATAATTAAAATATATTCTTTTGGTTTAGATACTTTTATTCTTCTCAACTTCACATCTTATTCCAAAGATAATTTATATGTATTCAGAATGGATGCTTGCACCGAAGGTATGTGATAAAAGTTAATTAAAACACTAAGGCATGTTCCTTTTCCCAGTAAAGTTATATATAGAGAGTTTTTTATGATTGAAATTATTTGAAAATGTCCTTAAAAAATACAGGATTTACTGATGGATTTCCGTCTAAAAATGTGTTTCCAATACCAATCTTAGACTCATTTATTACAACATAGGCTAAATTTCATATAAAACCTGAGGAAAATATTAGGTTGCTCTTTTCTGAATCTTGTGGAACTGCAAATGTCTATGGAAGAACCTTTGCCAAATTTTTTCCTTACTCTGTCAAAGGAGACATTGTGTGTATTGTGCATCCAGGATGTTGTCCAGAATTGCCTCTTCTTTAGCTTCAGCGTGCTCAAATGTTAGGGAGCCTTTCAGTTTAGCTATAAATTATCCAGTAGTTAATTTAAATTATATAATGGGAATTTCTTTGTTCATTGGGAAGCTCATAATGGTTTATCAGTATCCTGTGCAAAACAGACTAAAACATCATTTCAGTTCCTAGTGATCCCAGTGATGTTCAAAGATTAACATGATGGTAGAGAATAACACATTTAGATTCACCAGGGGAAGCGAGGATGAGTAGGAATGTGGGATCAGACTAGATATAAGGAAGAAATTTTTTCCAATGAGGGTCGTGAAACACTGGCACAGGTTGCCCAGAGAGGTGGTAGATGCCCCATCCCTGGAAACATTCAAGGTCAGGTTGGACGGGGCTCTGAGAACCTGGACTAGTGAAAGATGTCCCTGCTCACTGCAGGGAGGTTGGACTAGATGACCTTTAAAGGTCCCTTCCAACCCAAACTACAATATGATTCTATGAATCTATGATCTTTCTAAAGAAAATTCCTTGTAAAAAAAGTAGAGTTGACAAATGCTTGAAGTTAATGAACATTACCAAGCATGTGTGAAACAAAGGGTACCTAATAATATTTCATGACTCTTCCTCTGTTGGTGCAGGCAGGTAAAATGTTTGATTTTTTTTATTTTCCCCCCACCTCTTGAGACAGTGTGTATGCACTGAAGTCCTTGGATAGTGGCAATATAGAACTAAATGCCTCCAAATATTTGCAGTTTCTGTGATGTACTGTTTTTGTGATAGTTCTGGGAAGCATGATTAGGAAAGCCTTGTAAATTTATAAATATCAATCTTACAAAATGAAAAATGCTCACTTTGGTAAGGTTGTGTTTCACTCACTGTCACTGTTGATTTGAAGTTTTAGGTACAGGATAACAAAAGAGATTTTTTTTTTTCACCTCTAATCACTGTTTCTGACAAATTCAGAACTGATGAAATATGACATTAAGAAAGAAAGAAAAGGAAAAAGAAAAAGCTGAACCACTGCTTTGTGCCATTAAGGATTTTTTTTAGTTGGATGACATTTTGGGGATAGGCTGCAATTATTTGTTGAATATTGTGCTTTTGAGTTGAAGGAGGAAGAGATGTTCTCTCATTTTCTCTTTTTCTCCATCTGCTGATGATAATATTTGGTACATGTTCTTTTGTTTTGCTTTTATATCTCATTATTTGTATACAAGTATACATTATTTGTGTATTTGTATACAGATGCATCCCTATTAAGAAGACCCTGTAGTTGATCAACTAAGCCATTGCTTCTTATTTTACCTCTTTAACCTACTTTTTCTCTGGACATTTCTAACTGCCCTCAAAAGTCCCTGTCTTCAGGCCACACTGCCATTTTTCATTTTCTTGGTTTAGGAAATAGCATAGTTCTGTTGTTCTACATAAACAGCCTATTTCTTATTATGATACTAAGACAATTTAGACAATAGATATTTACCTATGTCTTTCTATGTCTATTGGACTTTTTTAGTTATTCAAGGCTGTATGGATTTCTCTGCAAAGAGATGCAAAATAAATCTTGCCCAGTTAACTTTCCAAACCCTTCAGGCTAGTGCAATAAATCGCCCGTGTTGTAGAGCTGTTAGTACTAGAAAATGTATAATTTAAAATTAGGCTATGAAATATATGAATTTCTACCGTAAGGTATTTTTATCATTGATAGCTGCAAACTATGCAGTTAATAAACTTTATTAATATTCTTTATTGAATAGAAGGAAAGGTAGTATTTTCTTCTTCATCAAGTTAGTTGTCTGTGAGATGATGGGACTTTTCTAATGTAACGCGTATGCCTGTACTATTGTATTAGTGCTTTACATAACAAGAGAAAAAGAGAGAAAAAATAGTCAGCGAGAAGAGTATAAAACTACGCTATCTCTTCACTTAAGGCTTTATGCAGAACCAATTAAAATCCAGTTAAATCACTGAAGTACAACATGCACATTTAAAAATAGGAAAGGTGATTGGAAAGCTGTGAGATCAGCAAAGCTTCTTGAAACTACATTTGCATTCTTTCATCAGACAAATAAAATTTCAAGTTGCTTATATCCACACAAACAGCTAGTTTGATCTGCAGATAACGTCAAAGTCAAGCTCATGATTAGGGAGGAGATTCATGGTGGTCTGCATTGCTTAAATCACTGAACCAAAATTTTCTTTTAGGCGGGAAGCGGGCCCAAACCAAAATTACTCCTTTCAGCAAGCATTTGTCATGGTAAAGCGAAATCTCACGTAAATGAGTGCTTGAATTACCAGTACTATATGTACAAGGAATAAAGGGTGAGGAAGAGAGCATATTAAACTCCTTTCATCTCTGCTCCAGCAAATCCATGCACCTTGCGTTTTTGTTCATCTCTGTGCTCCCTGCTATTTTACTTCCCTGCTTGCAATTATTTGTAGTATATGTGATAATGTAATTGTTGAATTTTATGATAATGTTTATGCATTCAAAATTGTAGTCAAGTTTCTGTGGGAACTGATACCCTAGCAATAGGGTGTTATGGAAATATTTCTGAAAAAACAGGGTAAAACTATTGTTATATTTACTTATAACATTTAATAATTTTTTTTTTGTTACTTCTCTTCTGCCCTTGAACTGTGCGGTTGCAGTGGAATGGCAGAAAGATATAATTTAATCTAAAAGAGCATGCTGTGTTGAAAGTAACTTCAAAGCTATGATTAAACGTACTTACAATAATTAGTTTCAAAGCATTCTAATTCCTAGCAGTATTTGAAGAATTCAGCATCTAATGAAGTAAAATAAATTACACACCACTTTGTTCATTGAATAACCAATTTTCTCCTCCTAACCACCATTTATCAACAGAGCCTTTCACTTCTCAGCTCTCCTTTAAATGTACTCAGACCCAAGCATACTCCTCATTCCCCCTCCCACACACACACAATGAGCTCGATTATAACACCTTCATTGGATTATAATGTACAAAACCTAATAGTTCACTTTGGATTTAGAGTTGAATCAAGAGAAAGGAAAGGTTCAGTGCAAGCTCTGTAATGCTTTGCTTTAAAGAACTCCTGTTAGTATTGATGAAAGAGGAGAACTGGCATTTCCAAAATTCTGTTTTCTGATATTCTTAAGTAATAGTAAATTGAGAAGCTCCATGTGCTACATAATTTAAGCTGTAATTTCTTGTCGAGGAAACATGAAACTTTGTATTTGTCATGATTGATTCACACCAAGTCCATAGGTTAGTGTTTTGGATGACTGAAGCAAAAAAATTCAGTATTTCTATATCCACAAGTAATCTCACTGACATTAGTAAAAATCTTTCTCTCATATTTTGACACATCTCAGCAACACATTCAGGAGCAACAAGAAAATTTAGGTGAAAAATTGAGAGGAATGGAGAAATTTCCATGTAAGAGTGAGTGCAACAGGAAAAGGGACTAGCTAGTAGTTGTATAGCCTGTCTCTCTTGATTTTTATATATTTCAAGTACAATGAGAAAGTAATTACTTGAAATTTCTTATGGACTCTAAATGATGTGCAGTACAAGTGATGAGGCAACTCTTCTGCTTATCATCCCTTTGGAAATACAAAAGAGTGAGCTGAAATTGGACTCTTTGTAGAACTAGGGGAACTCAGCACATAGTAAATCCCTGATGCCATCGGGACATCAAAAAGTACACCAGAAGAAAACATAATGGGCAAGAGGTCTCATTGTTCATAGCAAGTCTGAAGTTATCCATGTCCTTTAATAGGGGTTTAAGTTCTTACTGTCTTTTGAGAACATGTTAAATTATTTTTCCTGAAATAGGAATGTAGTACAATTAGACTTTCTAACTGTCCATACAGTAATTTAACCAGAAAACCATCGTGCTTGTTACTGTTCCTGTCTTGGAATCAAAATACTTCAGTAGTTTATTCTACTGGAGTTTGCAGCATCTCTTGATGATCTGTACAGCTTGAACACCTAGGATCAAAAAAGGAAAATCACCACTTTCTTCCTTCTCCATTTGACTTTTTTTCACACTACGAAAATTGGACCAGAAATTTATTCTTTTATTTATTTATTTATTCATGCTTTTTTTTTCCTATTTGTATATGTGTACTTATGTCACAGTTCATATTGGGACTGGCTAAATTTAGAGTTTACATACTATCCGTACACGTACTCATGAGCAATATGGCTAGCAATTCCTAGACCTATTAACTTGAATAACAGAATCTGAAAGGGTTATTTTATAAAGGTGATATATTTTGAGTAAGTGTTTACTGTATTAGACAGTTTGTTGAGATGCTATAGTAGTATTAAAAATGACAAAACCACCAGAAGAGTAATTTTGAGAAACAACACAACTTATTTATCAATAAGGACCATAACATATCAAAATGAGCTTGCTTGCACTTTTAAAAAGTTAATCTTAACGCCCTGGGAAACTGGAGACAATTTTTAAACAATTTTCCTCATTAATTTTCCATTTATAATGAGTATTGTGCAGGAACATTTTAAACCCCCTGGGAGCAGTTTGTCATAGATTAGTCTCTTTGTGATGTAATATTTCATTTAGGTAAAGTAATGAATCATAAGAAGTTTTAGATATATATATCATAAACCTAAATACCGATATCTTGGTAATTACATTTTTATTACCAGATATAGGCAGGAAAGATAAATAGAGGTAACAGAGCAATTATGGCACAAACCAATGAAACTTCAGAAATTAAAAACTGAAGGAAATTTTCTGTCTGTACTCTAGATCACTTATTGTCATTTTGTGTTGATTTTTCTGTGTGGATTATTTATTGAAAAAATCCCAGCAATAAAATACTCTTGACTGAGGACATGAAGGATTAGAGCTATATTTTCTTATAAAATTGTAATGGATGGTCTTAGCAGACCTAGTTGTTGATTTGGTATTATTATTATAACGCTGTAGGGATACAAAATGTGATGTTGAATGTAAAAGAAGTAAAGTACTCTGTTAAAGTTGTTCTTATTTTACTTTGAAAGCTTTGGTTTCTCTTCATTACTATGCAGAAATTTTAGGAGTATACTTCGCTATTCCTAGACCATACTGAGCAGGTTTTACTTTTGTTNATGCCCAATGACTTGCATAGCTTCTTTGGAAAACGTTTTCTAATAAGATTCCTACGACTTTGTGAAAACATAGAACAGCATAAGCAACAGGAGGTGCCTAGGAAAAAAAAAATATCCATAGTACAAGTGTGGAGTGATGGTTGCGTAGAATGCTTTCCCAGCCTGTGCTAAATCACAGCTTGTAAAGTAAGATGAGACTGAAAATTAAAATGCATTTGTTAAAAAGTTAGGGGACAAGTTTTATTTACAGTACTTCCTTATGCAGATATTAAAAATGTGTCTATAATGTGCACGGTTCTGAGCTGTGGTGGTTAACTGGCTACTGTTATTCTTTGTTATATTTTTTGGTGAGTAAATCCAAATTTGTATCAGGATGCATAAACCAATATTTTCATTATTTTATTGCTAACATGGTTCCATACATGTGTTTTTCAAAATTGATACATATATTCATGCTGACTTAATGTCATATTTGTAAAGTTTAAGCAGATTCAGATTTGGTTTTCCTGAAATTTAAATTTTACTGTTATCTCAGCTTTTTTTTCAGCAGAAAATACACCTTTATTGAAAGACCTAGGTCATAAAAATACAGAGCTGTACAATGGAAAGTGTTTTCAAATATCTTTACTCCCTTTCTTGCTTTTAAGATATTCACATTATTTTTTTTTCATTTGCAAGAGTCAATGGATTCTTTTGTTTCATTGGGTTATCAACCAGCATCACGAACAAGTTATAAAGAACTTAAAATGTTACAAGGTAAAATGAAAGGAAAAAAAGCCAGATACTTTTTGCTATGTCTGGTCTTGCTTTATGTACAGAGATGTGTGTTCAGGTTTGTAAGTTTACAATACTGAATTCTGTTTTCTGATTGTATTTCTGCTTTTTGGTATTAAAGCTGATGTGAGCTGTGCACTTAATGCTCCACTGGAAGGTTCTACATTGATCATTTGTAGTAATTAGGCTTGTGTCCAGGGAAGGAAAGAAACAATTTTTTGCTGCTGAAGCTAAGCTGTTTGCGCTCACTGGTGAAGCTGAAAGATACCCAGATACTCTTTACTGAAACAGACTGCTTCCTATGCCAGCTTTTATTGTGTCCACAGCAGAAAATTATGATGATGAATCAGTTTGGTGATCAGTGCCAAATGTTCTGTGTTTTCTAGATTTATTTTGAAAAGTACAGGCTTTTTTAAAAAAAAGATGTTTTCATTGCCTGCATCACCTTGGCTTCTTGGCTCCCAGAGATGTCTTGCCAAAAAACTGGGGGAGCATATGAATTCTACCAGTTACTGCAGTCTGGGAGCTCTGGGCTTCCTGATACCTTGTCAGATAATTTTCCAGAGATCAGGAAAGAAAGCACATGAGTTGGGACCCAGTCGATGTATCAGTGATCTTAACACAGTCTCACAAACTGTTTAAATCTATATAAATTAGCTCTTTCAAGAGAAAACTATGCTTAAGCCGCAGACAAATTATATTTTTTTCTTGATAGTATTAATGGGTCCATATTGCATGAAATTAACCCTTAAATTCTTTCTGCTTAAGATATATAATATGTACTTATATAAATACTTACTAAGTATGTAACGCTTTGGGCTTCTATCTCTACAATACCCTTCTTTTCCTCCAATATAATCTTTCTGGCTTTGGTTTGTTGTTTTTTTTTCTCCTAAAGGGATACTATTTGGGGTTGTATTGATTTATGTAGCACTGATTGAAAGTTGAAAAATGTGTGGGCACCTCTGTAGTAGCCCTTTTACACTGGACTTCCCTGGTCATCAGTCACCTTGGGAACTTCAACGCGTATTTTAAATCTGGCTGCTCCTTCAGCTCAGTTGCTTCCTTCTACAGCTATTTCACTCTCTTCAGATCCACTTACAGGCTCCGACTATTCTCTTTGGATGTCATCTGATGATGGTGGTGAGGCTTAGAGCACTGTCCTTGATTTGAGGCTGTTCTTATGGGCCTGGGGTATATTACACTGAGAGGGGAGACAAGAATTTAGTTTTTGGTGTACATCTGGGAAACACCAACCAGAGGGAAGAGATTTGTTGGAAGACCTGGTCCAGTTTTATTTACAAAACAGTGGCCAATAGCTAATGATTCAAGGAAAGACAAATAGAGAACTCTGTGTTCAGTGTATTATTCTTAGAGTTCTCTTCTTGTATAGAAAAAAAAGAGACCGTCCTTGACTCCTTCAGCAATGTTACAAAAGAAATCATTGTTTTAGCATACATAGAGGTAAAAGACAAGTATTGGCTAGATGAATGGGGCTGGTTTTTATGGGATCTTTTTTTTTCTTTTCTATTTCAAAGGCAAGTACTGCTTGTCACTCTGCTGTTGAATTTTGCAGAAAGATCAGCTTTTGCAGATCACAAATTAAATCTAACAACACTGGAGTTGTTCAAGGCAAACTTATGAAAATTAATAACCTGTGAAGGTTACAGGCCCTCCTGTTACTGAAAATCAAATAGTTAACCTGTGTTCCTGAATTTGTATTGTAGATCACAGGAACATAAATAAAATTACTTTCAGAGGTCATCTTATATTAAAGGAAGAACAGCTAAAATAATGCATATGTATATACATATACATGAAAAATATATTCTATGGAGTATGAGCATATAGTGTCTCAAAATTGACCCTCTTGCACGTATAATAGCTTTTCCCTCAGGTCTTTATTCAACTTAACCTTGGATATTTGTATAATCACCAGGACTCAAAGTATAGACACTTTTGACTAATGCAGGGTCTAGTGATAACAGCGAATGTCTTTGTCTATATCTGGAATATTATCTTATGGCTCCTGTAACTCTTTGAACAGGTAAGGTGAAAGATGTGGAAAATCTGAAAAACAATGGGCCATAAATGATAGAGGGACATTAATAATTAAACGCATTACAAGTTTAAAAAAAAAAGAAAAATCCAGTACAGCAATTCTTAATGATATCTTTCATGGACCATGTAAGTCGATGAATTTCAAGTTCAACCATTTGTGCTAAACAAGGTTAAAATGGCTAAAAGACTGACTATATTTTAATGTGCTATAAAGGAATTAAAAGCCTCCAGCAGTCCATAAAATATCATCCTTCAGTTCTAAATGCAATGCCCATTACCACTGAAAGATTTAGTCAATCATAGGGCAATAACTAACTCTGTAGGGCTGCTGTAATTGCTAATGTAATTGTATAAATTAGGTTTATCCACTTTTAATTCTACTGTTGCTTATTCCTTTAGTAAGAAATAAAGTTTCTTCATTCTTTGAAGAAGTACTGTATTTTATACCGTTATATTTACTTCATTCATTTAATATACAGTTAAATTGTCTAATTGCTGGTGACATGTGGTATCCAGTATTTAGTTTATTGAAAGGAAAATGCCACATTCATTTACTTGGCTTATCTACATATTTCCAAATAATTGACAATAAAAAGTGATTACTTTTATATATCTCATTCTAGTTTTGCAGTTAACCCCTTGACTGTCAGGATTTTGCTGATACATGATGCACAGTATTTTCACTGTGTTGCACTGTTTCAACACTCTCAGCTCACCAATGTATTTATCTGTCCTCCCAATAGTACTTTCATCAGGTAAAACCCATCAGCAGTAATATAGCCGTTACCTCTATGCTGAAAGAGAACGTGGTTTTTTGTTGAAATAAATGTTTTTAGAATTGGATTTTAAATCTTAGATTCATATGAGTTACCATTTTCTGAGTGAGGCAGACTGTGTTATCAAAGAGAGATCTACTATTTGGTGTCACAGCTATTATATCCTTCACTGGTAAAGGAGATGACTGCAGTGCCACGTGTAGAGGTTGCACAAATGTGTTTGCATTCTTCAGGTCAGGGGTACCAGCTAACTGCCTGCAGCTGAAAAACTGTGTGTGGGGCAATGGGCTCCTGTAGATGAAAGTCCAGAAAGGATAAAAAGCATTGCAATAGCAGAGGGAACACAAACGTGGAACTAGGTGATCCACCGTCCTTCCCCTTCCTCCCCTCTGATCTCATGTTTTTCTCTTTTGTCCTTTGTGCAGAACACCATGCTTGCCTTTAGAAAGAGGAATGCTTTTCAATTCCAGTTCTTTCTAATTGTCTCTTTTTATCATCAGAAACTGGCATACTAGACAGGCAGAAAAGAAAAGAGTTTGCCTGCAAGTTCGTTAGGAACAGCAGCAAGTGGGGAGGAGGCAGTTTGAAAAAGTGAGAAAAGTTGCTTTTGTGTTTTGTTTTTAATTATTTTCTTAAAAAAATTCACTTTGGCTGCTTGGCACCTCATTGTGAGCAGCAGCAGAGGCGCTGCAGCTGTCAGGCTCAGAAGGCAACTATGGCATTGATACTCTTGCTTTCATGTTTCGGCAGTTATCTTTGCAGCTATAAATGACAGAACCTCTTTTTAATATCATTTAAAATAAAAGCAAAGATTCTGTAGACATTGATGGGAATCATGTGGGAAGTATTGCTCCTCACCATGAATATATGACTTTGTTAAGCTTAGGATAAGAAATGGATGAGATATTTTGAACAGAAAAAATGGGGTTTATTTCTTTTTTTGTTATTAATGAATGTGTTTTGATAAACATTTTGTCAGTTTTGGAATGGCAGGTCCTCTGCTCCTGATATAGTAGGCTTTATACAGAATGAAGATTCACATCAAGAGTAAAGGAGAAAATCGTAGAATCATCGAATCATAGAATAGTTTGGGTTGAAAGGGACCGTTAAAGGTCATCTAGTCCAACCCCCTGGCAATGAGCAGGGACACCTTCAACTACAGCAGGTTGCTCAGACCTCCGTCCCACTTGACCTTGAATGTTTCCAGGAATGGCTCATCTACCACCTCTCTGGGCAACCTGTGCCAGTGTTCCACCACCTTCATTGTAAACAATTTCTTCCTTATATCTAGCCTGAAGATAAAAATCCCGTTTGCCAAAGAGGAAAATGTCATATCTTGGTGTTAGTGGATGGTAGGTATGATGTACAGCACGTGAATTTTCTTACAGCATGATGAGGATTGGAGCTGTGCCTTAAAACAGTTGCAAGAGTAAGTAGCAATGCTTACTGTACCAGAAGCAGGGAGGCAGGAGTAAGAATTTTGCCAAGTGATACTAAATTGAGAGTTAATGACCATAAGGACATCTTAAAGGTGAGAAGAACAAAGAAGAAAAAGACAAACCACACAGTTTAGAATCATGGATAAACAGAAGGACTTAGTGAAAATAGTTACCATTTATTAGTCAAGTACAAAAATAATGAATAAACAAATGTTTATGACATGCAGAATGTATGCTTGTGTCTATTGAGTAAGAAATGTGGAAGAATAAATTACAAATAAATGGAATCTAAACCATATTTTTTCATAATGTGAAAATAAAGCTACAGTTGAATGCATCCTCCTAAATCTAAGAGCAGAAGGAGAGTGGGAACAGAACATGATTAATCTTTAACAGTAAACTTTTTTCTTGTCACTCTGAATGTCTTGAATCAAAGGCAACCATGCGTCAGATGTTGAGTTTGAACTAAGTAAATGATAAAAATGCGTGATTTGATGAAGTCAGTGAAAACTACTGATTACTGATATCTGGTCACACAAAAAGTCTCTCTTCATTCATCTTTAACACTGAATGGCTAACCCCTCCCCTGATTCTCTTAGCCAACTTTGAATTTTAAAAAATTACTTAGTTTTAAAATAAAAAGGGAGGGGATATTTTGGAATTACCTGTCTGGAAAAGTAGGATAGATCCCATTGACTATTATACTCTATTGATCAGCTTTGCATATGAATGCCTTAGCATCTCCTTGCAATTGCACCAGGCAATGTTGTCAGACCAAATGCCATGAAACGATGACACCACTGGATGTTATAATGAACCCACCTGGTGTACTGAATCCAACTCTGGAGCCCTCACCACGGGGAAGATGTGGATCTGTTGGAGTGGGTCCAGAGGAGGGCCACAAAAATGATCAGAGGGATGGAGCACCTCTCCTATGAGGAAAGGCTGAGAGAATTGGGGATGTTCAACCTGGAGAAGAGAAGGTTCTGGGGAGACCTTATTGTGGCCTTTCAGTACTTAAAGGGGGCTTATAAAGAAAGATGGAGACAGACTTTTTAGTAGGGCCTGTAGCGATAGGACAAGGGGTGGTGGTTTTAAACTAGAAGAGGGTAGATTTAGGCTAGATATAAGGAAGATTTTTTTTTTACAATGAGGGTGATGAAACACTGGCACAGGTTGCCCAAGGAGGTGGTAGATGCTCCGTCCCTGGAAGCATTCAAGGACAGGTTGGACTGGGCTCTGAGCAACCTGATCTAGAGGAAGATCTTCCTTCTCATGCAGGGGGGGTACGCTACATGACCTTTAAAGGTCCTTTCCAACCCGAACCATTGTATGATTTTATGATTCAATGAACAACAACAGGAGGTAAAGCTTTCTGAGACAGAAATGTGCATTTCTAAAACAGTACCTAAAACCTGAAGATTTTAGCTTGATTTCTTTATATACTGCAAGACATGTTGAATGTGTAGCTTGTAACTGTATCTCATGCCACCACATGTTAAGGCTAATAAACAAAAGCTGCATTATATTTTTATGTGATAAGGGTTTGGGGAAAAAAAAGACCCTTATTGCTGTCTCTCATAATGACCTTTGTCTTCCTGTGAGCCAGGAGAAATGTGAAAAAAAAAGGACAAAAGAATCCACCAACAAAACCCTTCCTGCAGAGTCTGTGTAACAAAAATGAAACATAATTATATGTGTGAATTGAAAGAAATTGAACTCTGTACTGTGTATAAAGGGCTGAAGCCCATCTATGGTGCTAGAGTAAATTAATTCTAGCCTTGTCTCTTTTCTTCTTTCTGCATTACTGGGTACTTCGGAGTCAGTGCCGAAAGCTATGTCGGCCCAATAAAATATTTTTTTGTATTTCAAAGACAACACAAAATTACATAGCCTGTTTCTTGTCTCCAAATTTAGAGACATATTTAGAGATATATTTAGAAATACTGTTTTGCCCAAGAGGTTAACTGCATGCTGTGAGAATCTATATTCATGCTGAAGTTGCCAGAAATTTGTTTTGTAACATGAAAATGTGCCACAGCACATGCTTTTAGTTTTCTGTCTATCTTAGTGTGGAGAGAGAGTGAAGTCAGGATAAATTCTCTGGCTTGCTTATAGAAGTGCATTGCGGAAGCAAACCTTAAAATTGTGGATGCACCATGAAGTAGAGAACAAGTATTGTGTACTACAGTAAAGGGCTTGACTGTGGTGTGTATCGCTTCTGTTTTCTTAAAATGCTTTTATAGGATATTCATTATTACCTTAACAGCTTATTCTGCATAAGAAAATTTGCTTAATGAATAACGGGTAGGGATCTGTCCTTTGTTTTTGGTGTAACCTGAAGTGCATGCCACAATACAAACAGCAATTAAAACATCTCTGTTACAATATTCTGCATTCGAGATCATTTATTCATGTTTTTCCTCTTAGTAGCAGAGTTTTAACAGTCTACTCTATTGCTGCTTTTGTGATAGATGTCATCGTTTCACTAAACAACAGCGGGAATGGGGTTGAACAAAAAAATTTAAGTATCTGTACATGTGTATCAGGTGTCCTCTTCAAGTTTCATACAGATTTCCTAACTAAACAAAACCACAGCAAAGAACGTGAGAAAGGGCTGTAATAATAGCATTTATACACTGGAGTGCATTTCTTTCTATTAGTGAGGTAATAGACCATAGGTAAATAATATCTGCATTTTAATGGATTTAAATGAATAAAAGAAGCCATTATGTTCCTTATGTGATAGGTAAATCTCTTCTTCCAAACTTCAAATTACAAAGATTTGAAGGTCTTTCTGCTGAACCCTATGACTATGGCACGTGAATAGGAAAGGGAGCATCACGGATTGAGTAGGAGGAGTGTGTGCCGAGGCAGGGTCCTCTCCTGTAATCAGTAACTACAAGAATTCTGATTTCATGTTGCTACCAGTTTTTAATTTGCTTTCACCAGGTATGTACTGGCAGCATAGACTGGCAAAGCCCACCGTGCCTGGCCCAGCAGCCGCAGTGTCTCCTGCAGCCTTTGGCGTGCTGTCAGCCGACTGTAATGTTGGGAATAGGATGGGTTACAAAGTCCAACATGCAATGTGTCGGAACATCTTCTCACAGGTGGTTATTTCCAGCTCTTTATAGGATAAGCAGCTGTTACATCTCTGCAACACTAAGAGATGATGGTTGGTGACTGTTGTATAGGTCTTGAAGCAGTGATGATTGAACTTACTGCTTACACTGTTTCTTGATCTGTCTCATGATTTTACTAAAGTCATTTCGGACCCCTAGTTTCCTAGCTGTGAAAATTAATAGCAGTGTTTTGCATATTATGCATATGCACTGCATAATATAGCAGTGTTGGAGGTTTCTTCTCCTTGCATACAATAAGATGTTGGTTTCTCCACACTATGGAAATTTTTCCAGTTCTCTTCAAAATTGTAAGAATGGTGTCATATGTGGTGGCACCATCATGACTGACTAAAGAAACTTAAAATCTTTCAGAGAGATGGAGGAAAACAAGACATTTTCTCCATCATAAGTTAAAGAAAACCTATTAAAGTCAAAACCTGAAGGGGCAATATTAAGTGTGGTGTCTGTGATGCAATGACTCTGGCTTCAACACATGGGAAGCTGCATCTGGGAAAGAGAAATTGTGCTTCTCACGGGCAGTTTTAGTTAGTATAAAGGGATGTGGATGATGGACTGTATACTGTGATTTATTTTTTTTAGACAGACTTCTCTCCTAGGTCACGATTTTTGTTGTCTTAAATGGTGTGATGCTTGCTGAATCAGCTCATGGAATTTTAAATTTGGGTGTAATGTTTTTGCTCTTTAGCATAGAGCTGTACATGGAAAAAAACACACATTTGTTGGGATGGGAATTAGAATTCAGAAGTATAACCCCACCAAAAAAAAGTGTATTTACATATACACATGTAAAAGGAATGTGTGAATGTGAAAGTAAAAGCCGGATGAACAATTATCTCTATTTTGTGCTTTACACATTTAATTTAGTATCTATACGTAGCACACTTACTCTTGTAACTATTAAAGTCTCCATATATTTATTGGTGAATGAGGTTCTTTTTAGTCTGTCTTTTAACTAGAAGTTAGTGGGGGAATTGGAAAAAAAAATAATAAATCACATCCAAATGTCTCTAAAGTGCTGAATTATTTGGAAATATAAGAAGGCAAAACTAGCCACTGTTAACTCCATATTTCACATGCATATTTCCTGTTGTATTTTTTTTTCATAAACAAGGTAATTTTAGTATCCTCTTTATTGCTTTCACTTCCCCCCCACCCCCTAAGAAAGAAAAAAATGAACTGTCAAGTTTTTCCATTTGTTTTTCAGCATCTCAGCCAGCTTTTTTACACCTCCAGGTGTATTTATTTCATGTACCTTCACCACCCTTGATCTTTTATAAAGCAAGGTGGTCACTAGTGATAACTGGAGGATGAACATAGTTTTGCAGTGGAAATTAGATGTTAGCTGTTGCTGCAGTCAAGTGTACAAGGGAAACCGAGGCAAAGGTTTACTGTGAATTTATTTAAGTAATGCATAGCACAGGAATTTGGACACAAAGTTATTTAGTTATTTAAAAACTGATGCAGGTAGAAGTAGATAACTAAATAATAATTAGATATACTGAAATTGCTTGGTGGATCTGGTCTCTTGTTCAGGACACAAAGTTTTTGATACAAGAAATGAAAACTAACTGGCATCAATATAATTTCATTTACCATTTGTGTTTGCAATTATAATTTGATCACATGTTTATAGTGTCATCATTCTCCATCACACTGTGTGTTTTCATGTCTCTTGTCTTTCAGACTGTAAGCTCTTTAGGATAAAACTATATTACTATCCTTTTAAACATGGGCATTTAATGTACAATAAATATGAATCCACTGGGAGACAATTCTGTATTTTAGGACATATAAATTGTCCATCCCACATTTTCATGCTCTGTACTGGAGCTGCTTATTCCTAAGATTTTTATTGCTAGATAGGTACTTCTAGCTGCCAAGGCGTAAGTGTAACCATGCATTGTGATACCATGATAAATATGTTTATCTGAGATATCCCTATGCCCCATTTGCAATCAGTAGCAGCAAGAGCTGGAATGTGGTTAGTGCACAGCGGGAGGAATGTCAAATTGTTAACAGCGTCTTGCACCCAGGAGCAGCAGAACAGGTGATTCACAGCTAAACTAAACTGGGAGAGAAAGAAGAAAATGCCAATATAAGTTAAATTTTCAGACAGGGAGTGTCAAATCTCTAGATCATGAAATGAGGGATTGCTTTGAAAAGCTGTCAGCATTTAAATCCTCCCTCCACATCATATTTTTCTACACTATTTTGGTTCACAATCAAAAATTCATCTTGTGGGGTCCTTTGTTTGTTTATTTGTTTTGCAACGTCAAGGTTTTAATTTCCAACATTAATTCTTCCAAAGTAGGATCTTGAGTTCTGTGACTCATAGTGCTTTTGTTCTTGGTGTAAGCATCATTTTTCAGCCTAAAAACATTGTATTTCTATTTCTTTTCTAAAGCGTAGTTATTTTCTTTCTCTTAGCTATTTTTAAATCTCATTCTCTCCATGTTTTTTGATAAAATGACCAAGAGGTTTGGCCCCTCCATCGTCACAGTTAAAGCACCTGCCTGCAGGGTGAAAAGGGGTTGCTAGAGAAAGTGACAGCAGATTGCTAGAGAAAGTGAGACAAGGCAGGGAGAAGGAAAGGAGGATGAACAGATAAAAGACATGTAGGTGGTGCAATTAAATAAAGTAAGTTAGAAAAAGGGAAGTAACGAAGGAGGAAAAAAGCAGGGGGAAAGGTGAGAAGAATGTCGCGTGCATTGTAAATCTTAAGCTCTGGCAGCTTTTTGTTTCAGGTATGGGGAGAAAAATCAATACAAAGAATATTGCTCAGAACTAAGCTTATTAGCAAGCAGAGAAGAAAGATACTGTTGGGTCCTGCTTTTCTATGAAAAATATTATGGAGGGCTAAGTATAATATAATCTCCCTATGTAACAGAAAGCAGCACTGAGAACTGCACAAATGAAAATAACCCTGAAAAGAGTAGTACCCCATGTGCCATAGGTGGTGAAAAAGCTGTGAGACGGTACCAGCACCATACTACTAAGAAGAAATATTTAGATTTAACTTCCAAAAGAAGTGCATTTTTGTCTGTTTTGGAAGTGTGCATGCAGCAGAAGTTAGCAGTCTGTATTATCTTGTGTGCAAGTTCAATGGATGTCATTAAGATATACATCTTATAATTATCAGATAAGTCACCATATATTCAGTCAATAACTAGGTTGCCCTATTTTTGTGTGTTTCTATGTCTTATGTGTTATTTAGTATACTGTTGTGTATCACATTAAGTTAAAGATCACTTTACCTTTCACTATTTCAGCAGTTAAGGATTTAACAGTTTGGAATGATTTTTCGAAGTTTAGGCTACTTTTACTTTAATTGGCAATGAATAATAGTAAGCACATCATAGTCTTTGCACAACATGTTTCCTTAACAAAAAAAATATGTTACTTTGCTGTCATTAGTATAAACTGCAGTGTAGCACAAGTAAAATTGCCCAAGATTTTAATTCATTCTATCTTAGTGAAGTATCCTTCATTCTCATCCTCCTTCAGAAGCACATAAATGCAATTGCTAGCAAAAGACAGATATAGATTTACAGATGGTCAATCCGGGAAGCATCATTTTGATCATCTGTTTTGACCTCTGCATAGCACAGAGCAAAGAACTTCCCTCATTAAATTCCTATTCAAAGTAGAGCATATCTTCCAGAAATAAATCCTTTTTCTATTTTAAAGTGACCCATTATGAAGAATCTAGCATAACCATTAGCAGACTTTTCTAATGATTAATTTTTCTCATTGTTTAAAAAGTATACTTACTTCTTGTCTGAATTTGATAGTTTTGACATTCAGTAATGGTTTTTTCTTATATTTTTGTCTGCCATTTAGCCTACTTCCCTCTTCCGGGGCCAGAAAGAGCAGAAGTCTAGGGGAGAAGGTAGCTGAAGTGCTTGATAGCTCTCAATGTCTGCAGGTGATTTTGTAGCCTTTCTGAGGGGTTCTGTAGATCAGGAGAGAAAGCAGAGGACTTGCAGGCACTCCTTTTGAACTCACAGGTTGGAGAGCTGAGTAAACAAAATCCTTATTTCTTGATATTTTCTTTTTATCTGTCTTTTTTAGGAGCAGGAAAAGGTATCATCTGTCAAAAGGTTCCTACCTGACTGACAACTTTTGAACACTTTGTAATAACTAACCAGTGTTTGGCCAGCTTTCATCTTTTTTGGTTCAAGTAGCTTGGAGACTGATACCAAGCTCATTATCTGTTGTGTTTGACAAGGTGATGCTGTACTCGCGCTTTGTCAAAATTATTCTGTTTCCTGGTACTGCTGGTGGAAGTTGTTCTTGAGTTTCTCTGTGTTTGCATCTCCAGCCAGGCTGCCTTGTGAGTACTTGCAGCAGGGCAGTAAATCACAACAGAAGATATATTGGCAAGAAGAGAGCAACAGAGTGGTTATGGAGCACCTACTGCTTTGGCAGCAGGAAAAAACAAGGCTTGTTATACTGAATGGAAAAAAAAAATTTGCTGAAATAGCTGCTTAGTGTACAAATTCAGGTTTCTGTTTCTGGAACGATTGATACAGGCAATATTCCTACATTTTGTCATATTGTGTCTCTGTGCATGAAATACTGATATAGGCCAAAGAGTCACTGAGCCATTACCTACTTGGCAGAACGCAGGGGAACCTGAAGAAGCAACATGAAGAGCCAGGACAGGTTTGTGCACTGGGAAAATTGTAGAGGTGGGGGAGAGAAGAACAGAAGAGCTCAGTTAAATTGCAACTTTAAGATAACACATGAGAGTCCCAAAAAGCAGAGGATGTTTCTATACCCTTTAGGAGTCTGCTTGGTGTCCAGGACTGGCCAAGGTGTTGTGAGGCTGTTGAGGATCACTTTGGCTTTTCTAAAGTGGAAGATGACAGTCCTGACCTTTTCTGAGAGCGTCAGCAGAACATGATTGCCTACTGAGGCTTGTCTGGCTTTGTTTTGTGTTTTGTTGTTTCTTTAAAAAGTGTCATTTTAACACAATCTAGTTACTATTTTTGTGGAACAAACAAACCAAGAAATACATTAATGTTACATGGATCAACAATGAGGGATTTCAAGCCTAAAAAGACAACTGTCTGGTTTTTTTTCAAGTTCTTGAATGGTATGCAAAGGTAAGTTGACATGTTCTGTGACAGTCTCTGTCATGAAGACTTGTTAGGACTCCCCCATATGTAGAAGTTTTATAAAGAGCTAGATGCAGATAATCTGAAATAACAGTTGTTCAGTGATCTTGCAATTTAACAGAGAGTAAGAAAATGTGATTTGAAGTCAGTAGGTCATTACTTTTACTAATGGATTTGACTGTAGGTTGCTATACAGCTTCTTTTCATTAGAAATATAGGAACTGCCACTTTGGATTAGACTAATCGTCTTTCAGTTCCTCTGTGCTCTTGCAACTTGCATTACCTATAGCTTCATTTTTAAAAGAAAAAATGTTTTTCTCCATATTTTAATCTGTGGTTGTTAGAAATGGCCTATGAAAATGATGGTCACCTCAAGGTCACATTTCAGTACTTAGTGTTTATTTGTGATCTAAAAGAAGAAACATTCCCTAAAATCTCACTGCTTTTTACCAAGTCTTTATAACTGAAGGTTAAAAAATAACCAGACGGTACCTCAATACCTATATGAACTTCTGTCCAAATTGATCAGAGCGCTGGATGGAAGAAACTGTAATTTATCTAATGTATATGTCAATCTGCAAAAGCATTTTAATTAGGTAGACCGGTGGCCTAGTAAAGCCACTGTTCCCACATCTCACAGAGATGAATGTAAATGGACTATGTGTTGCTGAAAGTCATCTGAAAGCAAGCACACAAAAATAAGAGCATGAGAGGAAGTTCAGAAAGGTGTTGGATTGATTTAATTTTTTAAGGAAAAGATTCACAACTATTATTGTTAATACCCAACTGTAGATGCAATTTTTCAGCTGGAAAAGGATACATTCAAAACTAAACAGAGACAAATTTGGTTTATGCCCACACACAGAGCCTTCAAATTTTAAATAGTCATTTGGTTGGGAATCAGGGCCCTTGGACTCTGTTCCCACCATAATTGAGAGATTCATTTACTTAGATAAGGCACTTAATCTCACTGGGTCTGTTTCCCAATAGTAAAACAGAAATAATAAACCTTAGCAGTCTAATTATGGGTGTCTTGTTAGGCTTAATTAATTTGTAAGGAATGTTAATATCCCCATATGAAAACTGGCGCGTGGTCTGAAGTGTGTGTGTGTATAATTACATTTAATACACCCCTCACCACCACCCCCGCCGTTGTTAAAAGAGCACTATTTGGGGTTGCAAGGCCAAGCAGTCAGAAGGAAATATGAGTTTTGCATATGGACACTCCCTTGTGACTACTCATTATGGTAAATATTTAATTATGCAATCATATGCTGTAATCCCATCAGAAAGCCTGTCTGGTTCACTTCACATCAGCTGCAAATTTCCACCTCTTTTAGCCAACCCTTTCTGGTACCACTCAGTTTCGCCATCCAGTCGTCCTTCTTTCTCATTTCTGATCCTAGTTCCAGGTCCATTCCCTTTCCCCATCTCCCTAACATCCTTGAGAAGTTCCTGAAGAAATAGTCATGCCAAGATAGTTTTTCTTGACATGTCTCAAGAACAGTTTGTTGGTGTTCAACAGACTGATGTTTGTGTGAAGACAGGGTCACTGTTTTCAGTGTACACAGTGTATCTGAGTACAGATGCATTTCATGAACCAATTTCTAACTTGACTTGCATAAAACCAGGACTGAAGTTGACAGAAAGTTTTGTTCAGTTGGGATGTGGGTTGGTGCAGTACAGCTTCAGGTACCTTAACTTGAACGTTACGCTCTGGGTACTGAATGTTGTCCACATGGACTTTGGAAAAGATCATAAATTGACCCATTTTTTGTAGGTCGAAGAATAAGATGACTCCCATTTGTTACAACAATACCTATTAAATTTCAGATCTATGAACCAGGGATTTTGTGTCAATGCTCATTGCTTTCTTATGGCTACTTCTGAGAGAGAATAACTCTATCTAGTACTTGGGGGTTTTGACATCCATATTTAATGTTCCTAGGAATGACTCTTTTATATTCAAGATGATGATGAGTGAGACAATCGATTTCTAAAATTAGGGATGAGGAAACCCATGGAAAAATTGCTGAAGCCAATAAAATGGAATTACAGGATATATTATTGTAGACCTTGCATCACATTTCCCCAAGTTGTATGGGTTCACTGACTCTTTTGAAATATTCTTTCTAAATGCTAATTTTGTTTTAAAAAACATTTTCTACAGAGGAGTGCAAATATAGCTAATCTATTATCTACTGCAGCGAGCTAAAATATATGTATTTGCACTGTTTAGATACGTTGTACGATGCTTTTGCAGTGGTGCTACTGTATGGTGTTCAAATGACTGGATTCATTGAGGTTCATTGAATAAAGCCTGCTTCACTCAGCTGGGAGAAAGGGTTATGATATTAGCAGAAGTGCCATCATTCATACCTATTATTCTTGTACTTCAATAGAAGATAACCACGCTCATTGCTTTTCAGAAAATAGAGGTGTTTTTCCCCGGCAGAAATTATAACTTTCTGTTCTCTCTCATTTAAAACTATTCATTATTTCAAAAGTAACAAGGAAAACAGAGTAGGACAAAACTGGTATTTCCCGTAGATTCAAACTTCTCTGAGAGCCAGAATTATTAGAGAGGAAGAGAGTTGTTTTGGTGGAGACCAACTCCTGTAGAGTTTTTTTATCATTATTTTATTTCTTAGTTAAATAGCAGCTTGTTCTAAAGTTACGGACTGCATTTTAACTCCCCATTCAAGGTGCACCTAGTACTCTACTGAAACGGTAATAAACGATAGAAAAGACTAAACAGAAGGATGCAGGAGTGTTTTCAACCCTCAGATCCATGTGCATGTATAGCTGTGCATTAACTGTGTATCGAGATTAACTTCAAGCACTTTCTGCCCTGGCTTCATGTGACCACTTGAATGAATTTAGTCCTGTGTGCAGACCAGTGTGTAAAACCATTCTCCCAGCCCAAAGCATCTGGGATGTGCAGCATGACATGAATGTAGGGGATCTACTGATGCTGTAGAGTTAAAAGGATGCTGTCATATTCAGTTGCAGTGGTTCTGTGCTAGTAATCTACATTTATGTCACTCCCTCAGTTTGGAGCAGTATCACCATTACTTCCTGCACTCTTCAGTTGAATTATACATGTTCAATAAGAAAAACAAACACACTGATTTTGTAACCCTGGGTTTCTGTTTCTTAAATTGTTATGTACAAAAGTAGCTACATAATTGGACTGTCATGTAGATCACATGGGCAGTAATGCTGGACTGCATCCTTCAGGCTTTAATTCTCACATGAAAAAGGACTATAGAATCTGTTCCTTAGAAAAATAATTTTTAAGAAAACACAAAAACAACAACAAAGGAGACAGCATTTAATGAGCTAGCCGATATATCAGCTTATTGTTTGATTTTGCAGCCAGAGATAATAATGACTGCAAAGGTATTGTAGCCAAGAATATTGCTGCTAACTTTGCAATATTAATGAAAGTTGTAGAAGTATCTTTGATTAATGTGAAAGGTGAATTATACAGCAACTAGTTTCTTAAGTATTTAGAGTTGTCTAACTGCATTGCCTGTTTTTCTGTGCAAACAGCTCTAGGACTAAAATTTCAAGTAATAGCAAAAAGCTAAAATGCCAAAACAATAATGATCATTTTAGAACTGAGCTTTAAAAGGTATTTCTATACACTTTGTACCCAGATTTTTTTGAACAATCAAACTTCTATTTTAAATTCTAAATCTAGTATAATAAGAAGGCAGGACCTGTGTTAATATAGTGATAAACAGACACTAAACTTTAGTTATAAAATTTTAAAATACCTGAAAAACTGTAACATCTATATGCTTACAATTTATAAGTAATTTAAAAGTGTGATCCTCCCAGGTAATGAATAATTACAAAATAGTATTAATGTATTTCTCTGACTCATCTGAGTCTCTCTCTCTTGCTAAAGCTATGAAGTAATTCTAGGTGCATGGGATGCGGTTTGACTGATGAGAGAAATTTGTCAGAACCACTGAGCTGGAGGCTCATACGCTGTAAGGTCCACTAGGGATCACGTCTAATCTTGAATGTGCAGATGGCGAGGATTAGGTGTGAAAGGATGTAAAAACCAAACGCAGCTGGGGACAATGACGTTCATTATAAATCTATTGAATATTTTGGACTGTAGGTGAAAGTTTTGTAAAATATGCAGCAAGAGATGGCATTTATTGATTCAGTATATGTATTATTAAAAAAAAATCTTGCTTAAGGGCAAACAACTATTTGATGAGCATCTGTAGCACCATAAATCTTAAATGTATTTGTTAAAGTTAAACCAGTTGAGTTCACCATTTAACCACTCCTTGAGTTTCCTGGGTCTTGGAGCTTGATTATACATCTTAAAGGCATGGTGAGAAAGACTATAATACAACATGCTACCAAACCCATTTAATTCCCTCCTACTCCACCAACAAACTTAGAATGAAAAGTGGGACCAAAATAAATTAGAAAACCAGAGGGATCAAAGATGAAGAAAAAAAAAAAAAGAATAGTATCTTATTTCCACTGTAGACTCCAAATTACTTTACAAAAGACTGAATATTAATAACTCTATTTTAGATAGAAAACTGAAGGACAAAAGGGTGGTACACCTTGTACAGTATCATTCAAAGGCAAATGGCAGAACTGGGAATACGGTCCTTGTACCTTTAGTTGCACTCCCGTGAACATTGCATGAGATAAACTGGTGTAACTGATCCATCACAGCAGTGATTTAACAGTGGAGAACATCCCTTTTACTGGTCAACTCAATGCTAACTAATTTGGCAAAGGGAGAAGGTCGAGCAAGTGGATGGAGGGGAAAGAAAAAAGCAATGCTAATATACAGGGTAGTTACATGGAAACTGGAGTGAAGAGACAATGCATCACACAGTTCCTTTGCTAAATAGGCTTTTCTCCAGCAAAAAGAATTTTTATTGCTCTAAGACTTTGGTTTTATGGGGTCTGACATTTTCAACGTTTCAGTGGCACTGCCTGACAAAGAGTGAAGAGTAGTTATGAATGCAGTTTCTAGTCACCAAGGGAAAGACCTTGGAAACAAATATATAAAAAAGATGTCCAAGTATTAGGTCAAATACACATGGAGCAAAACAGGGAAGAGTCATGTTATATTAACACGTTTTGTTTGCTCTTCTTAAGAAGATTAGAATTTGGAGATTAAAAACCTTTTGGTATCTAAAAAAAATAATTAAATTTCCATAAATATTAAAATTGGTTTTGTTTTTTTAAACTCAACATGATATTGATTCCTTATAGTGTCTGGTAATTCTGTTACAGTGGTAAAAATCTTTTCATCTTCTCCCTAGTGTCTGAAGCTCTTCACTAATCCTGGTGAAGAATATGCTTCTCATGAGGATGTCCTAGCACTGAAACCCAAGTGCATCATGGAAGAGCAATGGAGATGGTCACTGGCAATACAAATATTCTCCCCTCCTTTCTTGGAGAGAGCACCTTGTTAGCAGACCATGGCTATAGCTACATGAACAAACTCATCCCAGAATCAGATATAGTCATACTGTCTTTGGCAAGAAAAATGGAACAAAAAGAACACTCCCCATATCTTCATGAAGGTGTGTCTCTACAAGCCATTTTGTGTGAGACCAATCTCTCCTGAAATGATTCTCACCTTAGGCTCACTGTCTAGGCAAAGAAGAATATAAGTTTTCTTAAGGAGATAAACGTTCTCATCATGGCTACTAGAGATACTTTAGAGAGACAGGTATTGTAACCTGAAAGTTTTGTTTTTCTCTTATTGACTATAAAGATATCTTAGACAGCTAGCTCTAATACAGACATCTTGTGTCTCTGTTGGAGACGTGTCTATTTGGTTAGAGAAGTCCCACTCTCTGTCAAGATAAGGGCGTAAAATCATGAAGGTGCTGAGTTGGTGAGAGCTGTATGATAACTACCTCTTGTTAGATGGAAGCATGCCGAGATGTACCAGGAGCTTTCTAATCTACCAAGCTTGTTTTCTTTTTTGATTTTTTTTTGATTTTTTTTTTCTTACTAAATACTAAGCTAGAATATTGTAACTCTTTACCTGTATGAGTAGATAAGACTAGAAAGTCATAGAGAAGCATTTAATGAAGTTTGAAAATCAGTCTCCCTGTTTGCTCTGTCCTTGAAGATGTCTTCCTCTGGCCCAGCTTTCCTGTCCAGCAGTTAACAGTGGTTTTCTGTTGAATAAATTCATGCAGTCTCTCATGTATTCCTAGGAAAGTGGAAGGGTATGTCAAAATACATTTTTAGAAGTGTCACTAATGTCTCTTTTATCAGTACACTTGCAGTTTAGATCAGCACTGCTATTGCTAATCCTGATTATTTACAAGTTTATATTATTTTCGTAAAACATCTCTTTAAAATAAAACTTGTTATAAAGACTTGACAATAGAAAACTTCTTTTTTTCCGCTCCTTCCTAGCAAACTAGTTGGTCCAGGAGTGAAATGCAGAGATTCTTGCAACATAGTTAAACCATGAAAAAATATCCCTTTTTAGAGCTTTTGAAAATAATGCAAATACTTAGCCTTTGACAAATAAGACCTTTTTTTTTTTAAGCAATGCATTGGCCACTGAAGATACTAAATTAACAGTCCTGCTAAATAACAACCTCCATTCACAAATGAAAGCAGTAGATGCAATGGATTATGATGTTAATTTCCATACTTTGAGCTTTAAAGTTGTTCAGAACATGCCATTTAAGCACAAAAGAGTTCTTCAGACAATGCTGATGCTATGAAATTTTTATTCTTTCCCCTTTTGGCTTGAAATGGCAAGTTAAAAATTGGTTCTCCTGACTAACTTCTCTTTGTAGATGTACCTCTGCTGAGGATTCATACTGTGATTCTCATACATTATCTAAAGACAGTTGTTATTCTTCTTTCCCCAGTTTTATGTATTTTAATGTATAACTATTGACTTTAATGGAGCTGCTCCCAGTCTTCCCTTCATGTCTAGCATTTATTTTATTTTTGCTATTGCTTAGGCAGTATTGTGAAATAAGAATAAAACCACCAGTTTGTCCTTTGGAAATATCCACCATTATTGCTATTTATTATAGGCATTATGAAAACTATGAGCTAAATGGAGACTATGTGAGCAGAATTATAATTTTACTGATACATAGAATATAGGCATTTGGAAAATGGTGAAATTTAGTATGTTGATAAATATATATTGCTGTGGATAAAACTGATTTATTTTATTTTTTTTGTTCTTTTGAGAGCTCTAGGATAAATTCTGAATACTGTCTCTCCTTTTCTAATTTGCGAATGAAAACTAACAGAAAAAAATAGAAGAATGTGAAGTAAGACCTGTTCCAGATCTTTCCTTTTCAAAGCAGAGTGGTTTTATCTTTATAAGTCCTATACTTAAAGAAGAGCTGTATAAAACCTCAGACTGTACGTTGAAAATAATAGGAAAACGTCTGACTCATTTCGTATTTATAGGTACTGCACATCCTTTGTGTCAAGGATATAGGCAAGCAGTTTATATTTTGTTAGTTGATCTGTACTATATAAACTATGTGGATGCCCTGAAGAACTTTGAAGTCCCAGAGCCTGTTCTTCATGAGGTCGACAGAGAAATGCCAGAAATGAACCTGTTGTCAGCACGGCAGTATGGCATCACTCAGACGTATCCCAACTACTATTTTAATTGAATGAGAACTTTAATGAGCAAAATGAGGTTAATGTACAGTCCCAGCTTTCCAGCTGATTAGACTGACAGTGTTTCATTTTACTGTCAGAGTTATCAAAATGTGTTTTTTCTTCCCCGTGATATTCCTTTATTATAAGTTTTGCAGTAGTAGGGGAATGCAATTGATATGCAGTCAAATTGTTCCTGACAGAGAGATTTTAAAAGCTTTTAGAGTGGATGTAAAGGAGGAAATTTCGTCTTTGCAGAGTCTGCTTAGCCCATCTATCTGCATTAAGCGTCTAACAGTTACACTGAACAAAAATGACATCTTAAAGAAGACAAAGTGCTGCTTAACTTTTTAATGTCATTCTTGGGAGATCTGAAGTTAATTATTTTTTTTCCTGGTTGCTGTATCACTCCATCATAGCATTTTATGAAAAATAAAACAGTACCAGTGTTCTTAATAGTGGACTTTCTATTCTTCCTTTTGCACCATGGCGTTTGTGTCTCTGCATACGAAGTGAAAACACCACACTGATAAATGATTGATGCATGCATGGTGAGAGAAAAAGTACAATCGAAAAAGAAGCCTCTTACACTTCTTATGACCAGACCGCCACTATTGCAGATACGTCTTTTAATCCTGCTTGTGAATCCATAAAGATTCTCATTAAAATTAAGAGTTATTTTTGCCCCAACAATTCCTGAAGGGCTCTTTCAGAACCCAAAGTCATAGACTTTGCATTTTTTGGATTATATTTATTCCTAGCCAATTCATACCTGGTCAAGATGAAGTGTACTTCATCTTAAATAAATCTTACTCCGTATAGTTTCATTTCATCATATCATTCAACAGAGCAGTCCAACAATGCCCTCTCTCAGCCTTCCTTTTGCTAAAACTACACAATCCCAGCTTTTTTAGCTTTTTTTCAGCAGCTTTACTAACACCTTTTTTCTGCTTTGCTCATTTAAATTCCTCTTTCTTGAACATAAATGACAAGAAGTGCACAGTGTTCCAGATGAAAACTCACCACTGCCTTACGCAATACCATTAATATTTCCTATCTCTGTTCACCCGATGCTCCTATTATTGCATTTGCCTTATTCACAGGCACATTATACTGGTAGATTATACTTATTTAGAGTAATAGGTCTTCCCTCCATTAGAATTTGCACCTGATGATTATCTCACTTAAAACAAATTCTTATCAATAGATCCTAGTGTAAGCAGTTGAGCTTCATACTCTTAATTTCTAACCTAAGTGTAATATTTAAACCTCATGGTTATCCAGTTCTTCACAGTGATAGTCACTCAAATTTGTGTTGAAGATTCTGTCCAATTTTTCTGCAAATTTCATGACTCCCAGCATGTATATGTGACAGTACTGTCTGCTTGGTCTCATCTACATTAAACTGAGGTACGTTATTCTTTTAAAAAAATAGAAAAGAAAAAGGTTTTTTCTCCGTAGTTATTTAGTTACATGGAAATTAAAAGTATCCCACATCAACAGTATTTTATAAAAAAGTCATGCCATTAGGCTACGTCAGATGATAGCACATACTCTATATGTCCTTCTCCTGCTCATAGCATTTGTCAATGAGTTCACTTCTCTCCTGTACTGATTTTTCTGTTTCTCCCTTGCCCATGCTCTGCCCTGCCATTTCTTCCTTGGTCATACTGCAGTACCCTACAGATAGGAGCAAATGATTGCCTTCTTCCTAACCTCACCATTGTGTTTTGTGCTCAGACTTCCCATTATTACCTTATTCCTGACCCTGTTGCCTTTGGATGAGCAAAGTGAAGATGTGCTCCCTCACAGGCTCCTTTGCACAGAACTGCACTCTGAGTGAAATATGCATTTCTCTACTTTTGTAATTTTTGTGTTTAGCCCAACAAGGTACAAATATGTGGTATGAACTGGAGAAAGCCCTGAGAAGACTGATCTGATCTCTCGTAGACGACCCTACTTTGAGCAGGAGGTCGGACTAGTGACCGCCTGAGGGCTCTTGGAACCTGAATATTTCTATGATCCAGGTGCTGCTTATTTTGAAGAATACAAACTCCCTCCTTTTATCTTCCCTCCTCTTTTTCTTTTTCTTTTTCTTTTTCTTTTCCTTTTCCTTTTCCTTTTCCTTTTCCTTTTCCTTTTCCTTTCCTTTTCCTTTTCCTTTTCCTTTTCCTTTTCCTTTTCCTTTTCCTTTTCCTTTTTTCCTAACTGTTATGGTTCAAAAGCCATTTTGAATCATATTCCTACTTCAACTCAGCATATTTGAACATGTGGATAACATTCCTGAACAATTTTCTCTAATGAAATAACCTTAAAATGGAACGTTTCTTCAAGTGTTTCTTTGTATTTAATATTGCCTACAAAGGCTTCATCTAAATTGACATTTCTGCCTCTGAGTTATGCTTACAAGATGTACGGAAAAGGTCTATGATCACTTAATGTGCAATAGATATTACAGCTAAGAATAGTTCAAGGAAGTTTTACTTTGGAGAAAGATTTATTTGAGGGAAAAAGTACTTAGCTATTCACATGAGCTAGGTCATAGAAGTATAAAATTTATTTTCAACATTGTATCAAATTCAAGGTTAAAAGCTCATTCAACTCTTTTATATTAAAAGTAATATTTATAGTAGTGGTTACATTGGGTTGTGCTGCTTGAGGTATTTTAATATTAACAATGTAAATGGTACAACAATGGTACCGCTGAGAAATATGTAATATATGTGTGTGCTGCTAATACTATTCTTATTACCATTATCTACTTTATCTCATTTCCATTAAAGTGATGGATATTAAGCAACATGAAATAGAAACGGCCATTTTGTCTATTTTCTGCTTTGCTAGATGGCAGTATGTAAGTGATGAAAACTCTTATTTTATCAAGCACATTTTATATTCCAAAACCGGACTGTAATGAGTGAATAGCAGAAATAATACTAACAATGAGTTTGGTCATTAGTATATAGAGACATTTATGTGGTGTGCTAAGCATATTCAGTGCCTTGCTTGAGAAACATGGCAAGTCTTGTAGGCATTCATAATTTAAATAGTTTTTTGCTATTTGTGGCCATTTAACAAATATATAGGAAATTATGGTTTATGTAATCTAGAAATGAAAGTTGTTTAGCTTTTGTAAAAAAAAAACCAAAAAACAGATTAAATAGTTCAAGGCTTCTTTCAGTTTCAGATTTGTCTTTTCATCTTCTTTTTAAAGAATCATAGAATTGCCTGACATGACACTGAAGAAATTTCCCTGTCCCTTTTTCTCATTTAATATCAGGATAAAATAAAGTTCCTCTCCAAAAGGTGTCCTTTTAGCCTGCTAAGGTCCTTTCAAGATTGGTATTACTCATGCTGTACTTGACTAATGTGTTAAATATCCATCCATTTTTTTCTTGTTAAGAGTAAACAAAAAAATCTTCTCTCGTATGATATGTTGTCTGTATCTCTTCAATGTGCCTGCAGTTTCCCTTTATACATTCTCCAAGAAGTTTGCAGTTACCATAAAATATGATGCCCTAAATGGACTTAGTGCTTTATTTCAGTATCTCTTCCCCAGATACTGTCACCTTCCCTTTGTCATTGTCTGTCTGTCTTGTTGACTCTTTTAATTCCGGAAAATATTTGAATGGACTTCTCCAGTCATGGAAATGGCAGATATTTCCCTACAGTGCTCCCTTTGAACATGCGATCCATGGGTGTACAGATGTAGGGCTCTCTTAAAAGCAAGGAAACAATGATTCTTTTAAAATTTATAAGTATTTTTTTCCAGTAGCCACTAAAAAAGAATTCTGCAATTTATGTACTTACCATGTTGCACAGAAAACTTCTAGGAAAAAAGCAATTATGAAACGAATATGAGCCATTAGTATGCAAAGCTGTAACTCAATACAGTAAAAAGAATTTATGGGCTTGTGATTACATTCAATATAGTTAATTGATTCACACTTCTTTATTACTTGCAAGCCGTGAATAAAATTTGAGAAAGATGTGCATGCACACACACACACATTTGTTTTATTAATCAGTAACTTTATTTTGTATTGCAATTAAACCCTAAAATAAACAGACTCAGGAATGAAAAAATATATCTGGGTCCTCAGCTTTCTATTGCTATCACCATCATAGCAAAAACTTCGGATGGCCAAGAGCCCTAAGACCACCACACATACTTTGTGAAGCTGAGACACACAACTCTCTTTTCACTTTCGCTTACCAGCAAAATTCTTAAAACCTTTTTTTTGAGTCACTTGGTTTTGGTGGTAGACGATGCAAAGGAATGAGAGCAGTTACAAGCCCAGGATGCCTAACATTGCTTAATATAAAGCCTTAGGAAATAAGTAATTGAAAATTGTAATTGACTTCACATAATTATATCCCTAATTTACAGAACATTTGTATGTTAATCCCCAGCCAAAATTTGAAATCCACTCTGCCGGGTTGCTTGTTTGTTGTAAAGACAGAATATTAAAAAACTTGGTGTTATTCCCTTGCCTGATTGTGTACTACAGAGATGAAATTGTACAAATATAATGTGCTGGGGCAATTCAGCCCTGAGCACAGCAGCCACCCTGCTATTTAAATGCTGGATAGCTGCCAAACAAACGAAAATAATCCATTTCCTATCACATTATTTTGAATACTTTGACAAAATATGGAAAAGCAACAAGACATTAATTATATGACTCTGCCAAACTCTGCACCTTTTAGCAAAGTGTTTTAACTCTCCTTTGCAAGAATTTCCTTGGTATTGAAATGGTGCCAAAATCTATATGTACCTTGTAGGTGCAGGTCAGTGCCATCAATCTGGAAACTGCTTCAGGATCAGCAGTGACACAAAAAAAATCAAAATATTTTACTTAGTTATTAGTCCCACTGTGTTGCACTCCTGTCACATACCAAACTTTGGTAAAGACTTACGTGGACAAATGCACTGAAGGCTGAACTGAGGGATATGGACAGAAAATAATTTGCCTAGATTAATTCTTCCTCAGCTTCTTCCTCCCCTCTGTTCCCATTCAGCTCTTCTGGAAACTCATTTGAAACATAAGTCCTTACAGTATTTGAATTATGCCTCCTTTGTTATTAGTCTTGAATGCTTAGAATTCTGAAGTGCAAGATTTAGTTATTGGTCAAATGTGAAGAATTTCCTTACACAGTGTTTTAGCAAAATCTGGGGTAAAATTGGGAGCGTCTGGTTCTTAGGAAATATAATTCTACACCTCTCTGATTAGTGATAAGATTATTCTGGGAAAGCCATCAAATTCCATGAAGTGTTTTAAATACTACTTCACAAAGTCATTATGCAGGCTTACGGCCAGGTTTTCTTTAAGAGTTCCTGCGGTGAGATAGGTGGTACTAGTGTGTTCCTAAATCGAGTCTAATTTAGTGAGAGGAGAGGCTTTCACCTATTAAATACTCCCCTACAAGGATCTGAAAGGGTTGTTAGGAACTCTTAAATGGTGTTTATACAAGACAGTTTCCAGGAGGACGGATTGCAGAGCACATTCCCAGTGTCCAAATTTATTTGCTTCCCTTTCCTCTTGCTTGACTGCTCTCCTCTGCCAGACTGTCTGCCAGGTAGAATAAACGAGGCCAGTGTCGCATTTTGAGTTTCAGAAAATATAACTGTTTTGTTTGTTTTTATGGTTGTTGTCCTTTCTGCTTGGCTACTTCAGTCCAATGGGACTTGAGGCATACAAGGATAGGAAAGATGTGTGTCTCAGCTGGCCTTAAATCTTACTTTTGTTGCATCATTTCAAGCGCTCTCTGCCATCCTGCCAGTATCAACTGGCTTCAGGATGTCTAAGACTTTGGGTCACGGTCTCCTTAGGGTTACAGTCAGGTCTGAGGGCAGGGGAAGGCCTTACTCCACCCGATTTTGGTGTCAGTTCAGCTCTTTAACGCAGGAGATTAACAACAGCCTGTACTCTTTGAATGTGTTATAGGAAACCTCAGCAGCTGAGGGATGGGAGATGTTTGTGCTGAGCTGGAAAGGATTGCAATTTCTAAGACCGGCCTTGACCTACACTACATGTAACCACATAGGAACCTCTTTTTCCTTTTTTTCATGTTGGTCTTGCAGGGTTTAAGTAGAGAGGGTGAAACACAGCTTTGCTCTTGGGGGTCAACCTCCTTTCTCCCCAGTTTGAGTAGTGCTTGAAAATATCTTGCTCAGGGACTGAAGTCGTGGGTGAAAAAATGGGTTTATTATTAAAGCATCTGTTGAAGAACTGCTAGAAAGGCTGATGGATTTGAGCTCATTTTTTTGTGCGTCTACTTGTAAGTTGTTAGGCTAAAAGAGCTCTTGAGCTCTTCCATCTCCTCGTTCCTGGGTATGGTGTATTTTCAAAATGTGCTTTCTGAACACATGCTGAGGGACTCTCAAATACAAACATTTTTTTCACCGGAAGGGGAAAACTAAGAAAACTACATTAAAATGTCAAGAAAAACAAAAAACAGTTTAGAGAAAATGAGTGGAAAAAATCCAAGGGTGTGTCAGAAACTGCAAAATAAAGTTATCTCCTCCTTGGGTGAAACTCAGAGAGTGTTATGTTGCTGATTTCAGCAGGTTATACCTATTGTGATATAGAAAGCTATGCAAAGAGTTATAACACTGCAAAATAATTGTGAAGCCCATCTAGAATCCTGCTAATAATTGTAGAGTTCTGGATATTTGTATCAATATATTTCAGCAAATTCAGAGAACAATGGAAAAAAATTGTAGGACTTGAACAAAATATTGTGAGAAGTGATTAAGAGGATGGAAAGTATACTGTGCTTTTAAGTAAGAATGAAAAGATGAGAAGGGTAGAATTTGTTTGGTTTTAAACATATCTGAAGGATACAGATACAGGCACAATAATGGGCTTTTTCTTGTAGTCTCTCTTGCATTACACAGCAAAAGGGGAGGCAAAACACTCTAGCTTTGTGTAAAGACTTCAGGAATTTTTTTTCATAGATACTACTTCAACCTTTTCCATTCAAAGATCCTGACCTCTACTTCTAAACAAGACCCTAAAAAAAATCTGCAAAGAAAGGTCTACTTTTGTGTATTTGCACATTATTGAACAATATATCTTAAGATTGACTTTACTACTAAATCTCTATCTACTTTTTTCTTTTTTTTTCTTTTTTCTCTCTTAAGACTGTGGAAAAAAATCAATCTAGAGTGAATTAATTTTCTTTGGATTTCCAAAGGAACAGGCAGACAGCAGTGTTGAGTTTAATTAGCAGTAGTGAAGTTGCACATGTCGGTACATCCCACTGTCTAAAAACTAAGAGTTTAAAGACTTTTGTAGTCTTTCAGGCTGCGAAACTATCTTGATGGTAGTAAATGGATCACTCGTCCTTTAATTAAAAAAAAAAAGGGACACTAAAAAAGTTATTCATGTAGTGTCTTACTGTTGTGTGTGGGAGTCTTTGAGACTGACATGCCTTTGTCTGTTTTCTCTGCTCGCGATTTGCAAAACCTTCTCCAGATTCAGCTCTCTGCAGGGAAGCCTGACAGCTGTGATGAGCACCAGGCTCTGCCTGCTGCCTAGCGCTTCTTCCAACCGGCTCATATTCGTCGGTCATAGAAAAGAAAAGAGTATTTGATGAAGTAGGGGAATCCCATTCAAAAAGCTGAATAAGTACTGTGGTTTCATTTATTCAGATCAGAGAAAGTGTTACTATGCAGTTCCAAAATGGCGGGGGAAAAAAAATAGACACCATGATTGGGTCACTGAAAAGGAAGGGAGAGGGTTAAAAAGGGAACCTTTAAAAATAACCACAACCCCCTTAAGTGTAGGACAGGGTTTTTTTCCTTCTTCTTTCAGTTGGTTAGAACCACTGTTAGATACCTGGGGCCAAGCCTCATAAGAAATTCACTTAAGGTATTAACTGATTCTTTTCTCTGTGCATAGCAGCTCATCCAGCAGCCATTTTTAGTATATTGAGATACGGTTTACTACCAAGGATGTGTTAGAAGGATTATGGTAAGGCATAGGCAAAAATGTATAGAGACAACCAAGTATTTAACCTTAAAACCTTCTGTCACTGTACAATCCTGCTCTAGGACGAGAGAAGGGGGACAGCCAGCTGGTCTCATTCTGGGTCAAGGAATGCATTTCCTGGGTTTTAGAGGGTACTGTAATTACCATTCAGTGTTTTATTTCCCACCTATATCTTTTTCTGAATTCTACATCATGGAAACTTTGTAGAATGGGAGAGGAGGAAGAGATCCAGAGGGGGCAAATTTAGGAAACTGCTAAGGACACTACCTAATCAACTGTGATTGTGATGTTAGCAGAAAAACAAGCCAATGCCTCTGAGTTTCACACCTGGGTGTGCAGAGCATTTACTAAAAGCCTCTTCGGTATTAAGGCATAATTTGAAATGGGAAATAAAATCTGACATTTAAGAAAAAGAAAACTTTGACATAGTTAATAGAAATTATTAGAATTGTAATCTCCCTGAGATGTTAATTAAAATAACACAACAAATGCTGCCTTAGTGCAGAGTTTGACATGCACTGTGGCTTTAAGTTGTTTTTGATAAACATAGTAGACAGTAATATCAATTTAGGAAAAAGATAAGCAAGAATAAAATTAAAGTTTAAATGCAAAGGTTAGAGTAGAACAGATGACTCATGCTTTATCTGTATTGAAGCAATTATGCAGTGAGAACTCAGAACACTGGCTTTGGACTTAAAAAGAGCAAATCACCATAGTGAGATTCATCTTCTAGCTAATTTTATGGGCAATACAAAAGTTTCTACAAACTACTACTTGAAGGATGGATCTGAAAGGTCATTTCTTCTTCAATTCCCTTTTTTTTTGCCATTGAAGGACTTAACAATCATTCATGTTTACCAAATCACTTTACTCTTTCCTGAAATTTCCTATTGAGGCTGTTGATTGCTTTTTCTGTGCATCTCTAAACTTTTCAAATTACATTCATGTCTTTGTATATGATCTGCTAGAAGTGGTTGCCAATACATTTGTAGTGTAAGAGTCTGCAGGCATGGTGATAAACAACACATTCTCCAAGGAGATTTGTTAGATTACTGTGCTTTTTATTGTGCCTGAACTCACCTGTGTGCATCCTGAATGCTTGCTGGGACTGGTGGCTGTGTTTTCAGAAATGTTTGATCATAAAACAGAACAAAGGCATTTTAGTTATGAGGATTATACAGATCTTGATTGACTCAGTTTTACAGTCTGATGCCAATAGATGTCAACCTGCGGTGTGTTAGAAAGTCAGATTAGTGGGAGGCTATAAGGTGGTTTGCAGATGGCTGAAATGCTACACCAAAACATTAGAAGAGATGGTTTGTAGTGTTTATTTTGCCCTCAATTACAATTTCTCATTTTAAATGCATTTCTTTTTTTTCCCCTCAAAATCAAGGTTAAAAAATTATTGGTGTCTAATTTGTTATCTCTCTACATTCAGGGAAACCAAATTATTACATGCCATAATTAAGTGCTTTACAGATCAGATTCTGCTTCCTTTGACAAAAGGAAGAAAAGATGCATTAACTCTGTGGTATGGAATAAATTTTCACCAATCTAGGGAAACAGTTCAGGGGTGCAGGTGGGGAAGATGAGTTGTGGGGAGCTTTAAAGAGACCATGCTCCTTCTCTGTTGTTTCTTTCTGCCTCTTCTCTACATCCAGTTGCAGGTCAGGATGAACTGCAATGAAACTCAGTGATGGCTGGTAAGGACATAAGGACTTAATACTATTTTGGGGAATTGGAATGAGGTTTGGTCTTCAATATCTGAGTACCCGTGTGCTGTAGAAAAAGCTATTATGAAAATACTTGAAGTAGTTACAAAGCAACTACATGCATCCAACCTAATACCTTATGTCATATTTGCTGGTTTGGAAATAATTGACTTCTTTGAACAGTATTAAGCATGTATCTAGTGCTGTCCGTCTTCAGATTCCTAAGAAACATTTGTCAGTCTTTTAATCCACTAACCAGACTGCTTCCTCCCTCTAGCCACTCATGAAATTGTATCAGTTTTCTTGGTAAATTGCCTTTCATGTTGAATTTTCAGTTCGCTCTTCTGTCTTATATAAAGTTTAACAGAACTTGCTCTTCTCAGTGGTATGCTGTGGTGGTGTTAATAAACAGTTTCCATTTTCTTTTAAGAGTCCATTTAGTATGTTGCAGTAGAAATATGTGAGCAGCCTCTCTCTCTGTGAGCATTGGTAATCCATATTCAGTTCTGCTTACAACAAGTGGAGTAAAGCATCAGATAATGGAGTACAGGGGCTAGGAGAAGGGTGTAACAATGTTCTTGCAGAGTGAAGCTGCAGGCATGGATGTGTCAAAGAAATCAGTTGATTTCTTCACTTTTTTTGTGATATTAAATTCCAATTGTTCCTAGTGTTTCTATGGGGGTTTTTTTGACATTGCAGGAGGAGTGGGTGGAATAATTTTGAAACATCGTTTGGCAACCTGAATTTTCAGCATGAATTCATGCTTTTGTACATATATGTATATTTTTATATATGTATTCAGACACATGCACTATATAATATCCTTAACATTTTACCATTTTTCCTGTATTGTTGAATAATTCACACATTATAGTACAAAGAGTGCCCTTGTGATTTAATGCAAGAATAACACTGGTTCCTCTTACATTGCAAAAAGTTTGTTTCACTTTTCTCTCATCAGCACTCCTATCTATATAACCTGGGATTATAGAAATGGACCTTACCAAAGGGTTCTTTCTTAAGTGGGAGTAGGTCAATTAAGGAGCAGGACTTATGCAGCTAAGCAAAAAACAACTACACCTTTGTATCATACTGTATTTCACTATCTAAATGTTCCAGCTTTGTTCCACACTCGCTCAGACGTTCTTGTTCGGTCTTCTATTCAATGTAGATATATGGTATGTGATGTTTTAGCTTATGCTGAGGTGCCGTAACCAATGGAGTGAAGAACTTTCTGTTAGATAATTTGGCCAGTACCTTAGGCAAAGTCTTTCTTGTCAAGATGGTAGATAAAAGCAAGAAAACAAAGTCTCCTGTGACTCCGAGTCTAATGTGGTCAGCAGAAAAGCTCTGGGTAGAGGTAGCTCTTGATTTATTGTATATCAGTTAATAAACAATGCAATGAGAGAAAGTCTGGAGGAAGTCCTTGGGATAGCACTATTTATTCCTGGAATGGGGAGACATAAGAAAAACCTTCCTCTCTCTCAGCCTCACAAAAGGCTGCTGTCTTAAATATCTTTGTTTAAAAAAGGAAATTAGATTTTTTTTTTTTAAATTTTTAAAAAAAGGACTCCTGTATCTAACATAAGCAAATCTTCAGGGATGGAAGATAAAATGTTAGAGGTGCTGAGATTCTTTTAAAGGAATTTTGTTTTAGCTTTTGGACTTTTAAGGGAAGAAATACGATAATAAACACCTTTAATAAAGTTTAACAAATAACTGTTGTTTTAAAAACAAATAGGTGAAAGTAGAAGTAGGATTTCTTTTTTTTTCTGCACGATATAGTTTTGTCAGCTAATCAGTTAAGAAAATACACTCCAGGCAATAAATAATTCTGTAGAACCTGAAGAATAATAGCCCTCAGAGAGCAAGCGTTTTCAAGACTACAGTGTGAAGTAATGCTAGAGCCTCAGTACAGTTAGACGCCTATAATTACTTGAGAGTGCTTTGTAGTATACGAAATAACCTTTGACTTCCAAGGGAAAAAGATAAATACATGGAAGAAGAAATAAAAAAAAAAAAAGCCTGAAGTCTGTTGTAGTATCAGGAGATTTTGGTAGGTGATGGTTAACAGCATGTTTAACCATGATGATTAGTTACATTTCACTAGAGTCACCCATTGCTAGAATCAGTATGAAAATCTTTAGGCTTTTTAGATCTTCTGCTCCACATTCCCTATAACTCTGCCTAAACAGTCAATGTATCCATTAAAAAAAATGAAACTGTTAAATGATACAACCTCTCACATTCAGTCTTGTTTTCTCTGAAGAGTCACTGATATAATTTTAGACGGAGTTGTGACAGATGGGCTCTAAGGCAGATCTGGCTGTGTGGAAGTTTAGGTAGTTGCTATAACATCATGAGCCCCGAAATGTTGGTGGGAGGATGATGTTGGAGAAAATACTTGGCATGCAAAAGCTATCACCTGTAATATGCCATGAATAGTCTTTTGGAAGATCTGACAGCAAAATGATAACTTTGGAAAGATACACATTCATTTTATAAAAATACTACACCAAATATGAAAATGTTGTGAAGGGCAGGAAGACTATTCTAAAAATAATCCCTCTGCCAATGTCTTTCTGGGCTCCTGTCTTGACCTAGGAAAAAAGGAAGGATACAGATACACAAAACTTCTCAAAACTAGTCCTGGACTTGAACTGTTGAGTAGATAAGAACCCTCTTCCTTTCCCCTGTTTTAAAGGTCAGTTTTTAAAGGTAGCTGCTCAGGGATGGAGTCCTGCTCCATCCCCTTGTCTTCCTCTCTCAGGAGAGCTCACAAAGAAATCCTGTACGGCGTCTTGAAAGGGAGATAATTTAATGATATTATGTTAAAGGTTTGTCTTCTTAATGGGTAACTTTGTTTCCCATTTTTTGAAATCAAGAATTTAATCTCCTACCATTGTTTTAATCAATTAACATTTTTTGTTGAAAAGACCTGCAATGAGCCTGGCAGATATAAGACATACAGTTTCCATTACAGCAAGGAGTTCAAGCAGACCGGTGCATGTAGATAAATCTATGAATTATGTGAAATATTTGACAAATTTTGGAGATTTAGTAATGCGGGATACTTTTCTCATGTCTGTGGAAGGACAATGTCAATAAGGTTCCCTGTGTAGGGTGTTAAACAGTGTTTTTCAGCAAAAAGCAAGCAGCAGAAAACCACCTTCAAATATGACAGTGTCCACACTTCGTCTCTCTGAAGTTTATTGTTCCTTTAGTAGATCCAACAAAGAAAATAGATGAAGATGCATTTAGATCAATAAGTGCAAATTACAACTATGGTGGCCGGGGCTTGAGCACGGGCTGACTTACTAGGGACAGTAATATCTGGCAGAGGGAAAGAGTGAGCAGCTGGAGAACAGGAACCTCTTAAATCACTACAGCTGTTTGCTTCTGTGCAGCTGAGCCAGAACTTCAGTCAATTCCCCATTAACTTAAACTGTAACAAGATAAATTGAAATAAAGCAAGGTTGTATTCAACTAAATCAAATTGTGAATGGTTAAATTGAAACAGTGTTCTCACGTAGATGAATCCTATGATACATTAGAAAGATAATTTAATGTAGAGTTAACTGCAGGAGGACTTCATTTAGGAGTCCAGATTAAGAAAAACAACAAAAATAATCTCTTTTTGAATGAGATTTTATTATGCTGAATGATGAAAGAGTATGGTTTGGAAAAAAGCTTCATCATAATTTGAACAACTTCAAGGGAAAAAAGAAACACAAGCCTAATCCTTTACTTTCAGTCAGTAATGTCTAAACTGCCAGCATATAGTAAATGCTTGATAACCAGGTAGAATAAGCTATTTTCTTCAGTAAAATCAGTCCAGATTCTGCTTTTCAGACTGGTATGGAAGGGAAGATTTTGTGCCAAAAAGTGGAAGAGCAGCAGTCTTTTCTGATAGACAACTATGCTGTTGAAATTCTGGATGCAGGTAGAATGATCATGACAGTGAGAAGTGCACATCCAGCAGGTTCACAGCTCGACTTACACCTAAAGTTAGCTGGAGTTATCCACTGATTTTTTTTATTTTTTTTTTTCAGTAAGATGTTTAAAAAAAAAAAAAATTATCAAAGTGATGGTGGGGATGGTGCAGTGACTGTTGGGAGATACCAACGCTTCATTTGAGTGCTGTGATCTGCTCTCTCCAGATTCAGATTCTTTTTTTCTCATATTTGTAAATGGGATTTTCTTTATCATGCAATTCATGGCATAGGCGTTTTTTTTCCAACCAGTTTCTTTTACATTTGGCATTTGTAATACCTGTTGAAAATCACGTGACTTTGTTTGTTTCAGGGTTTTTTTTTCAAAATTATAATTCTTTATAGCTCTGTTGCATTTGAGAATTTGCGATGAATGTCCTGGTGAATACTTTTTTTTTTTAAGTAAATTATACTTATGCAGTCAAATTTGAAATATCAGTATTTTTAAAAGGTCCAACTATTGAAATTCCTAAATTTTCTTGCTCTCTTGCTTATCAGCTTCTCCTTCTTCCATCTCACTGCCATTGGAGTATTTTCTGATAATGTATATTTAGTGATATGTCAAACAGCTGCTATGAACTGTTTATCCCTCCTGTAATCCTTTTCAGAGTAAAAATACTTTTGTCTGTAACATAGGCATTGCATTATTAATGTTTAATTTTCATTATTCTTCTCCAGATCTGCTTTCTCATCTTCCTATACCTATAGCTTTATTTTTGTCTCTGTTTATCTATATCTTTATATGTTCTTTAGCCTTCCCTATATTTTTATTGAACATAGATATTGGTGTTATTTTCTGTGGTTGTTTTTTTTCCCCTTTAGTTTCAAGCTGAGCAATAAAAAGCTGCCTCCTGCAGTGAGTAGTTTTACCTTTGTCAAAGGAGTGAAGGACAGGTTTGCTGTTCTCTCTGCAGCATGCAAGGCTGAGAAATCAGTGCTGTTCACTATGCCGCTCTCTTCTAGCTAGAGCTTCCAGTAGGGCGATGGCTTCTTGCTCAGCAGGAAGTGGCTTCTTGCTCAGCAGGAAGGGAGAAAGTTGGTTACAGGTTTTACAAAGGAAAAATAACTTTGAAGTTCTTGAACTAATATCTATCCATGAGTTTTAGGCCGTACAACTCACTGGAAAATTAATTCTATTTAAGTTTAACTAGATAGACTTTTTTGTTACTGCTTTAAGATACTTGTCTTGATTCAATTACAACTGTAGGTGATAGCTGAAAGTCAAACTTTGCTGGATGGTGTGGAAGAGCTGATAACCAACTGAAACACCTCAAACTGTTAGCATGGGCACAGGGGTGAATTGCACATTACTTTGTTTTATTTTGACCTAGAAAAGTATTATTCTGGCAGAGGATCATTGCTTGCACCTGGAAAAAGGCCAGTCCATAGTTACTGTGGAATATTTGCCATTGTTAGATGAGTCTCAGTGGGAAGTTGTAAACATTATTAATCGTAAAGTAAAGCATGTGTGCTAAGGATCATAATCAGATGATGGAAATGACCTGAGGGAGCTGATTTTGTAAACCAGATGTTTCGAATCAAAATGCTATATTATTACTGACTTTCACTGTCACATAAACATTTATTTGAAGGCATATATAAGTAGCATGTTGTGTTGGGCAAGAGAAGATTTCTCTCACGGAGCAAGAATAGCTTAAAAAGCAAAGTTAATATGATTTCCACCCACGTCCCCCCCTCCCCCCTTAATGGAGTACAAAGTATCTAGTTCACATTTGAGAAGATTTGAGGGGACGTAATCGCACCTTCAGGTGAATTTTTATTAAAATTTCCAAACAATCTCTGCAGTCATGGATGAGGTTAGTTTTTGACCCTTTTTGAATCAAGGGAAGATCGGCTTGAGGGAGAGGAGAGACTAATTAAAATGAAGTCTCCAGGCCCGATCATGTCTCTGTGGCAGGCAGCTGCAGAACTTGAAAAATGACTTTCTGATGCCTGGCCGAATTCTGGTTATTTGCTTGGCTGAATGATAAAACCATCTGTGACCTTCAGCAGCGTAGAAGACTACAAATCTTTTGTGGTGGAGAAAAACCCAGAAGCAATAGGAGGACATTGCAATTTCTGAAGTAGAAACTGTCAAATCCTCCTTTATAGTTATGTAGAAGAATTGTCAAAATGTAGTCTGTAGGGAGAAAAAAGGCCATGGAAATGTCTAAGACGGGTTTATGTCTAAAGCATAGTTTTAAATAGTTTTATTTTAATAAGCTTAACATTTTTGGGTGTTAATGTTTTGATTCATGTAGATATATAGCCTTTTACCTGTTGAAAATGTCTGCCAGTATATTAGAAATATGAAAATAGGCAGTGTTGCAAACAAATACAAATAATTGGTCAAATGCAGTTAATGTGGAGCACCAAGCAATTAAAATATATAAATAAAACTAGAAGTGTGAAGTTCTGACTTTTTGGTAGTGGTGACTGGGTTTGCTAGTACTGTGATTCAGTTTTTCTTCTGTTCAGCCTATCTAATGGGCAGATAATGGTTGCCAGGGAAAGTGATATCGAAACCTCTTTCTAACCTTAAAATGGAGTTGTGCCAATTATCGTGTTCATCCCCAGAATGATTCTGATGTAGAGACTTGCAGGACTGTTTTCCCTTGGCAATTGTCTTTGTTATGTGTTTTGGTATAATATAGCTAAACACAATGAGTAGCACAGCTTCATCTGCCTTTTCTTATGAACAAAACTCCCAGTCTCTCACAAATGTGTAGAAACCTTCCTGATGATGTTGGTAATGATGATGAAGAACAAGGCCTCATAAATTTACTCTCTTTGGATACTACTACCATTAGTGGCAGCAGCATTCTTGTTTGCCTGTACATTAAATGCAGGCAGGCCCAGGAAAAGATGTAACATGAGTCAGCATTGCTGTTTTTGCAGCCAAAAAGCTAAAAATGTTCTGGGCTGCATCAGCAAGAGAGCAGCCAGGAGACCAAGGGATGCTTATTGCACTGTACTCGGCACTTGTTAGGCCACACCTGAAATAATACGCAGAAATTATTTCTGCATATGCGTATAATATTATGTATCATTGCATTACATATACATAAAATGATATCTGCAATATTGGTACATAGCATTTAGTACTATATTGTGTTGCTTCATCATTTAGCCCTTCTGTGTATGAGTGTGTCCCCTTACGATTTACTGATTGCCATTGCATAGGTTCAGTGCATGGGAGACTGAGTTACCCTGAAGCTCTGAGATATGGTTATTTACTATTATTGCCTTGGCAGTGGTACAATTAAAAACAGGAGAACAAAGTTTCCAGAGCTTTCCTGGCTGCTCTGCAAAGATGGCTGGGGAAGTGGTGAAGAAGTCAGGACCATCACACCATGGTAATTGTGCAGATTTTCAACTCTAATTGAAATTGCTTTAACCCTATTGGCAGTAGAGCCTTCGGGAAGCAGTGTGAGGCATGAGGAGTTGTGTCCCCCGTTACTGAGCACTGGGAAGGTCAAACACCCAGGCCTGTTGCACTTGCATCTTGAGTTGTCACCTACTTGGTCCTTGTATCAGTGACTTGACTACATCTAGCAAATTAAGGCATCAGTAGGCTCCTTTCCACCTAAAATAGCTTCAATTTAGCCATTTCAATTCAAAATAATCAGTATTGTTTCCTCTAGCCCTTTATCATCAGCAGAATGCATCCTTTCAGATATATGATAGAAAATGTGAACAGAATATAAATGTTGAATTAATTTTAAATCCATTAGTTTTAATATAGAGATGTCTCTATAACAGTTCAAAATATTGCAGAGAAGAAAACAACATACGTTATTGCTGCAGAACAAATATTGGCTCTAGCCAGATTAGCAATATTAAAATGTCTTTGTTATTTTGAGTAGCTGAACTGTATAGAGAAAATTATTTATACCAGATTTTCAGCTCGAAAGGGAAGACAGCTCTAGGCATGGACAATTATGTATATTTGTAAATGAGTGGAAAAGTATATTTTATTTATAAAGGAGTTTATATGCTTATATTAGTATGCAGGTTTTATATGCAGATAGTTCACTTGAACACTTTTTGTTTTTGTTTTTTTTTTTCTAAAGTGGGTTGATACTAAATAGTGAGGGACTTCATATAGGTACCTAATTACCTATATGCAGATGGATTTTTTTTTTTAAGATTTTAAAGCGTTACATACATAGAAAGAGAAAAATGGAATATGTGGGTTTTTGTAGTTTTTTTTAAACTTAATTGCAAAACATAAAGCAATGGAAATTTTTAAGACAGTTTAAGATTTGCTCACAAATAATTGTCTTAAGCTTATTTTTGTACCTCTGATAGGAAAGCAACTGACACACTGATTCCACAGAAGTCCCTTGAGCGGTGGCTCAGTGATCAATAGCTCCTCTAGACAACTAAGAGAGAGGAATAATCCATAGCTAAAATAAAATATTGGCAATAAACTCTTAAAATACACAGACCAAGATCAAGACCCTACATCTCTAGTATGCTTTTATACCCCTCCAATTAAAAATATTATTTTGTAACACACCAGCAGTAAAATTCAACTCCCCATATCATCACATTAATGATACTGGAAAAGTAAAGAAGATTCACACTTCCATTTCTTAAATGTGTTTAGCTTCGGAATTGCAACTATAAACACAGTGCACTTTTGTAGTTTACAAGCCAAAAGCTGTAAGTTAACATCCCAAATCCTGGTTTTCTATTTTTACAGGGCTCTTAGCTAACTGCAGCTGTGTAGAAGCTATGCACCTAATGTAAGATAGTCATCCTTCTGTAGTCAATGGAAAGATACGTGGGGGGGGGTGGGGGGGGGGTGGGAAATAGACTCTTTAAGACATCCCTTGGAACTGTCAAGTGTAGTGATCTTCTATTCATTCTTTTTCTAAAATAATATCACTTAGCATAATATAAAGTTGGATTTTGAAACTCACTATAACTACTCAGATTTAAAAAAAAAAGTCATAAAGTTGTATGGGTGAAGATAATTACATTCATCACAAATAAAGAATTTAATATTACTTATCTGCCTTTATGCCTTTTATCTAGAGATGTCAAAATACATGACAAAGGATAAGAAGTATCACTATGGAATTTTGCAGATAGAGAAACTAAGTACTGTCTGTTATTTTACTCAAAGTCACTGAAGACTACAGCAATATCCCAGGTTATTTTACCATGTCTAATGCCCTGTCCATTGGAACATGCTGCTTCCCATAAGTTTTCAACCCAAATTGGATATCAATTACCACTCATGACTTTGGGTATAACCACGTATAAAATCTATAGCTCTTTTTAAAAAAAGTAATAAACTCTAAATGGCTTTCTCAGTCACAGGGTCATTCAAATTGACTCTTCTCAAAATTACCGTTTCGTGCTTGTTTTCAGGAAAAGAAAGAAGGAATCAGCTTTTAGCATCCTCTCCTCTTGCCAAGAAAACTTGGCTTGTTGCTGATCCTAGGAGAAGGGTTTACTCATATTTTTTTAATAGGTGAAATCAATATTGGTACTTCATCACAACTTAAGGTGCTTTGTGTAATAACTAGATTTTTTTACTCTTTTTATGATTTCTTTTAGTAAATATCTTTTGTATTTATTTTTTAACTCTTTTTCTTACTTCTGTTATTCTGCAACTGAAGGGAAATCATGCATTAAGCAGAACTTCCTAGAAAATACTTTACAAAGGCATTTTGATATTAAAATGAGAAGGCACTTCTAAATCAGAAAGAAAACAAAAGATACATCTGTAGTCATAGTAATGGCTAGTATTTGTTGCATTCTTTGTAGCATGTATTCATTGTTTGATACTTATTGCAGAAATTATCATGCTTTTACCCCATTTTGTCTTTTTTTTTTTCCCCTGAAGTCTTCCAGGTTTTACAACATAAGAACCTTTACTGTGACCACTAAATACTATTAACCCTTCTTACAAAATTTAGTATTAAATCTCAGAAGGTGCCTGTGTATTCATATGTACCGCCTAACCAAGCCTTGCTATGAAGTTGTAGTGTCTTTTATCTCATGGAAAAATCCTTGTCCATGAGGATTTTTCAAGTTCCCCAATCACAACAGTTGTCCAGCACTTCATTAATTGTTAGGAACTGTGATACATCCATGAAACTCAAACTGTAAACAGTCAATAGTTTTAAAAGATCAATAACTACAGTTCAGAGGGAGAAATAAAAGAAAAAAAAAAGTTCTCCACTTGGTAGCAAAAATAACATGGGCTAATGAGGCTCATAGGTTAGATTTCACAACTTGCCTGTCTTAGTTATAGTGAGAACTGGATTGGAGTTGCATCTGAAAAGCATCAACTGAAACTCGAGTAATTTTGTTTCATCTTGCATAATAAACTGCAGAGTGGGATGGCACTCAGTGAAAATTTGCAGCCCGGATCAAACTGCTTGAGGGACTGCAGGAAAAGTTTTCTGTACTGTAGATTTACACAGGTGGTGACATCATGCCAAAAATTAAGATCCTTTAATATGTTAATAAAACAATATTCTCTTCTTGAGTGTCTGCATTTTATAACAAGAGCATATAAACATTTAAAATTTTGGCTTTTATCTTTCAATAGATATTTAAACATAGATATATCTAAATATGTGTGTGCATGTGAAGAAATTTATAGCTCATGTGAATGTATATATACATAAAGTACAAATACATACATAAAAAATAGAAAACCAGAGTGGTTGGCAGCAAACCTGAATATTTACTGCTTAAGGTACTCTTCAGTTTTATCAGAAAGCAGTGTGAATATTGCATCTGTTGTCCCTGGAAAATAACAGAAAATATTGATGATTTATTATGTGGGAGGAAGGAAGTGAAAAAAGATATGGTACTGAAAAAATTGTACACTAGGAGAAAGAATTGACTAAACAATAATTTGTAACATTTAAACTTGCTATGTAAAATCTCCCTCCAATGATTTGGATTTCAAGTGTATAAATCATCCATCTCTTCTCCATGTATGTGCTGTACAGAAATGTACTGATGAGTTTTTGTTGAGTTCTGTTGTATTTTTATTTTTTTTCTTAACTGAAAGGATGCAACTGTTAGGAGGAAGCTATACCAGCTTAAGATAAATCAATGCAAAACTATGACATCCCACTTTTACTTTTTAATACTGTATTTTACACATCATGTTTTTGCCTTTCACCTGAAATAATAATGATGTCTGTCTATTTTCTATTTTAGGTGAGTTTAGTAGTTAAATGGTAATCGTCTCACTTCTCTGTTTTACAGCGTCTACAATTGCATTTAATTTTCTTCTCTTGCAAGCTGCCTCATTAAGTTTAAAGAATATATGCTAAACAGAATAAACCAAAAATCTTTCATAGAACCATAGAATGGTTGGAGTTGGAAGGGACCTTAAAGATCATCTAGTTCCAGCCTCCCACCTTCCACTAGACCAGGTTGCTCAAAGCCCCATCCACCTGGCCTTGAACACTTTGAGAGATGGGGCACCCACAACTTCTCTGGGCAACCTGTTCCAGTGTCTCACCACCCTCACAGTAAAGAATTTCTTCCTGATATCTAATCTAAATCTACCTAATGGTTTAAAACCGTTAGCCCTCGTCATATCACTACACTTCCTGATAAAGAGTCCCTCCCCATCTTTCCTGTAGGCCCCTTTTAGGTACTGGTAGGCCACTATAAGGTCTCTTTGGAGCCTTCTCTTCTCCAGGCTGAACAACGCCAACCCTCTTAGCTTGTCCTCACAGGACTCGCTCCAACAGGTCCTTGTCCTTCTTATGTTGGGGGCTCCACTGCTGGACTCAGTATTCTAGATGAGGTTTCACCAGAGCAGAGTAGAGGGGGAGAATCACCTCCCTCAGCCTGCTGGCCACGCTTCTTTTGATGCAGCCCAGGATGCGGTTGGCCTGGGCTGCAAGTGCACATTGCCTGCTCATGTTGAGCTTCTGATCCACCAACATCCCAAGTCCTTCTCCTCAGGGCTGCTCTCAAGCCATTCTCCTCCCAGCCTGTATTTCTGCTTGGGATTGCCCCAACCCAGGTGCAGGAACCTGCACTTGGCTTTTTTGAACTTCATGAGGCTCGCATGGGCCCACCTCTCAAGCCTGTCCAGGTCACTCTGGATGGCATCCCTTCCCTCCAGCGTGTTGACCACACCACACAGCTTGGTGTTGCCAGCAAACTTGCTGAGGGTGTGCTCAATCCCACTGTTCATGTCTCCAACAAAGATGTTAAACAACACCAGTCCCAGTACTGACCCCTAAGGAATGCCACTTGTCACTGGTTTCCGCTTGGACATCGAGCTGTTGACCACAACTCTTTGAGTGCATCCATTCAGCTGATTCCTTATCCACTGAGTGGCCCATTCGTCAAATCCATGTCTCTCCAATTTAGAGACAAGGATATCGTGTGAGACAGTGTCAAATGCTTTGCCCAAGTCCAGGTAGATGATGTCAGTTGCTCTTCCCTTATTCACCAATGCTGTAATAGTATCCTAGAAGGCCACCAAATTTGTCAGGCACGATTTGCCGTTAGTGAAGCCATGTTGTCTGTCACCAATCACCTCCCTATTTTCCATGTGCCTTAGTATAGTTTCTAGGATTTTCAGTAATCAAATAGTTCTGCTTTTATGATTTCAAACCAGTGCCATCATTTTTAACATGATCATGTTATACAGATAACATTAAGAAACTCAATCATTATAAAGTATAAGCTGGAAAGATGTCAGAAGGCTACTTAATTCTCTCTTCTACACTACACCAAAGTTCAGACACAAAGATCTGGTTGTGAAAACTATATATGATGGGAGATGAAATGGGGAGTAGGGGACAGGGAGGACACCCGAACATTAAACCCAGAAAACTCCTGAAGTGAATGGCTGAATCTAAAGGGTGAGTTTCAGATCCCAGGTTAAATGACAAGAAGTGGCCTCAGCATAACTTGTCTTCCAATTTAACTAAAATATTTAAGCCTTTGATCATGACCACTGATTAGTGACTTATGTTTTGAGATAAATCTGTGTTATATAATGAATAAGGTTGCTTCTGTAGGGTCCTTACTTCATTAACTGTATGAAAGGCTGTGGCTGGAAACAGGAATAGTTAGCAGGAAGACAAAAGAAAAAGATAAGAAACCCTAAGGTTCAGGATCCTCTCTTCAGTGTTGATGCTAAAAAGTTGCTTAAAAAAATTTGTGTGTGGTACTTGTCAAGGTGTGAAGCCTTTTCTTAGTGCTCAGACTGAGCTTCTTTACTCCTGGAAACTGCTTTGAAAATTACAATATATCAATGTGAGTTATCACTGATGTTGATGTATGATCTGAAGGAAACATGACTTCTAGATCTGCCTCTCCTTTGATTTGCAGTGTGGCCAAGCTCTCTGAAAAGAGGATAACCAAGGTGATTGGAAATTTCCCAGTATAACAATTTTTCTATGGGAAATGCTGAGACTGAAAGTCTGTTTAGGCTAAATTCTGATTGTGTCAGCTGTCCAAGCTCCCTGTGCACTTTTTCAGTGCTTGCTCATTGTGAGGGTATTCTAGATAGCTCTGGGAGACTGAAAGTATTTCATAATTGAATGGTAGTTTGAGTTTTCCTAAAAAACTGTGGCATTTCCTCATGATGACAAATGTGATGTTTGTTCAAACGCACTCTCCCCTGCATCTCCAGGGATTTTTATTTTGAAATGGGAATTCCAGTTTCCATACAACTCTTAGAGCATCACTGGGTTGCATGAGACACTGCTCATATTAGAAATATGGTTCTGTTTCTAGTTTGTATAGTTCTGGGGGATTGGTCAACCAATAAGTATTTTGACAAACAAAGTCTAATCAAATAAAGTTAGTAGAAAATTATGGACCTTATGATAAACTTGAAAGGTTTTAGAAGCATGCTTCTGGCAAGCTCTTACAGCAGAGTGCAAATAATGATTTTCTGAAACTTATAATTTGGCCAAGTACAAGCAGATTAGCTTGAGGACATATCCTTGATGGCTGCTAACTCTTAGATAAATTTCAAAGTACCATTGCAAATTGTAAAAGTGTTAAGAGTTATTAAGAAAACAGCTGGGGAAATGAATAGCATGAGGATTGTTAAATGACCTTAATAAAGGGATTGATACCACTTCCTCATATCTTCTGACAATTCTTAAGAAGACCTGGGAAAAAAATTAAAATGATCACCATGCAAAACTGAGGTTGGAATATTAAGTTGTGAGGAGACATATTCCAAAACAAGGAAAACTTGAGATTTTTTCCCAAAAAAGGGAAAAAAGAAACTGAGTAGTCTAGCAAACTGAGTGAACATTATATTGCTTTTAGAAGTGATGTTTGGAGAATCACTTATTTTCCTTCCACTTTCGGACACTTTCACAGTATTTATTTTATTTAACTTTCTCTTTCTCTTTGTTATTGTCTTCTTCTCCTTTCCCCCCTTTTTTGTGCCTTTCCCTCTCTCTTTTCTTCTTCTTAGGTTTAAAACAGCAGCCGAAGAATATCTCCGTGTGCCTCCAAAGATGTACTCTTTTTATAATAATGAGTAGTTGTATACACTCCTTTTCCCTTCAAAGTCTACAAAATATTTCACTTGTGTTATTTTTTCAGTTATTGCCACAACACAGCTATCCTTTAAAAGGTTATAGCGGTTTCAAAAAGATATAACAGCATTTGGAAAGTATGGAAGTATTGAAAAATATGAATTATCATAGGGCATAAGTGCAGATAAGAAAAAATAGTTAAGCAAATTAGAATGTGATGAAAATAGGTATGTTTATTGGAATTATCAGAAGTGCTTTGGAGGCCCATTGCAGTAGATACCACCACATCCTAAAGAAAGAATTCTGCTCTAAAGAACATACACTGTAAGTCAGCAGTGAGTAAAGGGTATTTTATCAGTCTGATTATGAAGACCTGGGCTACAGGAAGGAAGACTTTTTGCTGGTAGTCCCATTAAATAAATTCTTGCTACACAAGCTGTCCCATCAGGTAGAATAACAGTTAACTTGAACAGCACTATCTTTCTTTCAGAAATCTAGTGACATATCCCGAGTCATGCAAGATGTCTGTTCATCATCAGAGTGTCTTAATTGCAACATCATGATTTTTGTCTTTTTTTTCTTGCCACGCTTACCTCGCCATCTTCATTGACCTCAAACTGTTCAGACTTTATTTGATTTTTATGTCATTTGATAGTAGTATGTCTAATAGATCACCACTGTCTCAGTTTGTGCTAAGTCTTTAATTTACTGTTGGAACGGAGAGAAGCAGGCCAGCTGCAATCTTGCATCAACGCCACCACTTCCTGCAACACCCTTGGTTGCTCTTGGAGGCTTTCTGTGTAAGTAGTGACCACTGCTAGGCTACTCCATGCATGCACAAAGTACCACTGTGAACTTTGCTGTAGGCAGTAGTTGAAGGCATGGTAGTGAATATGTTCTTTCCTGTATACCCAAGCATTTAAATAACATAGAAGTGTCATTCTGTGACGATTGAGAAAGTGTAGATGTGCTAGGGACCTTGTATTTAACACTGCTGCAATATGAGAAGTAAGCAAAAAGCTGAGCTCAGGCGAAGTTCCTGAGTGCTACAGCAATCTGGAAAAATCACACAGAAGCGAGATAGTCTTGAAACGGTATTTTCATCTGTGTTATGTCATTTTAAGTCCTGTATTTTTAATAGTTTTGTTTTTGTTTTTTTTTTTTTAAGCTGCTCATTGCCAAGAAGGTTGGGGTACTTTCTCTTTCTCCATAAATACACTTTGCTAATATAAATCATATCACTCTCTGTAGAATAGAAACTGCAGCCATTACTAAGATGGTTACTGTCTTCAGTAAGTGTTGCAGGTCGTGATGAATTTGCTCATAGCAATTAGTTAAGCTGTTTTACTCCCAGCAGAAGAGAAGACAGGTGAGTCTAGCTCACAGAATACAGGATGAATCAGAATAAATTGTCACAATAGGGACAGAGTGCATTTAAACAGAAATGGAATTTGAAAATGAAGACCCATAGGGCATTATTGGCATGTGTTTACAGAGGACACAGGAATGACGATAGGTGGGGAAAACAAGATGATCTCAATACAGTCAAAGCTTAGGGCGTAACAGGGGAAATGTCAGATATTTTCATGGACCATTTCACTCAAATTAAGGTATGTAAGTGAGGTAATGGATAAAATAATGCAAAGATGAGAGACATAGATGTGGTAGAGGAACATTCGGTCCATCTCATGTCTCTCAGTAGGACTAGTTGACTCGGGGAAACACCAGTGATAAGTGAGCTTGTGAAGTCACAGAAGGAGACTGTAAAATAAAATGTAAAGGAAAGACTGATACATTAGTCCGCCAGGAGACTGAGCTTGGAGAAAAGAAGAAAAGAAAAAAAAGAAGGGAAGAAAAAGAAAAGCAGAATAGTGCTAGAAACTTGATGTAAAAGGAGAGGTAAAGTAGAACTTGCCTTCTGTAACCCCGGGGAACCATGTGTTTTTATAGATGCTGTGAAGGCTGTGTTTGGGGGCTTTTTCCTCAAGCGAGAAAAGAAACAAAGTCCATGTAATGTTATTTTTGACACTCTTTCTTCAAGTTTGCCTTTACTGTCCAGAGAGTATCCCTTGATTTTTGAGGATCAGAGTATGTGTGTCATAAAATATAAAATATCCAAGAGGATATTGCAGAAGTTTGAGAACAGATAGAACCCTTTTATTCCTCTTCAGCCTAGCCTACCTCTGCTTCACTTCAGTAACTCACTGTCTATAACACGTTCTACTTTATTGTTGCGTGTTAGTGGATGAAATTCCATGAGTTAATATAATTAAAATCAACAGGTTTTGAACATTTTCTTCTGCAACACAAGACCCTTGTGAAATATTCATCTGTAATTCCTACTACACATCTGCTAAGACATGATACATTTTTATCATATACCATGAGAATGATGTTTAACTCTTCAAATGGAATAACGGACATTCTCAAACAAGTAGCACCTTTTTTCTTATAAAGGATACTTTTAAAAGTAATTTAAAGTACTTTTTTTATAAAAAGTAGTGTTGTAAAAAACAATTTGAGAGCACTTTAGTCAGTGGATATGGGACACTTCTACCATGATATTTAGAAAGCTTTGGGGTAAAGTGAGGAAGGAGTTCTTAACACCAGAACTTTGTTGGTGACATCGGTAGAGACAGTGAAGAAAGAACATGAGTGGAGAGAATTCTAAGAAAAAAGAAAGGTTAAAAAATGACATTCAATTTTTCTGCTATTCCTGATAAAGGATATGTGGGCATAGTTTTAAAACTGAAAAAAAAACCAAACAACCCCACAAACAAAAACAAAACAAAAAAACCAACCCAACACCCCAAAAAAAGAAATCATATTTCTTTCTGTTTAAGTTCCACACTTTTCCAAACTTTTCCAAAAGTTTGGCCGCATTATATAGAGAGCTGGATTTTTCATTCACATTTTCTACCCAGTCTCAAAAAAGCATGAAATGTGGGGTTCTGCCAGCTAAATACAGGTCTATGTGCTCAATACACCATGGCCTGTGAGTGGATGACCTCTAAGGACTTTATTTCTCTGTGCAAATTAACCACATTCTGTGAAATATCCATGTGGATCAACTGTGTTGTCCACTTATCCAAATTATAGCTTGGAAATGCCATTTTTTCGTAGCTGAATTGACTATCTGTTTCTCCTGCGTGACACATCAGTTGTGTCTGTTACAGAAAACATTTTAGTCATACAGCTGCCCAGGAAAGGTTCTTGTGGTTAAGGGACTCATGAGACCAATACTCTGTTGATTCTGCCTTAGCCATGCTACATAGTCTTAGGAAAATCATGGAGAGTAGAATTTGTCTCTAAACTCTAACAGTCTCAAATGCAAGGGTCAAATCTAATCTTCTTGTTTATGATCCCTCTGCATCCAGCAGAATTATCTTCAGAAGGGGATTCCTCCTAAACTAGAATAGTGACCCATGATAGTTGGATTATATCTTTTGAAGAAGCCTTCCTTTCTTCCATGTTTCTAAAGACAGCCTATATAACTAGCTTAGGCTGGATGCCTCAATTTTACATGTTTATGGTTAGATGAAATTAAATCAACCCTTAATCTGTCTGTGGATTTGTCATATGCAAATTAATGTTTCTTTTTCATCTTTTTCCCATAGAAGCAATAATTAGATATGACAGAGAGCTGATGGTGTTGCAACATACAAGTACACAGCAATTCAGAAGTCATAAAGAAGAGAAACAGGATAGGTGATTAGTGGCGCAGAAGGCAAAAACTGATATACATAATCGTATTTTACATTTTACTCCTCAGAAATCATAATGACCAAAAATACTCATTCAACCCCCATCACTTCCTAAAGGAAAATAGGACTACCCAGTATTGTTTGTTGGGTGTTTCTTTTTTTCAAGGAAATGGAAAGATTTTTCGGATTGGCATTTGTGGTTTACAGCTCCTCCTCCACCCTTCTCATTGTTAGTCTTCTGTCTAGCAACTCCCATCTGCCTCATGTAACGTTACTGTAGACGTTGCTAGTACAGAAGGTCAGTTTGAAAGACTCTGTTTTGAATTAAGTTATTTATTATGACACTTTATGCCTATTAATTAGATGAGTCATATAGTTGATTCACAGTCATGAAAGAGTTGCTTAAAGACCACAAGCTAGATTTCTAAATGGAAAGCAGTCTTCCATAATGGTAAATGCTAGGATTTATATTTAAACAAACAAACAGACAAAACAATTGAAAAAGAACAGCCTTTAGAAATGTATAATGAAAATGGAAATATAAGGAAAGAAAAAATATGAATACATGCAGGCTTTCCTGTATCAAATTCCATAGATGCCATGGTGATGCACCTGCTATGTAGTATGTGTACGCAGGTATCAGTCTTAGATTAGCTTTAAACATAATTCACAATACCTACAAGATTTACTTTCAAGCTTCAAGCAATTACATTTTTTTAAATTAATACAACAACTTTAATGCAATTATTATAAAAAGTAGAGAAATATAGTCACCAGGATTAATGAATCACATGATATTGTGCAGGTATGCTGAATTTGCATTTACTTAGAACATGTCATCAGATATTGTAATATTAGTAGGAGAATTAAAGAATCAGGATTATATTCTGTAAATGTATGTTTTGGTGGGGGGAAAAAAAAGACAAGGGAGCAAAAAGTATTAATAACTGAATATTGTACTGGAAAAAAATGTGAGTTCTTTTGCTTTTGACGATTTGCAATTGCATCTACCCAGAGGGAAGAGGTTTTTTAAAGAAAGTAAATCTAGACTGTAAGTTGATTGATCCTTGTGAATAGAACCTAAACCCTTCTTGGAGGGGTGACACAGGTGGATTTATTATTACTTTTTAAGGGAGTGTGGGTTGTAATTGAGGAAGGGATAAGCCTAACTTGATGTTTATGTACATTTGGAGAACGGGATTTCATTTGTTAAACCTCCAAGCACTTTAACCACCAAAGGTAGAGAAAGGAAAAGAATTTTTTTGCTACAGACCTTGGTTCATCCTTCTTGGGAAATATTATCACACTGTGAAATATAGTTGGCATTATTTTTTGTGACTTATGAGAACTAAGTGTTTCAGAATTAGCATGCATGTTGTATGAGAGGTGGCAAATTCAAAGCCGGCATTGTGAATGGACAGAACAGAAAGGCATTCTGAGCTAGGTGGAATAAGATGTTTTATTTAACGTTAACTTGGATGATCAACCAGGTCTGTCTTCTTACATCTGCTCAGCATCAACAGGTCTTGCTAATTCAAAAAGCATGGTTGTAAGGATCATTGTGTGAGAGCTGCAATTCGTGAAAGCTTCTGTTTTGTCCTTGACCTTTACATTTCAGCACTTCCACAGTGTGCTGGGGTCTGTTGTTAAATGCCAGCTTGGAGTTATGAAGGCATGAAAGATTATCAATTATAAAAAGAATTGCCTTTCAAATGAGGATCAATACAAATCCTCATATTGAGACAAACAGAGCTACACACCAAAGCATTCAAACGTGGGAACACAGGGAAGTATTTGTATTCTGACTGCAAGAGCAATGGCAGGGTGAAGGCGGCCACTTTCTACTGTGTGTAAGTCTGCCTGAAGAACACCACAGCCTGTTGGGAGACACATAGCTCATACAAAGGCAAAGGTTCAACAGAATAATTTTTGTTTTGAGCTGTGCAAACAGGAAAGGGATATTGGGATATGATGATGACGTAAGCCATCTTTTGAGGATTTTATGCAACTGTACCCATGAAGTTCAAATATCAAGGGTTAGTGAATGTGTAGTAGTGTGCCTGACCTCAAAGCAGATGCTGGTTCGTATAGTCTTCCAAAAAGCCACAGCCACCAAGAGCTTTGTGAGCCACAGCAAGAGCAGTAGGAGTAATTTCACTGTACTTGCGCCTTTCACAGTGTGTAAGCCTACTTCTGAGTTGGCTATAACACTCCAGTAGTTAAAGAGAAAACCAGGAAATTTTAGCGGATGGTTCAGCTGATGTGTGTTATACATCTATCTGAAGATGAGTGTATAGTGCCCTAAAAGTGTCCTGGCCCTATTATATATAAGTATAGGAACTTTATATATCTATCAGAGTGGAGATCTATATTGTAAATATATTTCTATGCATGGATTAATTTTTTTTTTGGCTAATAATTGCTACATTCCTTCACTGTTTTATTTTCTTAGAGTTCTTCAAGCTGACGTTTACTGTGAGAAAAATTATCACATTAACAGACATACAATGCTGGTGTGAATTTATTTGTGGAAAAAAAGAGAGCTCAAGTGATGGTAGACTGCACACCTCCTAAAATTTTTAATATACCATCTGTGCTCCAGGTCATGTTATGTAAAAGTCTTCACAGTTGAAAATCATATTTTCCACTCCAAATGGAGCTACATGCAGCCCTAATCCAGTTTACACTGGACAGCAAGGTGCTTGAAGATTTTTGGGGTGTAGAAAATACTCCCTAACTACTGTGAAGTAACATAATTAATAATAAATATTACATCAAAGTGATAAGGGTTTAGGAAATCTGGAAGAGAGCATGAAGAAGGCATGAGATATTTTCACAAAGATGCTGACTCTCTTATCTGCTGAAAATCTGCATTTTAAAATGTTAAAACAAGATTTTAATCTGTTCAGAAGTATTTATGTCAGCTGGCTTTCAGGTCTGTTTGGGTTTTATTTTTTTTTGATCTTGCGGCTTTGCATTGTGCCACTCAGGATCCTCCCTCTCGCCCAAGTATCTGTAAAGAAACTGGGACTGCAAATATGTGGCAGAGTGTAGGAGCCCTTACTATTTGCATACATTCAATATATTGTCTAGTGTTAATTTTTAAATAAAAAAAAAAAGCAGCAAAGATGTTTTCAGAGAAGTCTTACATATTCTGGAATATATATGTGTGTGTGTGTGTGTGTATATATATATATATGTATCTATCTCTCTATATATTTTCCAGAATATATACACACACACACACACACACACAGAGATATATATATAGATATATATGGAAATACAATGAAAGCATGATTTTTGTTTGTGAATCTTGTAATTAAACTTGTCAGCATAACCTTTTAATAGAAAAACCTGGCGTATTAGCTGCTGTTTAGAATTGGTAGGCTAAGTAATATTTTAAAATTATTTTCACAAAGCTTTTCTAATACTTTACGATGCTTACAAGAAAATTATATGATCCAGGATAGATTATCCGTAAGTCATGAGTATGTGAAATTTCATTTGTTTTAACTATTTCATCGTTGTCTATTCTTCAAAATCATTCCATATTGGAAAAGTCTGAGAAAAATTAGAAGACAGTATCAAAGGCAGGAAAAGTTACAACAACTTAAGAAATTACCTGATTTTTCTATTCTGACCTGCAAATTACTGCTTGTTATAAAATATGGCAATAGAAAAAAAAACATACGAGGGCACTTTTAATTATCTTTAAAACCTTCAGAAATAAAGGTTTCTGTTAGATGGCTGCCTGGTTTTTTGGTTTGTTTTTTTTTTTTTAAGCACTTTGGAAAATTGCATCTGAGATGAGATAAATTCAGCTGCACATTTAAATTAAGATTATCTTTAGGCTAGTAATCTCATTTACTGCTCAGCAATTTTAATTCAAGTAAAGAAAGTACAATTAGTGTCATCGTCCTGCTGGTATTTCTCATTGCTTTGTGGCTGTATTTACTGTTGTTAAGACAAGACAACTCATATAAAGTATAAGTCAAGATAATACATTATTAAAGGGAGAGTATGTCAGCAAGTATTGCTGATGCAGCCTGATGAGTTGGACTTCCCTTCAGACATTGATTCTGTGTTAGCTTTAAGAAGAAGGTCAGGTCTCATTAAAACATTTGACAAACATAATAAATTTACATTTTAACATGTAGATACATATATTTCAAATGACATTCTGAAAAGTGTTTGGCTTTTTTCCCCCCTTCTTTTAATTGCTGGCTTAAAATTATAGCAGTTTTAAATATTTATATTATGGGTAATAAAATTGTAAGAACCGTATTCTGTATGATAAATTTTATTCCCCCTAAAAAGAAGGGATTTTGCTGGTTTTAGGAAGGTATTTTTTTGGAGTTGCATTATGCTGCAGCTTGCATGAGTATAAAAATGTCAGCCATTTCACATCTACAAAATGGACAGTAGTTCTGAACATATTTTGCCTTCCCAACTAGCATAGGTTTGAGGGATTTTTATTAGTAGTATTCTTTATTTTGTACATCTACACTAGCAGGTCCCAGAGGAAACCAGGTTTCCATGGGTGGGTGATTTTCTTCAAGCCTGCAGCATTAATTACATTTCTGAATTTGGAATCCTGGCCATCTAATTTTATCTTTTTTTTTTTTAATAAAAATGTTATTTGTATTAGTGATTCTGTATGTGATCTGGCAAGATATGGTACTTCAACTTGTTTTCAGTAGCAGTGTATTCCCTGAGCCCCACTAGTAATGTTTCCTTTGCAAAGAACTGTTAAGTTGCTGCGAGAAGCCCATTCCAGGAAGAGTAAAGGAGGACTCATTTGTCCTGGGGATGCTTCCCTGAATATATTGCTGTTATATTCAATAATTTCACAACAGTAAAGATGAGCTCTCCCCACTGTACAATCTGCTAAGTCAGATAGAGTGCAAGCATGAGGGTGTTTTTAACGAGGAAAAGAAGAGACATCAGGGAATGAATCAAAAGCACAGGAAGGAAACTGTACACAAAAGCAGGAGACATTAGGTTATATTCGAATTGCATGTTCAATGAGTAGTTTGTCATCAAACTTATAAATGTACGTGTAATTTAAAAATGCGCAGAGACATGGGGCATGACTGTATGTATCATTGTGTGGTAGACAATATAAACTGTGCCAAAAGTATGCTGTGCCAGAAGCATTTTTATTTTCTTACCATTCAGGTTTCTTGCCACCAAGGTGTTTAACGTATACTTGTCTTTAAATTTAAGACTAATGTTATGCATTTGAGTGGACTATTCATATCTACCTTACTACTACCAACTACCTTACTGCTTCAGGAAACAAAAGCATATGGTGCTATTAAGACCTTGAAGTGTACTCAGAACTAAGTGACTCTCTCCCTCTGTCTCTTTGTATATCTATATATTTATGTACGTTTTCAGAATTAAGGAAAATATTATAGAAATACTTTCCTGCTTATATATAGATTTTCTTTTATGCTTATTTGTGAATCAACCTTGCATAAAATGACTTTTACCCTGGCTAATAAATATGCTTTTCAAGAGCCGATCCTTTTCTGATATGCATTTTCTTCTTTTTGAAATATGCAGTATTGGGTTTAATAGAAGGTATTTGGGGAAAAAAGGGGGAATGGTGAAGAGAGCATTCCATACAGCATGGAGAATGCCACTATAGCAGACTCACTCATGCCTCCTTTCTCTCTGAAGTATTGAGTGTGTTTTGGAGCATTCATAAGATAATGCTCCGATAATCCTGTACTGCAATAGCAGTTAAAAATGATGGAAAGTGGCAGAATTTTGCAGATTGAGCAGAAATAAAAGATAAACCAGTTCCCGATTGTTTAGTTAGGGAAGTTCTAGCAAAAATTTTAAATTAGGATCACCTGTCAGTTGTTCTTATTCTAATATAACTCGTTGGTTTACTGCTCATCACCCTGGCTGTAAATGAAGCAACATTAATTTTGGACTTGTTCTTTGCATAACTGAATGGCTTGAGTAATAACCCTTTGACAGCAAAAAGCACCAGCAGAACTTAAGATCACTTAAGGACTGATTCAAAATGTGCCCAATGAGCTTTGAATCAACCAAAGTCATCCCAGAAAGCAGATCCCAAATAAATTGAGGAATTAATTTAAGAATCTCCTGTCACTCAAAAAAAAAAAACCAAACCAACAACAACAACAAAAAAACCCCCAAGAAATTTACCAGATAAAATAGCAATCACTAGAGCCATTCAGAGTTATGAGCAGGATCAAGTTCTGACTAGTCCTACAAAACTGGAGAGAGGAAAAAAACTACTGAGGATATTTTAGTATTTTTTAATTATTATTTTTTTGGTAGTATTTCAGTAATTAATTTTTTTTTATAATATCTGCGGTGATGAAGTATGAGAGGAAAACAAGTTATCAAAAAATATGATGCTTAGTGTGAAGCCAATGAAGTGAGATTTGATTCTCCGTAAAGGAGCCTGAGTTGAAACACTTCAGTTGATGTTAATGGGTTTTGGACCAAACCCAGTATTAAAAGCTCAGTTTTTCAAGTAACTATTAGCGTCATTGGACAGACAAAATTTCATCCCCAAATGGAAAATTCATTAGCTAAGTTGAATCTAAAAAAATTCTGCCATCTCAGCTCAAGTAAACTAGAACATAGGTTGTCTACTCTTAAATCTAACCTAGACTGAAGGAAAAAGAAACACTTCCACAGATAACAGAACTACTGAAGTTGTCTCGTAAGGGTGTGGGGCTTGTTGTTGAGTTCCCTGGTGAACAGTAAAGGTTGAGTTTGCATTACAGCGTTTTTATAAGGGCAAGAACAAATAGGATGTCTCCTCTCTACCTTCTTCAATTATGTATTTTCAGAAATTGTGTATCTTCAGAGCTTCTATTACCCTTCTATCAAAATTTTATAATGAAGACGAGAGGGAGGTTCATGAGTTCTCTTTAGAGAATTTTTCCTGCAGAAAAGAAAGCTCCAGGGAGACTGTATTGTGGCCTCTCAATACTTAAAGGGAGCTTGTAAGAAAGATGGGGACAGATGTTTTAGTAGGGCCTGTAGTGATAAGGCAAGGGGTAATGGTTTTAAACTAAAAGAGGGTAGATTTAGACTAGTTATAAGGAAGAAATTTTTTACAATGAGGGTGGTGAAACACTGGACCAAGTTGCCCTGAGAGGTGTTAGATGCCACATCCCTGGAAACATTCAAGGTCAGATTGGACAGGGCTCTGAGCAACGTGATGTAGTTTAAGATGTCCCTGCTCATTGCAGGGGGTTTGGACTAGGTGATCTTTAAAGATCCATTCCAACCCAAACCATTCTACGATTCTATTATTCTAAGATAACGTTTAAGTTCGCGTACATAAATGAGAGCCTGCAGATGCTTTCACAACAGCACGCGTGAGTGCTGCAGACTACAAACAGCATAGGATTCATATTCAACAAATACAGACCTACTGTGCTAAATTCCGTTAAGTTTAAAAGCCCTGTGTTTAAGGTTTTAATTAGTAAATAAATATCTAGTTGTGATAAACAAGTTGATTAAAAGTATGCAGATTTACTGGAAAAGAGTTTATTTGGTTTTATAGACAGGTTTATCAGCCAGATTGGTATCCCATGATGCTAAATGCTCTATTCTGAAAGAAAATTACATTTCCTGCCCTAAAGCAATAGCTTCATTTATGTGTTTTCCCAAACAGAACATGAGATGCAATTTGACACGGTTGCATTTTTGACTTTTCAATCAAACCCCGGTATTTTTTTCACAGTTATTTATGCAGTAGAATTATTTGAATTAGCGAAAGTTATCATAAGATAGCTAAGACTGTGACTTTAAGTTTCTTGCATTGTGGAAGTGATTGCCTCTGTAGGCAATAGGAAATTATTAGTAGCTACTTGCAAAATACGGTACTTGTGGCAGGCAAGGTGCATATAAAAATGCTAACCTCAATCATAGATCCAGATAGACCCAGCTTTTCTCAGAATATGCTGCTTCTCTAGTTAGTGAAACTGGCAGAGATGGTAGGAAAAAGTTGAATACACACTAAATAAAATCAGTTTATATTTCACTCCTATTTGTAGGGGATTTGCAGAGTTTCAACTGGCTATGTTACCTCCAAGGGATGGGAACAGAGACATTAGCAGGTATTAACACTGGGTCACCCTATGGGTTACCGGTTCACTGTCCGATATTTTATTAGTTTTTCAGGACCAATATAGTCTATTTTTAGCCTATCCCAAGCTATGTTGGTTTGCAGATAGATCAATATTTATAAGTTTGCATATGTCATAGAAAAATCCACTCATTTTTTCCGGTCTGCAATTAAGAAAATAAAAGTTAATAAATGACAGAAAAAATATTAAATTATATTTGACACCACGCCCCACAGTCACCTGAAAAATAACTCTATGTGTTCTTAGAATATGCAAGTTAATATCACTTTATACACTGACTACCAGAGTCTGGTTCATCCAGGTGGTGATCTCCACATGCAATGTAAAACTAAGTAATAATCTAGAGAATATCATGCTGTGGTTCTGCATTGGAATGGAACTGTTTGGTTCAGCTTGAGGGAATTGTTCTTTTCTGGAACTATTTCAATTTTTGATCACTGCTGTCCATGTAGGTTTCCTTTCAAGAGTTTTCCAAGTATGCATGGAATGAAGTGGTCATTTATAGGCAGTTTCCATCTCTCAGAGTATTTGCAAAGACTGTGTAAACAGTTGGATTTTGATTTTGAAACAATGATAAATTATGCTATCGCTGGTACATTGGTCTGTTTTTGACAAACACAGCCTACAGTGAAAAGGATTAATTAAGTAAAAGTGTATTCGTTAATTGTATGTTGTAACTAGAGTGCAGTTAATTTTTTTTTTTCTTTTAAGAGACTGAATCAAACACAAATCAATGCCAAGTGATCACTTGACATATTTTTCAGATTTCAGTTAGCATGACACTTAGAACAACTCTAAGTGTGAGAGTGGAGTTCAGTTCATACCACATGCAGTTAGGAAAACCTGCCATGGTTGTCTCCTATTTTTGTTTTCTGTTATGCAAGATCAAAATGGCAACCACATATATTTGGGGCAAACTCAGGTATTTCACCCTGAAAAAGGAGCAGCCTGCAATTGTGCTATTTCAGAAGTGAGGTAGGGATGAAATTTATCTGTGTTGCTCTTTATATGCATGAGGAAAATTAATCAAAATATTGCTTATAGACCATTCTTAATTTCCACCCAGTGCTGATTCATCTGTGCTGGGCTGTTGCAGATGCACAGCCAGGGCTCTGCCCTTTCTGCACTTCACCTAATCTGTAGACAATTAAAATTAAGCATCTCTGTTTTCCATGTTGTCAGCAAAAGGAGGCAACAGGATAATTTTATCCACGGCCTTAGTTGCCTGTTTTAGGATGGGAGGAAGCAGGCTCCAAATATGCATTTCTTTTTCCTGTCTAGTGTAATTTATAGGCTCAACTTTTGGGTGGCTCACATCAGGTAAGACAAATTTTATGCTCATTCCCTTTCTCTGCCTTCATGCTGGGTGTCCTGGTTTTGGTGTTCTCTTCTGTGGGAATATCCATCCCAAACTGATAGGAGAGCTCCTTATTCCCTCTTACCCTCTTACAGGGGAGCATTACCAATTTAGGCAATAATTTTGCTCTGTCCCTTGACGGTATTTTTGCAGGATGAATGAAATGCCATTTTAAGTAATTCTTACCATTTTCATAAAAAACTAGGATTTTTCTCCTACTGTGATATTTTAAAATTTGCCAAGTAAAGATCTTTTGCCTCACCCTGGGTGTATATTCCACCTCCAACATACTTCACTTGGCAGAGCTTAGAAAGCTTTAGGCTGCTTTTTGAATGGGCTTCAACCAGTATTATGGTTATAGTTACAACTGGTGTTATAGCATTATAGTTATCTGTAGAGCATTCTTAAGAAGTAATATAATATTGCTCATTGAAGGTTAGGTTTTACTATTATCTTTAACATGATCACAATTTTTTCCTATGAAGTGTTAATATACCTGTGATAATGAATTCCACGTTTCATCCTATGCATATGGTGTTATAATTTTATTTAGTGAATTGTATAATGTAGTTATATAAAACATGTCCAGAAACCTTGCTTTACGAGTAATAAAATTAAAAATAGTAAAATCTTTTATTTACATCATGGATATGCAAGTTAAATTAACGTAGCTGTAAGAAATAGTTGTAGCTAATATGTATGCATTAATATTTATAGATAAATGACATTTGCAATGGAAATTTGCTTGCAGATTCTCCATTATGATATAAAACTGACTTCTGTAGAATGCTTAATCAGCCCCACATATTGGCTTCTGCTCTTTTCTTCCCTACAATTTATGTCTCCTTCATTATAAACAAAGCTCTTTATAATAGAGTTTTGTTTAAGTGAAATCTCTCTAACGCTAAGTTACACTTTCTAGAAATCTGTGTGCCAAATATTGCCAATGTTAGATGTGGAAAGAGGCCGGTTTTGCAAGTGATCTTCCTTTAAGCTTCTGTAGAAATTCTTGTTGAATGGCAACAATATCAGGATAATTCTTTTTTTTTATAAATTTATCAGTCACCTCTCTTTTCTGCCCGGAAGTAAGTAAGTAAATAAATAAATACATGAAATTGAGTCATCCATACAATTACTTGATAATTTGCACTCATCTATTTTAAAAGGGGAATAAATTTTACATAACTTGCATTATAATTCTGTCACTAAGTTAAGCACCCCTATATTTTTATGCCTGCCACCTGAGGAATAATTAAAGCATCATGCTAAATTCACTTATGGAAAAACCAAATGGATTTGGCATCTGAGGAAGCATGACTGTCTGAAAAACCTCATAAACCTCCATGTGGGTGGAGAAGCTATTCAAGATTGCTTCCAGTGCTCACACTGACAAAGCTTGGCACAAGTGCCAGGCCTTAAAGAAGGTTTAAAAACACCACAAACTCACTCTATTTAAAAAGCTGGAAACTGCATTTGTGTTATTTCATTATTTTTGTTTTTTTTTATATATAGAATCAGGTGCACTGCCAAAACCCGATTTGTTTTTTTTTTTTTACATTTCTACTGTATTCTCAGCTATCTATTATTCAGGTTTCTTCTCTCAAGGAGTGGGTATAATTTGGCCACTGGAACAATGTGAACAGTCTCCAAGTGATACCATAATACTAGACTCCTCCAAATAACTTAAAGGGATATACTTTGATATAGAATCATAGAATGGTTTGGGTTGGAAGGGCCCTTTAAAGGTCATATAGTCCAACCTCCCCTGCAATGAGCAGGGCATCTTCAAGTAGATCAGCTTGCTCAGAGCTGTGTCCTTGAATGTTTCCAGGCATATGAGGTATCTACCACCTCCCTGGGCAACCTGTTCCAGTGTTTCAACACCCTCATTGTAAAAAATTTCTTCCTTATAACTAGTCTGAATCTACCCTAGTTTAAAACCATTACCCCTTGTCCTGTGGCAACTGGCCCTACTAAAAAGATTGTCCCGTCTTTCCTGTAGGCCCCTGTAAGTACTGAAAGAGTACAATAAGGCCTCTCCAGAGCCTTCTCTTCTCCACCTCTCTCAGCTTTTCTTCATAGGAGAGGTGTCCCATCCCTCTGATCATCTTCGTGGCCCTCCTCTGGATCCACTCAAACAAGTCCATGTCTTTCCTGTGCTGAGGGCTCCAGAGCTGGACATAGGACTCCAGGTGGAGTTGCATATCTCCCATGGAACCCAGTGGCGATTGTAGCACAAAGTCACTTTTTAATTATGACCACTCTTTCTTACATTTACATATCTGGAAGTTTATTTTTGATGTGATAAAGTACGTGAAATTCTGTACCTACCCTAAAACATGTAGGTTGGCTTAGTGTATATGAACAATAAAGTGCTTCATCAGAACTGGGCCTAAAAACGCACACCCTGATGGAAACCTGATTGCTTCTGCTTTCTATAACAATTTACAGCATTTCTTATTTGTGCTGTGCCTTGTTTTCTGTGAATTATAATAGCAGAGCTAATAAAAAACTGCAATAAATACTGATATCAGTGACATCAGATCAGCAAAGGGCATTAATATTCATTGCAAAAAAATTCTGCAAGATTAATTATTGGAGGAAGGATAGGCATTTCAGATGATTTTATTGAGACACTAGAAATTAAAATGCAGTGCAATCATAGAACCATAGAATAGTTTGGGTTGGAAGGGACCTCTAAAGGTCATCTAGTCCAATCCCCCTGCAATAAGCAGGGATGTTTTCAATTACCTCAGGCTGCTCAGAGCCCTGTCCAACTTGACCTTGTATTGAAAGGCTGCAATAATGTCTCTCTGGAGTCCTCTCTTCTCCAGGCTGAACAACCCCAACTCTCTCAGCCTGTCCTCGTAGGAGAGGTGGTACAGCCCTCTGATCATTTTTGTGGCCCTGCGCTGGACTAGCTCCACCAGGTCCACGTCTTTCCTGTGATGAGGGCTGATTAATCCCATTTATTTGATTTTTTTCAGTAATATAATCAGTAATTTTTCAGGAAATTTTTCAGACTTAGATTATTAATAGCTTTGGTCAAGTTAAAAACCAAAACAGCAGTCCTTCTCCAAAACCAGTCCAGATTCTAATGCTTAAATCCTTATTTACAAATCCTGTTCCACTGAAATATTTCTACTTCCATGCCTAGCAATTAAATATGGCATAATTTGGTATGCTGGCATTATTGCTCAAGTTATGAGTTGCTCTCGGAATGCTGTTACCCACCAAGTGTTTCCACAGGGCTTAGTTTGCTGCATTTACCAGCAAAGATACAAATCCTACTGTGGTCTGCAGGTGTGCTTTAGCTCACCAGCTGAAAAATGTTTAACCTGCATCTGAAGAAACTTAATCTTAAGACTAGGAGGTAGTAGTAGACTTAGGGTAAGCTGAAAACTTATTCTATTTGAATTTGAGAAAAGGGAAAAAGTAGGTGGCTGGGGACAGGCATATGCCTTGGGTTTCCTTCAGGCTGCTATCAGGAGCCTCCCAACATTTCTCTGTCCATAAGCCCATGTTCTGGAGGGGTTCCATTGTCGAGGGGATTCCCTTGAGCTATTGCAGTTTCTGTGTATTTTATTCTCGAAGGAGGGAGCATTCTGTCTAGGAGACAGGGAAATGAAGTGAATCTCATTTAGAGAAGCTGTGCTGGTGCCTGATTTCTGTATTGTTAAAGCACAAAATTAAATTCATGGTAGCTATGCAGTTTTATATAATTACCACCATTTTTCACTGAGGAAGGGGGGAAAAAAAAAGTGCTGTTTACTTTAAGGAACATACAGTGACACTGCAGGAGTATGTAGCCACAGTTCAGATCCTCTAGAAGTACAAATATTGATGAGTTCACACCCTCTTGCCCTTAATCTTTTATTCCTGCAGTCTTTCATCTCTCAGACAGCATTCCACTCTGAAATTCATGATGTCCAGTAGTGGATCGCAAACCAACTACCGCATCCCAATTCCAGCAGCTGCATCTGACATGCTGTAAGAAAAGACGATGCTCAAATTCAAGATTCATGGTCCCACCTGACCTGACATTTGTGGGAGAATGAGATTTCACCACTGTTTCTTCTCTATGAAAAAGTTCCCATGTTTTCTATCATAACATCTCTACAGTTTTAATCAAGTATTGTAAACATGCTCACCAGTTCTTCCCTGACATGTTTAGAAAGTGCAAAATACGAATTCACTAATAAACCTTAGAGGAATATACCCAATTTTGGATTAGTTTTTTTTTAACCTGGTGATAGTTTGCATTTGTAGGTAAAGGTTTACACCTTAAAGCACAACTAGTTTGATCAAAAATGTTTTTCTTCCCTTCAGTAAGAAACTTCCTCAAAGAATTTCAGTACCATTGATTTGGATGCCTCTTAGCCTGAGTTAAGGAGTGGCATCTGAAAAACTGATTTATTCCCTAAAGAAAAGAGCATGTGTTCCCAAGTATATTCTATTGAGAAGCTGAGACCTCCATTGGTAAATTATTTCTCAAATCACTGCAAGAAATAAACAGTCTTGCAAATTTTATAAAGCAGGGATCAGCAGCAGTATAAAGCTATTTAAATGTTTAGAGCTAGAGAAAGGGGATACAGAAGTTAAATAAGGAAGAGGAGAGGACATGAAATTGTTATTTAACTAGCAGTTTCTGAAGGGAAATATGTTTAGGGAGTGCATTTTGTCTTGTATGTATTGAAGAGAAGACAACATTATGAGAAGAATTTTACACCTACTGGGACTTTATGTTTTTACAGTCAGGAATAGAAGAGCAGAACTGATACTCTGCGTGTAGGAAGCACATCCATTTCAAACTTTCCCTGGATTTAGCAGTGTAACCTATTCTTTCCCCTTTAACATTTTAAAACTTCATTTTTGATGGAATTCTTTTGCAGTGCCAATATAAAAATACACTAAGCTGTAATACAAACCTTGGGCTTGATCCAGGTATGATGATGTCAGTAGGAGTCTTCCTACTGACTTTGGATGAGACTTACGATCGTTCTCCCAGCAATTATTTATGCCTTCTGGAAAAGAACCATTTTTAACATGAAAGTCTAACCCATCTACAGGCTTGTTGTGGAGTTCTCAAGGGGTTTTTTTTAAGCCTTTCTAAGATAAGATACAACACTACAGAAACCATTGAATCTCAGTGTACTATTTATTTTTTTTTAAGCTGACAGAAAGGAAATCATTTTCTATTATATCCATTTTTAGACATTTGAATAAATGGTCTGATTGTTAAAGATACTAAGCATACACACTTCAGAAGAGCATTTAGTGTTAGTAAATGACGCAGGATGTTTTTCCCCCTAAATGGAGCACAGAAAAGAGAAGCAAATGTTCTGAAAATTAGTCACCGTAACCTATTCTGCCTGGAGACAAAGCTATACCTGCTCTTCTCCTTTATGTCATCCTTTTTGGCTTCCAGAGTCATGTCATTTTTTGATAACAGCTTTCTGCCTGAGGGTTTTTGTTGGGTTTTGATCTTTATGAGAGCAAGTGCAGGGGCTTTACTTCTCCAGGGATAGTGAAACTTGTAGGAGAACTCAGCATCAGAGAGGAGCCAACAGCAGTGGCTGTGGGTGCATAATTTGGAGCCTCGTCAAACAGAGCAGGAGGAACTGTAACAGCCAGGAAGGGTTCTCTAAGTTAAGGGACATGAGGCAGGAACGTGGGAAGAGCTCAGGGTTGTATGAAAAGGTTTGGGATGGATGGGCTCCATCGCAAGTTGGGAGGTTTGGGTGGGAAGAAATGTTATGAATGACATAGGATTTGGGAACAGCATGGAGTGATGGGTTCTTTGTGGAAAGCAATTTGAGACGTTGGGACACATGGAGGACTCAGAGTAAGGAATGCGGGAGTGAAGTTAGGGTGTTTGCCACAAATGAAGAATGTGGTTATATCTGCAGAGGTAGAGCGACCAAAGATCTCTAGACTTTATCTGTTTCTGAGAGTAGCTGTTAACAGCCGTTAAAGTAAACAGCAAGGCAGGACAAGTGCTGAATGATCCTTCTCTTTTGAATTCAAGGAATTTTTGAGATAAAAGTTGCACCTGGGACATCTTGTGTAACAATTCTGGAATTTGTTTTACTGCTTTTTGAGTCCTTTTAAATATGGCTCCAAGATATATATGACAAATGTTTGTATGTGAGAAAGTATTTTCCTCGGTCTAATCATTCAGTGCAGTTGTCCCCAAGGTCTTGCATAATGAGAACAATGAATAATTACCTTCTATTCACCTTTTCCATTAAGTTTACAAATGCATAGGTCTGCCTGTTTTTTCTCATTTCTCCACAAAGCTCACTTTGAATTAAAGAATTTTTATACCTTTATTACTCTTGTCTGTATTTTCTATTCTTTGGTTCACCTGTGTCATTGCAGGCACAGACGCACCCCACATCTGTATGGTTTCATGGTGATGGTCTCTGTGTTCTCTAACCCTTTCAAAATAGTTCCTTCTCTTTGTGTTCTTGGTCATCCACGAACATTATATCTGTGCTTGAACAACCCCAACTGACACAAGACTTACTTCCTGACTGAACTGCTGAAGTAGGAAATATTGTTGTAAATATACTGTTGGGGTGCTGCAAGCACTTCAATATTGAATTCCAGATGGCTGGTTTTGTTTGTGAGTTCCTTGCAACCTTGCACACTCAATTAGTCTTGACTAAGCTGAATATTTTGGTATCATAAGCAGATTTCACTACCTCACCAGCTCTAGATCAATTATGGACATAAAGACAAGTCAAGACCCACAGCAGATCCCTCTGGGATTCTCCTAATAACTTCTCCACATTGGGGAAAATTGATCGTCTTTGATCTTTTAACAGAATACAAATCAATGAGGGAATTTTCCCTTGTACTGAATAGTTTCTTGTAGACCTTCTGTTAAGGAATCAATCACAAAATCCTACTGATGTGGTGGTACTGTTCAACTGCCTTAAAAAGCTTAATTATACCTTGTTCATTGACCCTTGCCTGGTGATGTGTTTGTATGCAGTAGATGGATCTTAAGATCTCTAACTTCATAAATATGGAGGAACAAACAGACTAATAAACTTATTTGTACAATTGACTAAGAAAATTTTGATAATAAGTGCAAGAGAAACAAGACCTAAATGTGGGTAAATTTAATCATAATTTGAAGACATCCATAAAGTAGTACTTTTTTCCTAGCAATGATGATGATAAGAATAAGAAGACTTTTTATTTCCAGAGAATGTTTCTCTTGAAATTCCAGTCTTTTGATACATCTAAGACTTGGAGTGTGTTTATACTATATTCACCTCATAATAAGGCTTTTCATGATCATTAACTTTACTTCAGTTCCTACTTTGGTTTCATCATTTCTCTGTCTCTTTTTGCCTTGCCATAAACTATTGGAGAATCTCACCTAGAGATGCGTTACAGGCAGGATGCTGCTACTGGCTTTAAGTTCATCAGCTTAAGGATGTTAAAGTCACCAGATTTCGGGTCAGTAAGAAGTTTTTCTCTGTTACAACAAATTAACAGGGGATTTTTGTGACTGAGTTGTCTGGTCTATTTTTTGGAACTGCGTTGTTACATGTAATCCATATGGGTAAAGGGAGCCAGGACAGTGGTGATGGTTGTAAGCTGCCGTGTTCTTTTCCTGCTGTCAGGTTTACTTGTAACTTTTGTATTCAGAATTTAGGCTTTAACTTAATTGTAGGGCTTTTTTAAAGTGTTTTATAAGCCCTGAGGCAACTGCTGTAGGCTGCCTAGTAGTCCAGTTCAGTTCTAAGTTTTGAAGTTCTGCTGAGAGTCCAGATTGTTTTTATTGTAATTTCTTAATAGTCTTCAGATAAGTAACTTTCTGACAAGTGAAATTATATTTACAATACTTCAGAGAAAATTGTAGCTATAAGACCTGGCTTCTTATCCATTGAACATCTCTACGCTTCACAGCCATGCTAAGTAATCATTTCTCTTGCATTTTATTATTTTGTTTCTGTTATGTCAGTTTATTAATAAAAATGTCAGTATATGACTAAAGTACATCATTCTATTTTGTCAATGGATAACTCCTGACTTTTTTTTTTTTAAATATACATGGAGAGAGTCTGTTTTATTGTTCCAACTGGGGAAAATAATCATATTTAAATACAAATCGTAAAGGTGCCAAAATATGAAAGGTTTATAGTACACGTTTTAAGAAAAATATGTTCTCTGATTCTATTGTGATGTATCTATTTTACCAATAAATTCCAGTCCCGTACACGGTTATGTCTCATTCCTGCTTATTTAGGTGCACGCATCTGGCAAATCCCAGTGAAAACATCCAAACTGAATGGGGTAAAATATTGCAACATTGTCAGACAAACTTTATTTAAAAAGGATGTAAATCTGAGGTTATTCAACTTTCCCCACACACACTCAAGTGAGTTATTATGTTTATTAAAGTCCTTGTTTGCATTATTTCCAGACACAAGTCAAAACCCAATATTCTATACAGATAAAATATATCGGTTTGTTGGGAAATGGAAGAATTTTATATAATCTGTCTCTTGAGACAGTATCAATATTTATTGAGTAAAAAAGCCATTTTTTTTTCTAAAAGACATCAGCAAGTATGGGACAGCTTAGGATAAATTTCTCTGCTGCAAGGTACAGACCATGTTCTCAGCTTTATGTACCTGATAAATGTTGTTCAGCTTTTGTCAATGTCATTGGAGCCATTAGTAGATCGCTTCAAAAAGTTCAGTCATTTAAAAATGAACTGAGCTGTTCTTTATGGACATCCATTATTAAAAAGAAATATAACAGAGTTGTCATGAATGACTTTCATCTCACATCAGTTCCCCATCCATGTAACTACGTTGCCTTCAAGGGAGCTGTTCCTAATCTATAACCATTATAGATTTTAAAGTCAAAAGGGCCATTCTGATTATGTGTAATCTGACCTTTGGCATAACATGACATAAATTTCCACCTGCATTAGATCTGATGATTAAGCCCACGCTTCTTTGAAAGGTGATGAATAATGTATCTCACCTAACTTCATCTCTCGAAAAAAACAGTCATATAGTCTCAGCTTTCTTAAGTAAGTGGAAAAAAGAAAGATTCATCCCACATGTTCAGTTACTTAAAACGTAATAAATTGAGTTGCCTGCTGGTGGTTGTGTTTATCCCCACTGTCTGTACTCTGGTTTGGCCTGGCCTTCTACTTTAAGTAGCTCAAATTGGTTGGCCTGAACCCTTCCCATACAGCTTTGATCTTAAGATTTCACTGAGCCTTGATCAGTTTTGCTCTGGGTTTATTATTCTTACTTAAGAGTTTATTGGTATTCTGAATTTGTTTAGCTCCAATAGCCAAATATTAAATCTTGCAAATAGATCTCTATCAGCCGTCACAGGTAAAGTAGAATCTTTTTCTCCTATAGAGAGGGGTAAAACTGAAGATGAAACTGGATCAAAAGGATGCACAATTTGCGTTTCATCTAAAGTTTGCAAGATATCTGGGATGACTATCTGTATGCAGGCTTTTGCTTTTGAGTCAATCCCTCAAAATCAATATCCAAAATATTCCAACTGAAGATTCCAAAATGTCTCAGGGAAAGCACTTGGGTTACCAGTGCCTTAATTCTGCTTATAGCTATTCAGTGGAGCCTTTTTTTTTTTTTTTTTGGTCTGTATGTGAATGTGTGAACCCTGTTAATGTTAACCTGCCTCCTTACAGGGATTAATTACTAAGTGTCATTAAGATAAATCCAAGAAAAAATTAATGGAGCTATTGTTCTCTTGCTTCTTGGGGGATTACGTTTTTTTGTAAAATTGTGGGTTTTTTTCCAAATCATGTTACATTGATGTTAATAGGAGCAGGACCGCAACTTTTGGCAGCAAGCAGCCCATTAAGTCCAGTCGTTCTACATAAGAGACATGCTGAAAACATGTTCAGAGCAGCTACTACGATTAAGGACAAGGCTAGTAAATTTTCCTTAGTTACTGATTGCTGCTGATATAATAATGGATCCTTCTATATCAAAGCATTTTAAATCAATGAATCTGAAAAAGTATTTTAAAATTATATACTTATGTTGTTTTTCTCCCAGTGTATCTTGATGTTAAATTTTCTGTAATGCTTGCCATTTACTTCAACTTGCCTCAACCATATAAATTTAGGCATCTTCCCTATGATAATGACTAACTCCAAGCCTGGTCAATGGAAAGGACTGTTCTTTTTGATTATTATCTTAAATAGCTCTGATAAGGAATAATGAATCCATTAAAGGTGCCTATTAGAAAAATAAGGTGTGAATCACATAAACCTGGCATTTTTGAGATCTCATCTGTTTCTAGTCTTTCTGCAAAAGCAGCCCCCAGGCTAGATGAGCCCTCATGTTCCTTTACTCTCCGATATTTCAGAGCATGGGATCTGGAAGCTGAAGGGAGCCAGCTGACCTGGTGACCCAGCTACCCATCAGTTCCCGGGAAGTTTGCAGGGCAATGAAGGGGTATGAAAGTTGACAAGACCTGACAGAACAGAAATTGCCTTGGTACATAGGATTTCGCTGTGTCTGTGGTCCATCAGATGATTATTGAAGCAAACAAAAAAACCCCCAAAAAACGCTTAACAAGGAACAGCCTGGCAGTTTTATTTGGAGAGCTGTTAAAATATAGCCCTGGCTGAAAAGAGATACAGAAGTGCTAGAACTTGTTTATTTCATTGATTATATTTTACAAGTGCTTTTATTTTCTTAACTGGGAGTGAAATTCTGCTGTTAACTGAGTGTATGCGATTTCTGTAACTGCAAGAGTTTTGTGCAGAGAGCAAATTAAACCCTAGATTGTTTTTATTATTTGCATCATTAGCAGTCAAGAGAAAGCTTTCCTTTTCCAAATGTTGCCAAAAATGTTGTTGTTGCTTGTTTTAAATTAGAAAAATTAGTAAGATAGTCAGGAAGCAGGTTCCTGATGTGCTTCTGAAAGGCATTAGAGACAGATCCCATCACCTATGGAATGAGAACTACTGAATAGTTGTTGAGCTACGATATGTTCCTATGAAAGAGCTCTATAAACTGCTTAATTAACAGATATCAGCCCTGGAAAGTCCGACAGAATTGTTACGTGGTATAATTTAATCAAGTACTTGAATACTTTACAGGATTTTCTAGTTTTGTTCCCCAGTGTAAATGCTAAAATTGGTAAAGCAAGTCTAAGCC